>JAFEMH010002064.1:0-382580 GCA_022495995.1 Adenophora triphylla var. japonica | reverse complement strand
GCGTCTATACCTCGAGGAGACTATTCAAGGCGTCTATACCTAAGTGGAGACTATTCAAGGCCTCTATACCCGAGGAAACTATTTGAAGGCGTCTATACCCGAGGGAGACTATTTAAAGGCGTCTATACCTGAGGGAGACTATTTGAAGGCTTCTATACCCGAGGAGACTATTCAAGGCGCCTATACCCGAGGGAGACTATTTGAAGGCGCCTATACCTGAGGGAGACTATTTGAAGGCGCCTATACCTGAGGGAGACTATTTGAAGGCGTCTATACCTGAGGGAAACTATTTGAAGGCGTCTATACCTGAGTGAGACTATTTGATGACGTCTATACCTAAGGGAGACTGTTTGAAGGCGTCTATACCTGAGTGAGACTATTTGAAGGCGTCCATACCTAAGTGAGACTATATGAAGGCGTCTATACCTAAAAGAGACTGTTTGAAGGCGTCTATACCTAAGGAAGACTATTTGGAGGCGTCTATACCCGAGGGAGACTATTTGGAGGCGTCTATACTTGAGGGAGATTATTTGAAGGCGTCCATACCTGAGGGAGACTATTTGGAGGCGTCTATACCTGAGGGAGACTATTTGAAGGCATCTATACCTTAGGGAGACTATTTTAAGGCATCTATACCTGAGGGAGACTATTTGAAAGCGTCTATACCTAAGGACGCACTTCATCACCGCAGACTTGCTTGGTTGGAAATACTTTGTCACTTAGCTGGGGAAAAAATTCGGTCTTAGGATGACTGCCGGGTAAAAGACTGACCGTGTCGATTAAGTGGCTGGACCTTTGGTAGGCTACCTACGTATCCTTAAGAGGAATCAAGCTGGTCGTAGTTCAGAGACTGCTGGGGATGGTCTTCTTTGCTGAGGGCGTACTTTTCCGTGTTCCAACACCGTAGACTTGCTAGGTTGCTGAGGACGTACTTTGTCGTGTTTCAACACCGTAGACTTTCTAGGTTGCTGAGGACGTACTTTTTTATGTTTCAACATCATAGACTTGCTAGGTTATTGAGGGCGTTCTTTGTCGAACTGTAGACATTGGGGGTTACCTTTGCCAATCTGGAGATGTTGGAGGCTGTCTTTTCCAAGTCAGAGACACTTGAGGCGGTCTTCATCCATCTGTGGATGTCGTAGATTGTCTTTGCCAAACTGGAGATGTCGAAGGTTGTCGTATCCAAACTGTATGCACTGAAGACTTTCTTTGCCGAACCGTAGATACCGAAAAATGTCTTCACATACTTGAGGCATTTGAAACGAAGCTGATGTATGTCTGGAGCCAAGATGGTGCTGACTTGATGTGTCTGAGGCTAAGATGATGCAGGATTGAGGTATCTGAATCAGCCTGATGTCGACTTGAGGTATCCGAGCACAAGCTAACGTGGGCTTGAGGCGTCCGAACCAAGATGGTGATCATCTGAGGTATCTGAAACCAAGATGGTGCTGAATTGAGGCGTCTGGGCACAAGCTGATGTGGGCTTGAGGTGTCTGAACCGAGATGGTGTGGAGACGAAGGTCTTGCCATTCATTTGGGTAGTTCTGTTGTCATTGGAATTACGCTCCGGTGGAGACCATCCTTGCTGCGGAGAGGCTTCGGGTAGTGACAGAAAACTGGTTTTTCGTGCTTGAATTGCTACATTTGCTAGTAGAGGGACAAATGCATATATGCCATTCATGATGATGGATGCATGCATAGAACCAAAATGATTCACAATCTCTTAGGGTTGTTCTATGGATTCATGTTTTGTGCATGCTACATGAACCCTGGGGAGATTTTTGTGGGGATGCATGGTGGTGAGAGGGTTTGTATGTGTTGGACTGTTTGGGGGCAAGTTTTAAGCGGTGTGGGTGATATCCTTTGGTTGGGCGCATCGAACCGCATGTCGTTGATGAGGTCTTGTTGTAGGTTAACAATATCATGCGGACCTCAATTTTGATCTTGGGATGAATTGGATTTGAACCCCAGGACTCGATTGAAATCTCTTTTCAATCTCGGACATTTGAAGCCGATGCCGATGTGCTCTAGAATCAAAAATACGTTGATATGAATGGACCCTTTTTCGCCTGGGTTAGTTGTGACTTGAAATAAATTTGGAGAATGACTTGGCGAAATGCCGATACAAGGAGATTCCCAGTTCTTAACCTCTGATGATGCAGAGAGTTGCCATATACCAAGTTCTAAAGCTGAAACTCCAAGATAATTGTTGAGGTGACTAGACCTTCCTTCTGAAGATATGTGTGACTTTACAAAGCCCCGTTCTGAGGAAATGACACGGCGAAAGCCACAGAAGCTTTCTCTTAATGACTTGATGAAGCCCCAGGTTCGATAAAGCGTCACGACAGAGGTCCAATTAATGGTTTGACTGTAAAACTGACATACTGATGAAGTACCAAGCCGATCGATCAACGTGAGAGACCTCGAGGTGAAGTTGATGTAACCCCAGATTCATTGCATCATTACGTCATGAAGTGAGAAACCCATCTTTGATAACAACTATGCAACTAGAATCCTCGAGGCGAAATTGACAACAACTATGTAACTAGAATCCTCCGTTCGAAGGGTGTCTTCCTTATAGGAACTGTTAGCCATAGTGGCACTTGGCTTGTTCATGGCTTCAATCATATTCACCCTATAGTTGTTCTTAGGAAAGGGATTGTTGGTTGTGTTGAGCCCTTCGGGTATCTTAAACTTACCCTTTTCGATCAGTTCTCGCATTGCCCCTTTTCAGGAGCATGCAATTATTAGTAACGTGCCCATGATACTAGTGGAAAGCACAATGCTTAGTTGTGTCCAAAGGGACATTCGGATTTCTGGGCTGATAGTTGTCCAAAGGTCTGATCAGACCTTCCTTCATAAGTCCCTAAAAGACTTTACTCAGAGCCATTCCGAGATCTTCAAGCCTTAGACTCCGCGGCTTGGGCACATCGCCTTTCCTTGGCACGACAGGAGTGGCATTGTTGCAATCCAGGCCCGCGTAGTTAACTGATTCCTTGCCTTTTGGACAGGACAGAAGCTGGATTCGAGGCAGAAGCTCGGTACCGATAAGTAGGAGCAGCGGCTTGCTGTTGGTCAAATTTTTTAGCCCTAGAACTGACCATTGCTAGCAGATCTGGATAGAGGAAGTTATTGAGGGACATTCTCAGATGAGGCTTCAAGTAGGCTTGGAAAATATCCAACTGTTCTTCATCGAAAGGGGGAATTTCCATCTCACTCATCTTGAGGTTTCAACGCTTGTAAAAGTCCTCAATAGTCTCATCGGGACATTGTACAGTTGTCTGTAAGTCTTCCCAGTTTGTTTCCCATTCCAAATTGGCTTTGTACTTCTCAATAAAAGTATTAGTGATTTGTTCCCGAGTAGCCCTAGCCTCAGGCTTCAAACAGAAGAATCATTTTAGAGTATCCATCTTTAAGAAGAGACTGGAGTAGTCATCTAACTACTGATTCATATGTCCTTTGACTTTCATGGCTAGGGTGTAAGTATCCAAGTGGGTCTTAGGACATGCAGTCTCATCAAACAATTCTAGATTGGGCATCACGAACTTGTGAGGTAGAGGCACAATGGAGTTGGGATCTGTGGGTCGGAGAGCGGCCTTCTTCCCTGTCAACTCAGCAACCTGTGCTTTTATTTACTTCAGCTGTTCCATGAACCAAGCAAGTTGAGAGTCCAATGGCGGAGCCGAGGTAGTCGGGCCGATGACAGAGCTGGAGAAAGGATTCACCATGGGCGGCACCCTGGTGGAAGGGATGGTTGAACCCGGGATGTAAGTGTAAACCTGTCTTTGGCCTAAGTTGCCCTGAGGGGTATAAGTAGGACCTTGAGCATAAGGATTGAGTCTGAAGGCGTGTGGTTGATTCCCTGTCGGCAAAAAGGGTGGATGCAAACCAGAGGTGGTCGGGTAGCCCAAATACCCAGGGCCAGGATCAAAGTATAGTTTAAAGGAGGGTAGAAACTCCTGATTCTGAATTGCACTTTCGGTCGGGGTGACGGAGTAAAACTCGAAGGGTACTGTGGATAGGACGAGTTAGATGAGATGGGAATAGAGGTTTGCTGTCCCGTGGAGGCGGTCGTGAAGGGATTTTGTGAGGCTTGTGCGGTGCCGGGGGCTGGCTGTCTTGAACTAGATTGCTGTTGAGGCATCCCAAACTGCTGGGGCGGAGAAGTTCCAAACTGATCCGTAGTTGACTGCCGTCCCAAACCCAAATGAGAAGTCATACCAAGCCGCTGTAACTGAGAAGCCCCTGACTGATCTGTACCAAACTGCTGAGGCATACCAAACTACTGCGACATACCGAGCTGACCCCGATTGCGTTAAGTCATACCATACTGGCCTAAATTGGATTGAAGTCAATTTATTCCCCCAAATGACTGTCCTGGACCAAACTGTGAAGGAATACCAGACTGAGGCTGAGAGGATGACTGATTCATAGGCTGAGAAGAGTGTGGCCCGGTGGAGGTTCCATGTGAGGAAGGTGGTAGCATTCGGCGGTAGTCTTCTGGCCAAGAGTGGGATGAGGATCCTCTTCCTCTTCCTCTTCCTCTTCTACCGTGAAAGTCCCATCGGGGTTGAGGGCAATCGTCAAACCAAAATTCCTGACACCTTCCAAAAATGATCGTCGAAACCTCATTCTGATTGGTACAATAAGCTTCATGGACTCAGATTCCAATATTAGCCATAGAATTATGATGAATTCCTGGTTCTGGTTAAAATTTCGTCCTCAACCTTGGACATCAAAGAACTGCACTTGACAAGCCCATGACCAATATGGCGATTAAATATCCCTTTGCTTGGCGAAGCTCTGGTCTGAAGAAATGTCTTGGCGAAGTCTCGATTTTGAAGAAGTGACTTTGTAAAGCCTCAGTCTCATGATTGTACATCTGACATGAGCAAAACTTCAACCTGATTGCAAAGTGGTATTGAAATGAATCTGATAAAAACTCAGTCCATCTTGTAGCAGAGTAGAGGAACCAACGTGGACCCGGAAGGACCAGAGAAGCCCCACTCTAAGGAAATGACTTGACGAAAGTCCCACATTAAAGAGTCCAATGTAGCTCTAATGCAAATTGAATTGTCATATAGCAAAAGAGGCAACCCATCCTTCTATATTTACTTTATTATTTTTTTTTAGTCAATTAGTTAACCAGAAGAAAATGTAAGAGAAAGAAAATTTAGAAATGTATACCTGCAGGGGGCCTATTTTCAAAAAGTGGGGACGAATCCCCGATTTGTATTATTTGATGGCCTCATTTGATGAAGGCACAAAAGAACTCGTTTTGGGTTTGACTCTTTTGAGAGAGCATAAGTGTAGAAAGGTTTGTAAAAGTGTATGGAAGCCCCTGCTGACAGAAAATCAGTATTTAGATCTATTTTTCCTATAATGTAGAAAGAAAAGACTTGTTGAGACATCTGAAAACATGTCTTATTCGAAAATGATCACAAGATTGCTTAAAACCATTTATTAATGTTCGGTTATTCAACCCCTAATCTCGATATGAACAAACATTTTGATTAATCATGAGGAGAAAGTCGACCAATATCAAGAATCAAAGTTGGCGAATTGTGAAGAAAGTTTGTGTATAGGAGAGGCCATTGAGGATACCGAATTTATGGAATTTGAATGTGTTTATGACCGGACCATTTCTAGTTGCCTATGTTCCCCTCATTGTGAGGAGCTCAGGTCGCCGTAGTTCGGGTTTGAATTGTGTTTAGCTTTGGGAAAGGGTATGAATATTTGTGGTCCCTTTGATGAAAAGGCTCGGATAGGAAGGTTGGATGATGAGGCACGGGCCTTGAGATGATTCCTTGACAAGTCGGTTTTGACTGCTACTTCCATGATTCCATTGCTTCTTGATCATCATCTTTCATTGGGGGAGAAAGAATTTGAATACAACTTAAGGGCTTATGATATGCTTTTGCCTTTTCTTTAACTGCTCCCTTGTTGTCGACAACTTCCGTTCTTCGGGCTTTAATTTTGCCCATCTGTCAAGTTTCCGATCGGCGGTGCTGGGTCCTTGGCTTCATTTTTTTTTTTGAAGTTCTTGCTTGAACCCCTTTTTTTTTAAGTTCTTGATTGAACCTTTTTTTTGAATCATTTGAGGACGAAGGCAAGCCCCTGCTTGAACTTTCTTGATGCACATGAGGGTGAAGGCAAGCCCTTCTGTTGTTGTTGTCAGGAGGTCGATCTTTTAATGCTGAATGACCTTTTGCTGTTCCTTGATATTGTCGCCGTCGTTGACTTGGTTAAGGTGATGGTGGGGACATGATTTGGAAAGTGTATGGCTTGATGGAGGCCTTTGTGAGGTAAGGAAAATGTATAGGGAGGGAATTAGTTGACTTTCTCACCCCAATTATTAAAATCTTAATCATTTCAAGAGATTATATGTTTAGCAATGCGAGTGATCATTTAAAATAAAACCATTTCATTAAATGTAATGTAGGTGTGCAAATAATGTCTCGAGTCTAGCGAGAAAAGAAAAAAAAAGACTTATATAAAAGTTAGACATTTAACTACTATGTCCAAAATGGACTAAAACAACAAATGTCCAAGGAATTAGGTGACAGAGAAAAATACTAGAACCTACGAAGGTTGACTAAAAGACTGTTTTAACATTTCAATTTAATTTAAGGATGGGTAGCCCCTAGTCTAGCTACTTTTTGTTGTTGGATTCGAGCCTTGGTCATCGACTTGGTCACCATTCTGAACAGAGTTTGCCGGTTTTGGTCCATTGGGGCGCTCAAGCTTGCCCGCTTCAATTAACCCTTGAACCGCTCTCTTCAAGGCTGTGCAGTTATCGGTCGTGTGGCCATAATGACTATGGAAGGTTCAATGCTTACTCATGTCGAGGGGTGCATTTGAGCTCCTTGGATGGTAGTCCCTGAGAGGCTCTAGAAGGCCTTCCTTTACTAAAGCCTTGAAAATTAAGCCCATGGGTATCCCAAAATCATCAAAATGTTCTCGCTGCCTTAGAGGACCACTATTTCTTGGTTCCTTTTGGATGCCGTCAATTGTACACAATGCCTTCTTTCCTTTACTGGATGTTGCAACCGTGTTGGAAGGGTAAGGTTTATAGCGGTGAGACATGTTCAGACCAATAGTGCTTCCCCGTGCCCAAACCCTTTTGATGTAACCATCGATGTAAGCATCGAGATTTGACTTTGTGTAAAACTCCTTTGGGTCAGATACGCGAGATTGGTATGGTGAGATGGCTCAAGTTGAGTGATTTTCGATACTCTCGTTGCTAGGCTTTTCTTGTATTCTCTTAATTGGTTTACCAATATTCCTTCGAACGAGTCAATAGGAACACTAGATTGGCATTAGCAAACGAAACCACAGTAGGAAGTACCCTGGTGGAAGGAATGACAGTCTGAGCATTAAAAGTGTGACTGTAACCCTCCTCATAAGTCAAACTTGAAGCATAAGAATACGGACCAAAGGATCGGGGGTGGTGAGACTTATAAGGGGCCTCATAAGGTCTGGCAGCTGCCGAAGATGAGGATATATGGCTCGTGATGGCTGGATACCAGGGAGTAGTGAGTGCGGATCCAAAAGGCTGTTGAAGATATGAGGCACCGTAAAAGTAGGACTGAACGTGTCTTGACCACACTGAGGAACGTGACTAGAAGAGTAATGTGCATACTGTACTTGATGAGAAGGGGCAGCTTGCGTAATAGCCGGGTGAAGAATTGGATGAGGCACATTTGACCTTGTCAGACTTCCCAACTGGAGGGGCGGGGTAGAGCTTGGAGGATGTTGTGAATACGGTGAGCCTGATGAAGTGGTGATAAAATCCTGGTGGCCCATGTGAGCTTGAAGTATCGCGAGGCGAGTGGGGCTTGAGAATTGACGGAAGAAAGGCGGCCCCCTCCGAACCATGGAGCACGAGAAGTGAGCCCGGCCGAAAATGGCTTGCGGAGCCATGTCCAACTGCTAGGCTTAAGAAGTTGCGAACTGACCGATTCCGAGCTGATGACCCGAACCAGACTGAGTCTGTGAAGTAGTAAACTGACCCATTCCAACCTGTGTGGCGAAAGCAAACTGATTCGAACCCAGTGGTGAAACCTGAGAGGCACCGGGGGCAGGTTGACCTAGATCGAGGCTATTTGAGGAGTACAAAGCTGTTGGGGCTGAGAGACAGGCCGAGTCATAGGCCGGGGAATGCTTGGCCCATTAGAAGTTCCACACGAAAGGGAGCAAGGCATTTGACGATAGTCGGCATGCCCAGGAAGGGAATTAGCTTCAACCTCCGCATTAACCGTAAAGGTTCCATTAGGATTGCGAACAATTGCTAGTCCATGGCTTCTGACACTTTCCAAAAACTGACTGATCTGAGCCTCTTGATGTTGTCTTATCTGTTCCAACATCTGATTCCACTGTTCGGCATTCTGCGGATTCTCGGGGTGCGGAGTCATACGTCCCCCACTATTCTCCTCTGGCCATTCTGAAACTCTGAGCTGAAGCGAAGGAAGAAACCGATGAAGTATCTGATTCCGGAATGACTGAGCTGAACAAACGATGACCCGGTATCTTGATCCAAACTTTGCTTACTGTGGAAGGCACAAAAGGGTGCGGTTCAGACTCGGGAAAGTGAAAAAGGTTGGTGTTTGGGCTTAGGGCTTAGGGCTCATGCAACATGCGATTATTTGTTTGAATTTACTTAAAACGCGTTTTCTTAAACCCTAGGTGGTTGGAAAAGATTGCTCTTTTTTTTTTACTACTCTAAGTCCTGGATCAGTGGGACCCATCACTACGCCCACAGACCCTCAACCTGTAACCTCGGACAAGGGTTACGTAGGGCAAGTGGGTCCCACCGACCGAAAAGGAAAACAGACCTAAGGTCTGGCGGATTATGAAGTCTTAACGCGCACTCGATGCAAATTACGGGCAAAGCCAACGTCGAGGGTCAAGATCGAGTTAAGGTGCCTAACGAAAAGTCGGCACGACCTTGACTGATAAATATCCACAAAAGATCTTGACTCATCGTTGGTTAAGAGGTAATTAAGCATGGACTGGGCGTTAATCCTTGATGACTCGGTGTCACATCGGGAGCTAGTGCATAAACCGTGCGGGTCAAAGTCAAAGTCCGAGCCCAGTCAAGATCTAGTCAAAGTTCATGACGAAAAAATGGCACGACTTCGACTGATTTAGGTCCACGGAGGATCTTGACTTGGTACGTTGACTAGGGTTTGATCGACACGGGATATACACTGACACGGTCTGACACGGACCAGACCAAAAACCAACCAAGTCTCGGACAAAATGTGTGTCACGGATAAGTGCAGGGTAGACACGAGGGTAAACCAAGGGCTGTTTGGGTCATCCCGTGCTCGCACCGAGAGGCGTAGTAAGGCCTCCTGGGCTGCTACTGAGATTTTCCGGGTTAAGGACGCAGTGTGCAGTATACGGTCAACGTGCGCGTAGTGTGCGGCAGTCTAAATTCTTTTTTTTTTGAGTAAAAACAGGAATTTTTCAAATGTGTCTTAAAGGCATGATGCATGCAAACTATTTTTTTTTTTTTTTGAAAACAATTTTTTTAAATGAGACCAGTACGTGGCGTTGTTCTACCATAATTTATCCCCGTCTCCAATAATGAGGCGTTTAAGAGGAAGGTTAATGGTTTCCAGTCTATATACTGAGTATCATTTTTTGAAAGCATGTAATCACATAAGCACATAAACACATAATATTTGAACAGTCAAAGAAATTGATCCAACAGTCAAAATTTGACTTTTCTCGGGACGGTCGAACCGATAACAACGCATCATGGCAAAACATATACACATGAAAACACACGCAACAAAAAGTTTCAAGTGTTGATACAGAAGTTTGACCCACGAAAGCTAAAAAAAACAAGTTTCATTTTTTATTTTATTTTTTTGAAAAAACAAGTTTTTTTAAGCTTAGTCCCCACCGGAGTCGCCACTGTGATGTTCCCGATTTTGGCGCCCGAAAAAACTTGGGAAGTTTTTGAAAAGATTTTTTTTGGATTGGGTTTAATCTTTTATCAGACTTTGAAAAATCAACAAAGTCGCCACGCCATTTTAGTTTAAGGGCAAAAACTTTGAAAAATGCCTAAAATTAGAGAAATGAGTCCGGAGGTCACAATACACTCCGGGAAGAACGTTTAGCGCTCACCCGGAATGCCTCGTACGACGAGTCTTCTATACTCGAAACTTTGTGTGTGTGTGTGTATGTGTTTTGAAAAAAATAATTTGAACTAAGAGGGGTTTTCTGGAAAATAATAGAAGTTCAAGGGATTGGACTGGAAAATAGTTTGAAAACAGTGACTAAACTGCAAAATTACAGAAACTGGAAATTTATTTGCAGATGACAATGTCATCTGCGTGGATGACTTTGTAATGCAAGTTCATCCGCGCGAACTAACCTGCAGTCTAACTTGATTTTTACCGTTTCTCAGTTTGACTCTGTAACTTCCAGAAACTTAACTGGATTTACAGGAATTAACTGGAAATGTAACTGGAAAGCAGAAAATAAAGGACATTTGATTTTTTGGGTATCCATGTTTTGTCCTCTCTTTTCCTAGACTTTGATTAGTGGTCATAAGTGATGAATCCACTTAATCAAGCCATCCCGGGGGTACATTAGGACTTGAAAACATGTCATTTGCAAGGAAAAGGGGAATTTGAAATGAAAGTAAATTTGATAAAATAAGGAATATGTCAAGATGTATCAACTTTAGAGGAAGATCTCTAAGGTGGTCACAAGAAGGACCATCCTTGAGACCTATACTCAAGTGTATCTCATACATCTTGTGTGACCTAAATTGTGTAAATCTTGAGGATGTTCATCCATTAAAATGTTTCCAAGGTGAACATCTTAGACTATGGGGGGGACATTTGCAAGAAAATAAAGATTATGGACCATTTGAAGTGATCATCTATGGAGATAGACTCCAAGATGACCATCTTCTAGGTCAAGTGAACAAGCATGGACTAGAAATGTAAAGGGACAAGGGAAATATACAATAAAAGTATGAATCCTTGTAGAGAATCATCTATGGAGATGGACTCCATGGAGATCCTCTTGGATCCCAGGACAAAGGGGAAGGGGGATAAACAACAAGTAATTAAAATCACATCATGGAGACATGAAATGGAGACATGAACAAGGGAGTTTTGAGTAGGGAGAACAAGGGTTTACCAATGTTTTTTGGGTTTGTGTTTAGGGTTTGAGGATTTCAATGGCTTAGGAGTGGTTTTGGAGTGGATTTGGTGTTGAATTTGGTATGGAATTTGAGCGGTGAGAGTGTTGAGGGTTATTTGAGGATGAATTTTGACAGAGTAACAGTAGGATTTATCAATTTTTGCCCCCTAAAATTGAGGGAGAAGGGATGTATTTATAGGTTGACTGGAGTACAATCTTATTCGCGTGTGGATAAGATTGTAGGCACAATCTCATCCACGCGGATGGGATCAGCAGCGTGCCTGATTCTTGCAGAAAGCTGTTTTGATTGTTTCTATTTAGTCAATATTCTTTTTTTTATTGGAAATGACAAATTCCACCGAGGTCCCATGCCATTTTCTTTTTCCTAAGAGGTCCTTCCTCATTCAAATTCTCAAAATAATGTCCAAAATGCCCCTAAATGATTATAAATCATTAATTTGGGCTGACGGAACATTAACGACCCAGATTGAGGCACTTACACCCTGATGTTGGTAATGATGAGCAAATGTCCTTGATAATTCGTTGTGTAGATATCACATGTGTTTCGATTACAGTTGAAGAGTTCTTTTTGGGGTTTATAAAGGTTGATGACACAACATGATTGGGCCTTTACTCAGAGTTGGAAAATGCTTTATCTCACTTGGGCTTGAAGATTGATGACATTTGAGGGCAAGGATATGATAATGGTGCTAATACGAAAGGTCATAATAAAGGTGTACAAAGTAGATTGCTAAAGGACAACCCAAGAGCATTTTACACACCTTGTGGATGTCATAGTTTGAATCTTGCTTTATGTGATATGGCTAAGTCATCTACTAAGGTAAAAAGTTATTTTGGTGTGGTTCAACGCCTTTACACACTTTTTTCTTCCTCAACAAAGCGGTTGGATGTTTTTAAAAGGCATGTGGATGATCTTACACTTAAACCTTTATCGCAAACACGTTGGCAGAGCCATATTGAAAGTGTCAAACCAATCAAACTAAATGCCTTAAAAATCAGAGATGATTTGATTGATTTAGCTAGTTCATGTGAAGATCCCAAAACTTCAAGTGAAGTCGAATCTCTAGCTACACATGAATTTGAAAGATTTGGATTCCTGGTTAGCACAATGATATGGTATAAAGAGTTATCAACGGTTAATAATGTGAGCAAGATTTTTTAGAATGAGGATATGCATATTGATGTTGCTATAGATCAATTAAAGGCGCTTGTATCTTATTTTCGTGAATATAGAAATAATGGTTTCAATGATGCTATAATTGAAACTCAAGAACTTGCTAAAAAATGGATATAGAGCCAATTTTTCATGAAAAAAGGCATGTTCATAGAAAAAGACATTTTGATGAGGCTTCAAGTGAGGAGGTTACGTTTTTCGAGAAAGAAAAATTCCAAATAGAATACTTCATGTGCATAGTTGATATAACTCTTGCTTCATTTGATGAGGGATTCAATCAATTTTGTGAGTATGAAAATAATTTCGATTTCTTGTTTGATTTGAAGAAGTATGCAGATGATGAAGTTTTGAGCAATTCGTGCAAGAATCTTTCAAATATATTGACACATAAGGAACAAGTTGATATCAATGGTGATCATTTATTTATGGAGTTGCAACTTGTTAAACATGTTTTGCCATCGGATGTCAACGGACCAAAGCAAATGTTGAACTACTTGATGCGAAACAATGGATGTTTTCCCAACATGGAGATTGCTTATCGGATTTTGTTGACTATTCGATTACGATTGCATCCGGTGAAAGAAGTTTTTCGAAGTTGAAGTTGATAAAAAATTATCTTCGAAGTACGATATATCAAGAAAGGCTAAATGGGCTATCTTTGATATCGATTGAGAAAAATATAGTTGATAAAGTTGATTATTCAACTTTTATTCATGATTTTGCTTCTAAATATGCTAGGGGAATGTGTTTATATAGTATCATGTAAGGATATTATGATATATTATATTTTTATTTAGTATAAAATATTGTTACTTACTAGATTGATAATGACCATATTTTTATTTGTTTGGTTAAAAGTTACATTAAGGGGGCCTCGTCTAAAATGTTAGCTTAGGGCCACAAATTTTACAGGATCGGCCCTGCTTGTTTGATAAGAAAATATCAAAAAGTCAGTGAGTTCAAATCCATCTATCAACATATTTTATATTTTATATTTAAAACTTTCTTTTGTTGTAATATTTTATTCTCTCATATAAACTATATTTAAAGTTTATTTTTTCGGATATGTTTTATTTCTATTTGTAGGACATATTTAAAATACTTATTTTTTAAATTTTTTTTCTCATAAAGTTTACTTAAGTTAGAGTAAAAAAAACCAAACTAACATTTATTATGGGACTAATGAATTATCATTAAAAATAGTTAAATACTATTTTTCTTCTCCTAAATAAAATAGTTTGATAATTAAACTCATAATATTTATTTTATAAATGATAATTTATTTATTTTGTATTTTTTAAACTATTGGAATATAATTTTTGTTATTTTAAAAAATTAGATTATTTATTTGGAAATATATGAACGAAACTATAAGTGAGAAGAAAATGTTTTAAACAAAATTTTGATTAAATTCAGATATATGTGACTTGTCATTATCAAACAAATACAAACTCTTAAAATTCAGCAATTTAATGATTTCAACTCTTTTTTTTTCAGTTCTAATTTTTCAGAGCTTAAATTTTATCAAACATGCCCTTATTGGGGTTTTTAATTTGATATACAAGTTAAAATATCGACTTGATTGGGATTTTTTTTTTTGATTACCCAGGTTCCCCAGCTTCGCCAGATCACTCCTGGACCACCAGGTACCGGCCCCTCAGTATGCTGGCGGAGGTAAATCGCGGGATATGTCCTATGCGACGGGGTGGCGGCACCCCTTATACTCACAGCCCCGAGGGAGCCCTCCTACAAGGCATTCACACTCTTCCTGACACCAAATGTTTGCTCATTTGCTCTGCAGAGGCAATTACATCACTCTCACAACACCAAATGGCCGCTCCAAAGTGCTCACTGCCAAGATTTGAACTCCCCACACCGAGGTTGCAAGTCAGCTGATCTTCCTTGCTTTAACCGAATGTGCCCAGGAGCTCCTAAGGACCCTGAAACCCAAGGTAGGAATTAAACCACAATGATTTCTCTTGGGGGAAATCGAACCGGTGACCTCCCCTTCGAAAAGCTACCATGATACCACAAGGCCAAAGCCCATTAGGTGACTTGATTGGGATTTTTAATTTATGGTCAAGTAGCTCGTAAATTGAGATCTAAGGCCCCGTTTGTTTACCGGAAAATGGGAGGAAAACGTTTTCCGGAAAACGTTTTCCCATTTTCCGGTGTTTGGTAATTCCCCGGAAAACGTTTTCCGGAATTTTCCCTGAAACATGTTTGTTTTCCGGAAAATGGGGAAAACGTTTTCCCCATTTTCCGGTGTTTGGTAGTTTTCCGGAAAATGGAGAAAATGAGTTTTGGAAAACATTTTCCGCCGTTTCTAAGGAAAACGTTTTCCGGATTTTTCCTAAGGAAGTTGTTTTCCGGAAAATGGTGTAAAAAAAGTGGATGGATAATATTTTAATAATAATAATAATAATAATAATAAAAATAATAATAAAAATAAAATAATAATAAAATAATAAAAATAAAATAATAATAATAATAAAAATAAAATAATAATAATAATAATAAAAGTCCACCAAACCCCATACGTATAGTAATAATAATAATAATAATAATAATAATAATAATAATAAAATAATAATAAAATAATAATAAAATAATAATAAAATAATAATAAAATAATAATAATAGTAATAATAATAATAAAATAATAATAAAATAATAATAGTAATAATAATAATAATAATAATAATTTTCCAAAAAATATCTTCATTTTCCGGAAAACGTTTTCCCCATTTTCCCCATTTTCCCCATTTTCCTAAGGAAGTTGTTTTCCAGGAAAATATTTTCCTCATTTTCCGGAAAACGTTTTCCACATTTTCGGAAAACATTTTCCTTTTCCGGAAAACATTTTCCAGGAAATCATTTTCCGGAAGTTATTTTCCCCGAAACAAACGGAGCCTAAGTCAAATCGATCAAATAATCCATTAATAAACTTTAACTGGCGGGCCGATGATTTTAAGACCTAAAGCCCATTTTTTTTAATTATTTAGGAAAAACTATTTTTTATAAGAATATATTAAACTATTATTAGAGTTAAATTGTGATCTTATGAGAACATACAAATCTGTATATATATATTAAAGTTGGTGAGGGGGCTATTGATTTGCCATGTTGATAGAAACTTGATTATGAAGAAGTCAGCTCATCACTATCTCAAAATTTATATTATTTTTGATATTCTTCTTATTAGCTAATACTATTAGTTAATAATAATAGTTATTATATAGGTTAACTATTACTATTAATAGTATTAATTAGTTAACTATAATAGTTACTATATAAATTAACTATAGTTACTATGTTAACTATTACTATTAATAGTATTAGTTAATCATAATAGTTAATATATGTTAACAATTACTATTAATAGTATCAGTTAATTATAATAGTTACTATATAGGTTAACATTAATATTAATAGTATTAGTTAATGATAATAGTTACTATATATGTTAGCATTACTATTAATAGTATTATTTAATCATAATAATTACTATATATGTTAATTATCGCTATTCCTATTATTAGTTAATTATAATAGCTACTAAACAGATTAACTATTACTATTATTAGTTAAATATAATAGTGACTATATATGTTAACTATTATTGTTATTAGTATTAGTATCATAATAGTAATTATATAGGGTAACTATTATCATTTAGTTTAATATAAGCTAATATTATTAGTTAAATATAACAATTACTATAACTATCATCGTAAACTTAACAAATATATCAAATAATTTTATCAAATAATAATTGATGAAAACTAAATACAAATTTAGTGATAAATGAAAATAGTCAAAGGTTGATATTAGTAAAAAGAGTTACAGAAAAATTAAATAAAGATGATTGTTGAGAAATATAAAAAGTCACCAATTAATTATTGGTGAAAACTAAATCTATACTATAATAGTTTAAAATTGACTAAATCTGGTGATAACACATAAAATCCGAATGAATTTATCTAATTTCTCAAGCTTTCATGTCATGTGCCTTTTCATTCGTATGCAACTTTTCACATTTTCGCAATTAACTAAGAACTTTAGTAGATAACTATAGATTTGCAAAGAGATAATATGTAATAAAAACATATTAAGATGTAATCTAAATAGTCACTAACTAAATACAATTAACCTAAATATTTATATGTGTAAAACGTTATTTATAATAAATTCTACTAATGATAGTTAATGATTAGTAACTTAACAATCATATACATTTTCGTCTACTCTCTATGTAATAACGAATTTATATTATAGAAGAAAACATATAACTAATAGAACAAAGTGGAAGCGAAAAAGACTCAACAGTTAATATATGTTAACTATTATTATTATTATTATTATTATTATTATTATTATTATTATTATTATTATTATTATTATTATTATTATTATTAGTATTAGTATTAGTATTAGTTAATTATAATAGTATTTATTTATGGTAACTATTATCATTTAGTTTAATATAAGCTAATATTATTAGTTAAATATAACATTAATTTTTTAATATATTAGAATATCTTAGATGATGCTTCAATATTAGTTACTATAAATAGGGTAACTATTAATATTTAATTTAATAGTTACTATACTCCGTATTTGATAAATACTATGTATTAAACTTACTATAATAGATCACTATTCTCATATAACTTTCTATTTAATATGACAGTTACTATTTTAGTTAATCATAACTAGAAAAAATATTTTTTAAAACATAATAAAAATATTATTCTACTAATACATTAGATGTAAATAATGGTTAATTATATTTACTAATCATAATATGTGTATGTAGTATAAAATCATTAATTATCAAAGATATCTAATATTATTAATTCAATGATCTATAAAATTAGAAGTTAACTAATTACAATTGTTATTACTCAAATTTTAATTATTACAATAAGTACAAATTATATACAACAAAGACTAGAAGAAAAAAATTCTCCTGAATTTATAAATATAAATATTTTGATATAAAATAGATTTAAATCACCAAGAAAATGTAATGCTACTTTATCAAATAAAAATATAAAATAAGTAAAATAAAAAATGACAAATTAATTTCTCGTGCGAATCATGAGCTACTCACTAGCATGAGATTATATTAGCTCCTACCGAAATGGGCTGAAAATTTCCTTAGGGCCCACTTCAGTGATTATGCATAGCAATCACAAAATCTGGGGAGAAACGCGTTTCTCCGTCGCGTATGGAGAAACGGGGCAACGTTCGTCGCGCGACGAACTTAGCCACAACTGGATATCACTTTCATCAGTTTCTGGATATCCAGAACATTGAATATGAATATCCAGAAATTTTGGAAAGGATATCCAGAAAAAATACAAAATATTTGGTTTCACTTTCATCAGTTTCTGGATATCCAGAACATTGAATATGGATATCCAGAAGCTTTGGAAAGGATATCCAGAATAAATATTTGGTTTCTGGATATCACTTTCATGAGTTTCTGGATATCCATATTCAATGTTCTGGATATCCAGAAACTGATGAAAGTGATATCCAGTTGTGGCTAAGTTCGTCGCGCGACCAACGTTGCCCCGTTTCTCCATACACGACGGAGAAACGCATTTCTCCAGAGACCGACTAGCAATAGCAAGCTTTCTAATTTTGGAAGGCTTTTGTAAGGACGTAACTTTAATTATTTGTGGATTCGTAAATGTTGTATATGATTAGTTAAGTTAAACTTAAAAAAAAAAGTTATGAAAAATTGGTTATTTTTATATATTTTGAAAATAGTTATTGATACATCAATCAATAGAAACGCTATTTTTAACTATTTTTAAATTTATAAGAAGATAAATAAATTGATATTAAATATTAATAAAAGTTCAAATTAACTAAATTAATTGAGACAAAGGTGTAGTATTTCCTCCGTTTCAAAATGTTTGTCCCATTTGACTTTTTTGTTGAACTTTGACCATAAATATATGACAATTTAATTATGTTCATGAAATTTTAAAAATTCCTATTGATTCACCATTAATAATATTATCAACAACAACTTTTAAAATTTTATGAACATGATTAATTTCTCATAAATTTGTGATCAAAGTTCAACAAAAAAATCAAATGAGACAAATATTTTGAAACGGAGAAAGTATGACTTTATTGCAAAAGGGACATTAATGTCATGTATACCAATGCACATTGGATTCGCATGCATGTTTTCTAGGAGTATTAACTAGTTGTGATTAAACAACCCCCACGATTAGAGGGTTGTCTAAAAAAATCCTTATCGGATCGAATCAATAGAATTTGATTAATAGGATTAGACTAATAAAAATCAGACCAAGCCAAACTGATTTCATATTTCTATAAAACTAATTATTTGGTTAAATCCTAGTTTTGAAAAAAAATAAAATAATCCCTGAACTAGACAGTCTAGACTGGTTGGATTATTTATATTATATACTCCCTCCGTCTCGAAACAATTTTCACACTTTCCTTTTTGGGCGTCCCAAAACTTACTTCACACATTTAAAACTTACCTAAAATGGAAATGAATCTTTACTATTCCCTCCACTCATTCTCTCTCCTACATTATTTTAATACTCACAACACCATTATAATTTACTATTCTCTCCACTCATTCTCTCTCCTATTTTATTTTCACACTCACAACACTTTCAATATAATACTCCCTCCTTAAAACCAGTGCAAACAGTGTTTGTGAACCAAGTTCCGGGACGGAGGGAGTATATGTATATATATATACTCCCTCCGTCCCAACAATTACTTCCACTTTTTTAAAAATCACGCAAATTAAGGAAATGGGAGGAAGTAAAGATGTTGTGAGTGTAATTTGAAAATAGGAGAGAGAATGAGTGGAGGGAATAGTAAATTATAATAGTGTTGTGAGTATTAAAATAATGAGGAGAGAGAATGAGTGGAGGAAATAGTAAAGATTTCTTTGCCAAAAAAGGAAAGTGGAAGCTATTAGCGGGACACCCAAAATGACAAAAAGGGAAGCTCTTATTGGGACGGAGGGAGTATATACTTACGTCTCACTTGAATTAGAACATTTTATTATATTGGGTATTTTTCTTGAAATTAGACAACCTCCAAAATTATAAATGTTTTATTAATGAAATCCACTTTCACACTATTCGGTTTAAATCGCGATTTGAGACCGAACCAAATCAAACTATGCGGTTTGATTTGATTTTTATGTATCAATGATTCGGTTCGGTATCAAATATTGGCAAACCACATGGTTCAGTTTGTGGTCTGACCAAACCAAATCAAACCAACCCTCCTATACCAAACCAAATCAAACCAAACCCAAATACGTTTGAAACTGCGAGACCGAACCACCAAGTCGAACCACGGGGCTAAACCGCCAAACCAAACTACCAGACCAAACTAAATTACATAAACTAATCGTGACCCTTTGTATCATATTTAATATTTTCGCATATTTATTAATATTTACTGTTAGATCAATAAAAAATTTACATTACATAAACTAATTCTAACCCCTGTTTTGTATTTTATTTAATATTAATTTCATCATTTGTTATGTTTATTGCGATACATAAATAACCAAGATCTCTCCATGATCGACATTGTAAAGTGTTTTCTTCATTCGGCCTCTCTCTTCCTCTAATCTTTCTCTTCCTTTGACTTTCCTTTTAAACACCTGCATCTTTCCCTTCCTCCGTGATCACGAAAAATTTAAACAAATCTGATAATAAGATGCGTTCTAAATCGTGGTATGAATCATAGTCTAAACCATGATCTGAAACGCGATCTGAACCGTGATTTCAACCGTGGTTTGAACCACATAATTGAATCGCGTTTTGAATCAAACCGAACCAAACCATATTGATTTGATTTGAATTTTTTCTTGGTTCAATTCGATTTGTAATTTTTTCAAAACGATAACTTGTGGTTCGGTCCGTCAAAACGAACAAAACCGAACCATTTACACTCCTTTCACTAGCAGTTTTCCTTAATTTTCATGCTCAACCCAACATTTCTATTTCAAGTGAGATGGAGGGAGTACTTATGTATAAGAAAGCAACATATGTTTCATATTTCATAGCTTTTAGTTTTTAATTTTTTCTATTCCGTAGCTTTTAGGTTAATTTTTTTCTATGTTATGGTCGAGTTTGAAGGTGAACCATTAATTAATGTTTAATATTCTATGTTGTTGTTTGAATACCGAATATGTGTGATCACTTTGTTAGTTTAATTTATTTTTTGATAGAACTAATGAAACTATTTAAATGTATCTTTTGTTTTTCTCATAAAAAAATTGTACACTTTGATTTGTAAAATCGATAAAATTGAACCACCAGACCATAGGAACTAGATCAATGGAATCGATTCTATAATATATTGATCATGTCATGATGCTAAATTTATACATAATCGAAAAATTGGTCTGATCCTAATTTTTCATTTTTTTACACAAATTGGACCAATTCGGACCGTGAATGCATGCCCACGAGATAATTACAAGGATCCTATTGAAATTGACTATTGCTTAAAAATTAAAATTACGACTAGGGCGAAAAGATCAAGTAAAAGGTGCAGAAATTAAGGCTCCGTTTGTTTCGCGTAAAATGACTTTCGAAAAATGATTTCATGTAAAAAAAAATTTCGAAAAATGAAAATGTTTTCCGAAAAAATGAGATAAACATGTTTTCGCATGTTTGGTAAGGAAAATATTTTTCGAAAAAAATTTCATGTGTTTAATGAAAATATTTTCGATAAAAACACAATTTGAGATAAGTTAAAATAGATAGGGTGGGGTAGGGTGATGGGGGTGGTAGGGTAGGAGGTGGGGATTAGTAGGGGTGAGGTGGGTGGGTGTGGGGTAGGGTAGGGGTAGGGATAGGATAGGGGGTGGGGAAAATATAAAGGGTAAGATGATGGTAGGCTAGGATGGTGATAGGGTAGGGTGGGTAGCCGAGAGTGTGGGGGGTAGGATGAGGGGGTGACCGAGAGTAGGGGAGTGGGGTTGATGCGGGTGGTAAGGGTTATTTAAAAATAATTTTAATATGAATAAAAAAATTGCTTGATAGTGGGGGAGTTGTTAAAATATAATTTTAAAATGAATAAAAAATATTTAAACCTTGAGGTGGTGGGAGTAGGGAGATGTTAAAAATAAATTTAAAATGATTAATTTTTTTTTACCCGACGAGGGGTGGTGGTGGTGCTGGTGGTGCTGGTAGTGAGTGGGGTAGGGAGTTGTTAAAAATAAATTTAAAATGATTAAATTTTTTTTGACCCGATGGGGGGTAGGGGTGGTGGTGGTGAGTGGAGTGGGGAGTTGTTAAAAATAAATTTAAAATGATTAAAAAAAATTAAGCGGGCGGGGGGTGGAGGTCACGGGGTGGTAGTGGTGACTGTAGTTGGGGTGGGGATGGTTTTGGTGATTGAGGGAAAATTGTAAAATCTAATTTTAATATAAATAATTTTTTTTAAGGGAATGGGGTAGGGGTGGTTAATGTGGGGGTGTATGAAAAATTAGGTGTATGTGTAAGGGTGTTATCATTTTTCGGAAAATATTTTACTTAGGAAAAATTCGCAAGTCATTTTACTTAGAAAAGTGGGGAAAATATTTTCGAAAATATTTTCTCCATTTCGGTGTTTACCAAACACCGAAAAATGGGGAAAACGTTTTCCGAAAAATATTTTCCCCAAAACAAACGGAACCTAAGTCAAATGGGAGGCAGGGGCGGAGCCAGGAATTGCCCGAGGGGGGTAAGATTACACGGGGGTTCGGGCGGCGCCCTGCATCGGGTCGGACAAGGAAAAAATGAGTCGATGCAGGGGAGAAACGCGTTTCTCAGTGTTTGAGAAACGGGGCTTGTTTTGTCGCGCGACATAATAAGCCGGTTTACGGATATACTTTCATCGGCTTACGGATATCCGAAGCTTTGGAAAAGGATATCCAGAAGCTTTGGAAAGGATATCCAGAAACCAAATATTTTTTCTGGATATCCTTTCCAAAGCTTCTGGATATCCAGAACATTGAATATGGATATCCAGAAGCTTTGGAAAGGATAGCCAGAAAAAATATTTGGTTTCTGGATATCCTTTCCAAAGCTTCTGGATATCCTTTCCAAAGCTTCTGGATATACAGAAGCTAGCTTCTGGATATCCAGAAGCTTTGGAAAGGATATCCAGTTGTGGTGGCTAAGTATGTCGCGCGACAAAACAAGCCCCGTTTCTCCAGAAGCGACGGAGAAACGCGTTTCTCCCCAGATTTTGTGGTAAAAAATTGGTCGGATCCATGAAATACAATGTATTTTAGTTAAAAATGTAAAGAATTAAGAAAGTTAACAAAAATGATAAAAGTAAGTAATTCAAAGAGCGATTGAAATAATGTTGAAGTATTTAACGCAAACAATTTATTAAAATATATTACTCGTACAAAAAAGAAATTCAAATTTGCTAATTAAACTTGGGATAATAGGAAGAAAGACCAAAAACAAAAAAATGGGAAAAGCCTAACTAATTAATTAAGATTGAAAAAATGTGAGAAAATTAGGAGAAAGAGAAAAACAAAACTGTAAAGAGAAAGAAATGGAGAGAGAGAGAGAGAATAGCAAAGATGGAGGACAAATAAAATTAATTGAAAATGTAGGTAGCAGGGCTCGAACATGAATTTGAAAGGAAACACCAAGGGGTCGTTTGGTAGCCTGATTAGAGTTGGATATGATTATTAGTCCAATAATCTTGGTGTTTGATAGGCTAAATGCAATGGAAGTAATAATCCTGGGTACAACTCGGATAAGCTTCTTATCCACTCTTATCCCCTCTAACCCCTTCATATTAATCCCCAAGAAAAGGGTGGTGTTATTAATCCCCTGATTAATAATCACCCACTATTAACACACTATTAACACAGGCTAATCCTATCGGCCTACCAAACGAGCCCCAAAGGCTTTAACTTCACCCCTTCTACCGCTGAACTGCACCACTCACTAGTGTTAATCTTGAAGTTAATTATATATAACAAAAAAATATGAGGGGGGGGGGCAAAAAAAAAAAAATTCACTACACTTACGCATTTGGGGGGCAAGTGCCCCCATCCCCCTGATTCCGCCCCTGATGGGAGGAAAAAAAAAAGAAGTGAGATTATTTTTTATATTGTGTTTACTATAACTACTTTTAAACTACAATTGGGCGTTTTTACCAAATTTTACGTTCTCTCCCTTCTATAATAAATATTGTATTTAACTTGTCGGTAATTAAAAATTATACCAGCATTACGTATAAATCAATATTAATAAATGTAATAATATTTTGGAATAAATCATTTAAAAATGTGATATTTATTATATTGATTATTCTTACAATTTGGCATTCTAGTTAAGCGTGAATGTGTACACAAACACATGTTGTGTTGTATGTATTGTAAAAATATATTAACAAGCTATCATCAAAATCATCATGGTGCATGATGGGAATAAATATGTATTTATATTTTTTTTTCCCACTTCTTTTGGACCTTGTAACAAATATGTATTTATATTATTAATTGCGAATCACATGTAACCAACGTATATAGGTATTTTAAAAGATGCAAAACTAATATTTTGGTCACTAAATTATAGGCGGTGGCGAAGGTCGGATTTTTTTTTAAAAGGGTCAAGATTTTTTGTGGGATAATTATTATATTTGAGGTATCTAAATTTAATACTCTCTTCGTCCCAAAATGTTTGTCCCATTTAACTTTTTTATTGAATTTTGACCACAAATATATGACAATTTAATTATGTTCATGAAATCCTAAAAATTCCTATTGATTCACCATTAATAATATTATCAACAACAACTTTTAAAATTTCATGAACATGATTAATCTTTCATAAATTTGTGGTCAAAATTCAACAAAAAAGTCAAATGAGACAAATATTTTGGGACGGAGGGAGTATATAAGGAGATCAAAATATTAAATAAGTGCAATAAAGTTCAAAATTAAGGGGTTAAAATGTATAAATTTTTAATTTTTAATAGTAAAAAGTTATTTTCTAAAAATTTGAAAATGCTAATATTGAGACACTGCAAAATTGAAGGGGGTTCGGATGACCATCTTGACACAAGAATAGCCTCGCCACTGATTATAGGCCAATTTTCATTGTTCCCATTATTCTTCTATTTTTTTATTGTCTTCAGTAATATATCCCACTTTTAGCAATGTCATTACTCCGTCTATTATATTGTTAAAAATGTAACAAAATCATTAAAGAATTGTAGGTTAGTCAGTTTGTGTTTGTCTCACGTGTTTAACATTTGTTAATTAGATGGATCTAAGGATGCCTTTGTTAGACTAGGAATATACTCTTTCATCTGTATTATATGAAGAGTTTCATCTGCAACTCCTACTGAATCTCATAAAGCGGGCAAAGCTCATTCAAATTGAGGGTAAAATGGTCATTTGGTATTTTAATATTTTTAGATTTCGGTTTTTAACAACATTAACAAATCCGTTAAAATATAACTTTTAAATAAGTCACGTGAGGTCCCGAGGCTAAATTTTGTTAGATTTCTAATGACATTATGGAAGGAGTGGTGACATTGAAAAAAGTGAGATGCTTCAGTGAGGACAATAAAAAAGGAAACAAAATGGTGAGGACATTGGAAATTGGTCAATAGTTTAATGACCAAAATATTAGTTTCGCCTTTAAACAATAATTTTAATTTATTTTAATTATCCTATCAAATATTTAAAAATTATTAAGGGTTTTTATTAATAAGACTTTGAGATTTGGTGAAATTTACCAATAAAAACAGACATTTTCGAAACTCGCCAATAACTCCGTGCTAAAAATGTGGACAAAAATATCCCTACTGCAATTCTTCCTCAACATGTTTTCTCTTACTTTGTATCAAAGTAATCTAACCACGCCATAAATTGAATAATATCAATAACAAACTGATAGCATCTTTTGGTATAACATACCACAGAATCTGAAGAATTACAGAGAAACAATAAAGTCGAGAATCTCATCTCACTCCTTAAATTTTATTTATGAAAGCTTCTAGAATTTAACCGAAAAACGTTAGTCTAAGATAATAAACATTTCGAAATTACAACATATGAAATTATTAGATTCAAACTTCGAAATTACAACATATGAACTCATTAGATTCAAACAGGGTTTACAGATATTCAAAATATGATAACTCCTCAGACTCACGAACAAGCGAAGCATAATTCCAAACACACTGCTCAATCATCTTAAATAATAATAATAAAAAATAAATAAAAAAAATACTATTGAAATTCCAAAGGAAAAAGGACTTGGATCTGGAAAAAAATGCCGAGAGAACTGCAAAACACTCTGCTTGCGAGGAACAGGAAGTCGTCGATAGAATTGAACGACGACGTTGTTTCTATAAGATGCATAATAAAAGAAAAAACACGATTTGTTTGATAAATACGAGTATTAACGTTGTTCAAATAATGGGGAACAAGAAGCCCTAGATCTCAGCGACAGAAAGAAGATCTTCTATTTCGCTCTCGCTGAATTCAAATTATTTGTTTCGCGTTGATTCCTTCTCACTCACTCAGATCACCATGGACACAATTTTTGATGTTTTATGTTATAAATGTGTTGGTTAATGTTATAAACTGAGAATTCTATTTCACATTAATGCTTTATAGGTTTTCACAGTTGTTCATCCTCATGCATTGTTTGTGAAATAACTGTGATGTGTATTTCACAATTATTTTGTTTAAACAACTGATAAATTTTTGAACTGTGATGTGCATTTCACAGATATTTTGGTTAGATTTTGGTGAACAACTAATATTTCTCATGAAACTTAGACACAAGTTTTAGTGTAAATAACTGTGGATTCTATTTTACAGTTATTTAAATAACTGTGAAATAGAATTGATTTATGTTATAACTGTGTTGTTTTATGTTATAAACTGAGAATGCTATTTCACATCAATGTTTTATAGATTGTCACAATTGTTCATCCTCATGCATTGTTTGTGAAATAACTGTGATGTGTATTTCACAGTTATTTTGCTTAAACAACTGATAAAGTTTTGAACTGTGATGTGTATTTCACAGATATTTAGGTTAGAGTTTGGTGAACAACTAATATTTCTCATGAAACTTGAACACAAGTTATGGTGTAAATAACTGTGAATTCTATTTCACATTTATTTAAATAACTGTGAAAATAGAATTGGTTTATGTTATAAATGTGTGTTGGTTTATGTTATAAACTGAGAATTCTATTTCACATTAATGTTTTATATGTTTCGCAAGTTATTCATGATTAGAGTTGATTTATGTTATAACTGTGTTGTAGATTTTTCAGTTATTTATATTATTCTTTTAGAACAAATGTAGGACAAATTTTACAGTTGTTGGTGTTTTTATTAACTGGGAAAAAAAAAGAAATAGAGAGAAAGAGGGAGGGAGAATGCATAGGGAGTGCGAAGCAGCGGATCCTAATCTTTACCCATCAATCGCATAACGCGCTAGTACGTGCGTAAATTGCAGTTAGGGATATTTTTGTCCACATTTTTTGCAAATACTTATTGACGAGTTTTGAAAATGTCTGTATTTATAGTTCGATTTCATTTGCATGAGGGGTTTATTGGTCAAAGCCCCAAATTATTATTAATATTATCAATAATGGTGTATCAATAAAAAAAATTAAAATTTTATTATTATCAAAGTCAGTAAATCAACTTAAATTATTATTCAAAATATATTCATTTTAATAATAAAAAAAAGTGAAAAAATCATTTTGAGCGAAGGAAGTAATACGAAGTCTCCAATCGTCAACCCATCTTTCTTTGGATCACCAATCCAAGTTTATCTTTGGAGCATTTTCATGCACTAATTACATTGTTCTAGTGAAATTTAAATTTAAATAAATATATGTATATCTCTCTTTTGTTAACTCTATTTAAATTAAATATTTTACCCCTATATCTCATAAGTGTAAAATCCAAATATCAAAGTTATAGTTATTTTATAATATTTTTTTTTGAATAAAATGGTTATTTCAGATAGATAGAATTGACATAAGAAAATGTAAGACAAATCAAAATTTAGGGACAATTGAGCTAAATCCATTTCGATACATGACTCACTTCACATCAAAGAAGATGAATTACCAACTAATTGATTTTAATTTTGAATATGCCCTATTCAAACATATATTATGACTGTAAAGCCCTTGTAGTTTGATTTCACTTTCAAATTAATCCAAGCTTCCCAACATGCATGCAAGAGAGAGAGAGAGAGAGAGAGAGAGAGAGAGGATATGTTTTTTTTTTTTTGATCTGTAAAGTGATATTATGTACAACAAAGTTAACATCACATACTTTAATAATCAAAAGTAGGCTAAAAACAATAACATAAAGAAGAGTGGCTTTACTTTGTTGAATTTTCTTTTCTCTTCTTTCTTATTTGTCTATTTCCTCCTTTCCAATTTAAGGTTTTTATTTTTCTGTTTGGTCTATCTCAATTTAATATTCTTAATTGTTTTATTCATTAAATAATAAAATACTACCAATATTTTAGACAATTTTATCCCCATAAAATTCATATATTACAAAAAACTATTGCTTACCTATCTATTTTAACCGTTTACTTTATAAATGGACAATTATATACTCCACTCATCACTATTTTTGACCCAATTTTGTTTTGGCTCCTCAATAAATGTGCACGTCAAACTAAAAAATCTTTCATAAAATCTCTATACAATGTTTTGTCATTTGACTTTTTAGTTGAACTTTGACCACAAATATATGACAATTTAATTATGTTCATGAAATTCTAAAAATTCCTATTGATTTACCATTAATAATATTATCAACAACAACTTTTAGAATTTCATGAACATGATTAATCTCTCATAAATTTATGGTCAAAGTTCAACAAAAAAGTCAAATGGGACAAACATTTAGGGACGGAGGGAGTATTAGTTAATGTGATCCCTTTAATTGATTTAATATATTTCAGAAAATAGACATATTTAAAAAAAAAGGTCAAAATCAATAAAACAGTATCTATAAAAATGTTGACTAGTCAAATTTAACATTCTTTTTCAGGGAAGAGAGGATGTGTTGTCAACATTACAGAACATATTACCCTCTTATTCTCATAATAGGTATTAACGTTTTAAATAATGAAACATAAATTATTTTATTATAGTACAAATAATATATAAATAAATAAAATATATTTAAAAAAAGTTTGACAAATTAACTACTCCATATTACTTTCTATTGAACAGAAGAAGTACCATATTGCATATTTAAAGAAAAGTGGGACGGATATGAAAGAATAGTTAATTAATTAGGTACAATATGAACTTGAAAAGGTCTTTGAGTGTTAAAAATAATCAAATAAATTAAGTTCAATTCAACAAAAGTGAATCACTTATGACAAAGGGGGAGAGGTTTGAATTTGTGAATTATAACAATAACAAAAAAATTGAGATAAAAAAAAGGTTTATGTAATACAATAGTACTCACAATTATGCATGTGTACATAGTTTTTGTTTTTTTAATTATTATTATTTATTGTTGTTGTTGTTGAGCAAATGTACATAGTTTAGTACTCACATCATTATTTACTCCCTACATTCAAAGTAATAAAAAAAAAGTCCACATGCGTTTGAAAGTGAAAGTGAAAGTGAAAGTGAAAGTGAAAGTGAATTTTTTATTTTTACTTCTATGTCTTGGTATATTTTTATACAATATTGCAATAAAACTATCACATTTCTAAATTGAAAGAAAATTTGAGAAAAATGTATATATTTATAGTTTAGTTGAAAGAGGATTGTTTATGTGATATTTCACATCGACTACTTAGATGAAGTTGAAGTGGTACTTAAAGTCCCACAAATTACCATTGGGCATCAACTTATCCAAGAAATTTTGGGTGGGTTTGTAATAAGTCAAGTAGACTCAATTGATGTGATAAGTGGGCTAGTGCGTGATGTTTATGTAGGGAACAAGGTTTTCAAGCTCGGGTTATTACAAATGGTATCAGAGCCGATCCCATCCAGAATTGTGGAATAAAGTGCTACACCGCAGAGACGGTGGGAGCCACCTCTTGAATAAACTGTCTGAGGTTCCGATCTTAGTGGGCCTTGTCGGGAACGACAATGATCCAAGCGAGGAAAATTGTAATATCCCACATCGGAAACTTAGATGAAGTTTTTGGTATCACAAACTACCATTTAGCACCAACATATCCATGAATTTTTGGGTGAATATGTAGTAACAACAAGTATTTCATAAAGTATAGGAGGAATCACAATTGTAACAACATACTCCCTCCTTCCCACAGAAATATGCACAAATTAGTTGACATAAGAATTAAGAATAGAGATGCAAATGGTGATGGGTTGTGAGTGTAGATGGTTGGATGTAAGAGAGAAAGTGAAATAAGTGGATAATTATTGTGAGTATTGCAAGTGAGCCTTATTTTCTTTTAGAGACTTTGCTGATTACTTTGGTACGACCAAAACAGTTTTTTTTTTTTTTTGCATATTACAATGGGACGGTGATAGCCAAAAGCCAAGAGAATTAATCCGAACGGAATAAACAACCAAGATTCGCAGGAAAAGGCCTCAGCCGTTTTCTTAATAAAATTCAATCATCAAAAAACTGAGTTTAATCTTCCCAAAACAAGGTTTAAATACTCCATCCAACCCTAAGAACGACATAGCAAATTAAGGACAAAACTACCCCTCAATAACAATCCAAAATACCAAATAAACGAAGTAAGGAAACAAATAAATCGTAATTAAGGAAGCTGCTGCGTTGCTTAAGGCGCCCGCCCGGAATTCTTTGGGCGCCCGGGCCCGAAGACCGGTTGGTTCACGGGTGGATTGAGATGCTTGAGGCGCCGCACGAGACGGTGATGATCGAGGCGCCCGCATCAGAGTCCGAAGGTTGGTCCCTGTTTCTCCAATGTGAGGCGCCCGCTTGGCTTTGAGGGAGGCGCCCGCCTGGCTCCTCTGTATCTTGTATTGCCGGTGCTTGCTGAACTACATCATCCCCCCCCTCTTGAAAGAAACTCGACCTCGAGTTGGCATCATCGTCATTGTCTCCATGGTAAGCTGATATATCCGCAACATTGAACGTGGCAGAAACGTTGTACTCACCGGGCAAGTCAATCTTGTACGCGTTGTCATTAATCCGCTCCACTACCCGAAATGGACCATCAGCTCTTGGTTGTAACTTGCCAAAATGACCAGCTGGGAATCTCTCCTTTCGCAAGTGAACCCACACCAAATCTCCAACCTGAAACACAACCCGTTTGCGATGCTTGTCCACCCGCTGCTTGTACATGTTGTTTTGACGAATAATGCGCTTGCGAACCTGCTCATGAAGCTCTGAGTTGCACGCGCCTCTGCATCAGAACTGTATTGACTGGTAACCGGAAGAGGAATGAGGTCTAAGGGACTGAGAGGATTACAGCCATACACAACTTGGAAAGGGCTTTTGCCCGTAGTGCTGTTCTGAGAATTGTTGTAAGCAAACTCGGCCTGTGCAAGTGTCAAATCCCACTGGCGGGGATGGTCACCAACTAAACTGCGCAATAAATTACCCAAACTACGATTAGTCACCTCAGTCTGTCCATCCGTCTGCGGGTGATACGAGCTACTGAACTGTAAGCGCGAACCCATCTTCCTCCACAACGTGCGCCAAAAATGGCTAACGAACTTGACATCCCTGTCAGAAGTAAGTGATTTGGGAATGCCATGCAACTTCACAATCTCCTTGAAATACAAGTCTGCCACTTGTGTTGCATCAAATGTCTTACTGCAGGGAACAAAATGGGACATTTTTGAAAAACGATCTACCACCACCATAATGGAATCCTTCTGTCGCTGCGTACGAGGCAATCCCAACACAAAATCCAAGCTAATGTCCTCCCATGGAGCAGTAGGAACCGGCAAAGGAGTATATAAGCCTGCATTGTTCTTGCGAGTCTTAGCTACATGGCACACACGACATCTCTCCACAAACCGAGTAACATCATGCCCCAACTTGGGCCAAAAAAACTGCTCGCCTACAAGTGCCAGTGTTTTATCCTTGCCAAAGTGTCCGGCAAGTCCCCCTTCATGACTCTCAGAAATAATTAGGTCCCGCAATGAACAATAAGGAACACAAAGCTTGTTACCCTTAAACAGATAGCCATCATGAATCAAAAACTGCAGAAAATTACCTCGGGAACACTTTTCCCACACATCCCCAAAATACGGATCATCACGATACAAATCACGAAAAGTGTCAAACCCGCAAACCTCGACCCGCAGTGTAGCTAATAAGGAATGCCGACGGCTCAAGGCATCTGCCACACGATTCTGAACACCCGCCTTATGTGTAATGACAAACGTGAAAATCTAAATGAACTCCACCCACTTGGCATGTCGCAGATTAAGCTTATGCTGCCCTTGAATGTATTTGAGGGCCTCATGATCAGAATACAACACAAACTCCCGTGACAGTAGATAATGTTGCCAATGCTCCAAGGTGCGAACAATGGCATAGAATTCCTTATCATATGTAGAGTACTTTTTCTTAGCATCGTTCAGTTTCTCACTAAAGAAGGCGACAGGCTTCTTATTTTGACTCAACACTCCGCCAACGCCAACATTGGAGGCATCACAATGAACCTAAAAAACTTCATCAAAATTAGGCAAAATAAGAACAGAAGCTTGTGTCACCGCCTTTTTCAAAAGCTGAAAAGCATCATCTGCTGCCTTATTCCACACAAACACACTCCCCTTGATGCAGTCAATCAGCGGGGCAATAATACTGCTGAAATCACGAATGAAACGGCGATAGAAGGAAGCCAAACCATGAAATCGCCTAACATCATGAACATTCGTCGGTGTAGGCCAGCTAGTAATAGCTTCCACCTTCGAATCATCCATACGAATGCCCTCCTTGGTAACAACATACCCCAAGAAAGTCACTTGCTCCGTCAAAAAGTGACACTTCTTACGATTAGCATAAAGTTTCTGCTCACGCAGAACATCAAAAACCTGTCTCAAGTGTACCAAGTGTTGTTCCACAGATTTGCTATAAATCAAGATATCATCAAAATAAACAACAACAAACGTACCAATGAAAGGTCTGAAAATCTGGTTCATGAGTCGCATGAACGTGCTAGGAGCATTAGAGAGCCCAAATGGCATCACCATCCACTCATACAAACCATCGCGAGTCTTGAAGGCCGTCTTCCACTCATCCCCCGGTCTGACACGAATATGGTGGTACCCGCTCCGCAAATCAATCTTGGAAAACACCACCGCACCATGTAACTGGTCAAGCAAATCATCGATCCGAGGAATGGGAAACCTGTATTTGATGGCGATTTTATTGATCGCCCGACTATCCATACACATACGCAATGTTCCTTCAGCCTTAGGTACCATCAAAGCCGGAACCGCACATGGGCTCATACTTTCCCGAATGACACCCTTGTCAAGTAACTCCCGTACTTGTCGCTCTAACTCCTCATGTTCCTTGGGTCTCAATCGATACGCAGCCTTGTTCGAAATAGAGGCACCCGGAACAAGATCAATACAATGCTGAATATCTCGCATGGGAGGGAGTCCCGGAGGAATCTCATCAGGAGTAATATCACCGTAATCATCAAGTAATGACTGTACCTCTGCGGGTGTGGACATACCCGACTCGTTCTCCTCTAGCATGACAAGAACATAGAACCCTCGCTCCCCTGCTAAAGCTGAATCAAACTCTGAGCAGCTAAGGAGTTGGTGAACAACAGCAGTCGTAGGTTTCTCACTAGTAGTCTGCTCCTGTCTCGGGTCCGTAGGACAAAGAGTAATAGAGACATCATTCATGCGGAAGGTGTACGTATTCTTGAACCCATCATGCTTAACCCGCCTGTCAAACAACCACGGCCTACCCAACAAAATATGGCATGCATCCATTGGTACCACATCACACCACACCTCATCTCTATAACGCTTGCCAATAGAAAACTGCACGAGGCACCGCTTATCCACCTTTAGCTCATTGCCCTTGATCAACCAAGACAACTTATATGGCTGTGGGTGTACAACCGTAGGCAAACTCAGTTTGTCCACCATTGTAGTAGAAACAACATTCTCACAACTACCACCATCAATAATAACCTTGCACACCTTACCCTTGGCAGTGCACTTTGTATTGAAGATATTATGGCGCAGCCACTGATCATCATCCACAGCTGTTGTGTTCAACACACGTCTAACCACCAAGGCCGGACCCTTGTCTGCATAAACCACCTCGGCCTCGACATCGGACACCTCTTCTTCTTCATCATAGACCGGCAACTCTTCCTCAAGTAAGGCAACAACGTTCCTGTTGGGACACTCGGCTTGAAGGTGACCAATACCTTGACATTTGAAGCATCTCGCAGGCTGCCTCCCCCTAGTATTTGCTGCCGTGGAACCCGAATTTACTGGCTAGTGTCTTCGGAGCGGTTAGGGGAACCCCTTTTGGTGTGCTAGAACTACCCACGCCCCTAGTGTTGGTAACATCTCTGCTCGGCTAACGATTTACCGCTTTCTTTCGCTTCAACTGTTTCTCAACCTTCAAGGCAAGTCGACACACATCCGCATAGGTCAAATACTGCTGCAATTAAACCACCTCCGACACGTCAACACGTAGTCCCCCAAGGAAGCGAGCAACGGTCTGTTCATCCTCTTCGGAAACATCACACCGCATCTGCAAGCGATCAAACTCGTTGATGAACTCCTCGACGGTCATATCCCCCTGTTTCAGATTATGGTAATCAAGAAAAGCCTCCTGTCGATAGTGGTCTGGAAGGAATTTCCTTCGTAGCAACTTTTTCATCTTATCCCAAGAATGAATTTTTGCTTTCCCCTCTCTCGCCCGTTGCTTCTTAACATGTTCCCACCATATAGAAGCATGCTTTTTCAATTTAATTGCCACAACCTTAACCTTATGACTATCGTCCATAGGTTTCAAATCAAACACACGTTCAATAGTATTTAGCCAATCAATGAACTCATCAGGGTGTGCCTTACCTTCAAACTTCGAGATGTCGATCTTCATGTCGATATCCTTCAAAGAATCAGCCCCAAACCTGTGTCCACGTTCATGACCACGAGCGAAGGGATTGCGCCCATCTGCAAAGCCTCCTTCTTCAGTCGACTCGTCTGAATCGGAGCCCACACCAGTGGGAGCCCGCAAATTAGCAAGCTGTTGTTGGAGGTGCTGAACCTGGTTTCGCAATTCGTCATTCTCAATATCACGTGGGTCTCTTTCGTGAGGAATTTCCTCCGCCTGCTGACCGCGCCTACGGCTCCCGACCACGACCACGACGACCATCACGAGCTACACGTCCGCGTTCGGCCATTGATAACCAGGAAACTGATACCAAATGATAGCCAAAAGCCAAGAGAATTAATCCGAACGGAATAAACAACCAAGATTCGCAGGAAAAGGCCTCAGCCGTTTTCTTAATAAAATTCAATCATCAAAAAACTGAGTTTAATCTTCCCAAAACAAGGTTTAAATACTCCATCCAACCCTAAGAACGACATAGCAAATTAAGGACAAAACTACCCCTCAATAACAATCCAAAATACCAAATAAACGAAGTAAGGAAACAAATAAATCGTAATTAAGGAAGCTGCTGCGTTGCTTGAGGCGCCCGCCCCGGAATTGCTGAAGCGCCCGCCTGAAGACCAGTTGGTTCACGGGTGGATTGAGATGCTTGAGGCGGCCGCACGGTGATGATCGAGGCGCCCGCATTAGAGTCCGAAGGTTGGTCCCTGTTTCTCCAATGTGAGGCGCCCGCTTGGCTTTGAGGGAGGCGCCTGCCTGGCTCCTCTGTATCTTGTATTGCCGGTGCTTGCTGAACTACATCAGACGGAGTGAGTATATGCTTTGTTAAAACACATAAACACTAAAAAAATTTAATTCTAAGTAGACACCTAAAACTAGAAACGAAAATTGTGAATGAGATAGTAATATTGTGTATGAGCATCTTTAATCAGGAGGGGTGTGAGTGGTACGATTCAAAATGCGTATTGAGATCAAATTGAACCAAATCATGTAGTTTTGATTCGGTTTTCAAGCACGAATAATTCAATTCAATCTCAAAAATTGACAAACTACATGGTTCAATTTGATTTGTGATTTGATCCTTCCAGACCAAATCAAATCGAACCAAATCAAATCACGATTTGAGACCGTGAAACAAAACCATAAAACTAAACTACCAACCCAAACTATCAAACCAAATTACCATATCAAACTGTCAAACCAAACCACAAATTAATAGACTGAGTCATCACACCGCATATACTAATCACATACTCATTTAAAGTTACAACATATACACACAAGAGATACTCCACTTTATTGATATTTTAAGAAATAGAAATAAAAATATAATTCCAATTGTGAATATTTAATAAAATTTTATTTATAAATGAAGGAATAATTAAAAATAGAAAAGTGTTACTTACTACACAACAGACTAGACTGGGTTGTGAGTTGTGAGTTGTGACCTGCATTGTCTGTGATAACTACATGCACTGAAATAGGTGTGAAAGCTTCCTTTTTAACAAATAAATCCAAGGCAACATTCAAAAAAAAAAAAAAAAAGAGAAGAAGAAGGAAAGTTTACTTTCATATAGATGATTTTTTTAGCAAACTTTTATTTGGATTTTTTTAGAAGCAACTTTTATTTAGGTGATTAAGGCACATAAAGAGGTCAAACATCAAATATATTGTTTTATAACACTCAATTATGTTTCAAAAAGATAGTCTCCTATTTTTAAATTTATTACTAAAAATGAAACCGTTGAAAATGGATTTTGAGAAAACATGATTTGACCCAGTTTTGATCGTATTTCCAAGTAGTTTTCATTTAATTAGTAAGTTATAAAATTGAAATTTACATATGGTGTAGATTATTATTTACTCAAAACCATTTTGGAGTGAATGCAAATTAATTTAACTTGAAATGAATTTATGAAAAGGTTGACAATATGGAAAGTCATATATCCCAAATTGGTTAAGAAAGAGAAATGATAAGTGTATTTAAGATAACTCATCCTAAGCAGTATCAATCGAGCGTGAGTCTTGTACTATGCAACCTAGTGATCTATTTGGCCCACTATACAAGCTAGTGGTCAGTTATGCGAGTTTCGGAGTAACTTAAGATTAAATCACGAGGATGGTTTGCACCATTCGGGTTCGAGCACACTGCACAAAGGGCTCAAACTCGGAAATAGTTTGCATGTAATCTATGTTATTTTTATTTTATGAAGAATTCATAATATGCTGTGTCAATATCAATAAATTCAAAAATAGGATCTAAAAGAATAAGAATTATTTAATTTCATGTTTTAATAAAATAATTTGTTTGGTAAGTAATGCATGGCATCAACAAATTTAACAATAAATTTGATTACGATGTAGTAGTAATGGTGGATTGAGCAAATCTATTAAAACAAAAAAATTCTAAGAAGGATCCCAAATTTGTTCTGGGAGCCCCTCAGGTTATATTTAATTCGTTGTTTCACCCCATAATGTCTATTTTGAATCCAAGATTGACATAATGGCATTATTAAGGATTTAATTTCGAATTTCAAATTTTATTCATTATAGATAATGTAGTTTGTTTGAATCGTTTGTGAGCCTCAACCTAACTAATTCAACTTTATCATACGAGTTTAGGGAGCACCTCCATGTTCGACGACACGAAATATGGGTCGCAGTGGAAAGACCTGGATATGCATATTTCCCGACTCACTACGGCGAGTACTCCGAAAACCACAATAGTAGTTGGCCAAAAGAAGAACACTACCAAATCATTTTCGCAACTCAATGGAGAACTTAATGAGCTAATGTTAGAGTTAAAAACATTGAGAGGAGGTGCACTTATCGAACGAACTACACCAGTGACGAAATCAGATTTTTTTTCAAAGGAGGGCAAAATTATTTGATCAAGTAAAGGGGGCGAAAAGGTTTAGTACATTTTTTTACATAACGGGAAAAGGTCTTGGATGCCACAACTGTAATCTTTGAGCAAATTATCAAAAAAAAAAAGACCTCCAAAAAGGAGTCTTGTATATGTTATTTAATTTAAAAATTAGTATGGTGTTGGAAATAATGATTAATGACATAACTTATCAAAAGGAGACTTTACCTCCCAAAACTTTCAAGGGGTAAAGAGACACAAATGCTAAATATAGGGTGATCAATGAGAATTCAATAATCAAATGTGTGCGAATCTATTTTATCGTTCCTTACCTTAGACCACTTCCCCCATGGTTGGTAACTTGGTTTGTTTTTTGTGAGGGCCCACTGACAAAGAAAAGTGGGTCCCCAGTCTACTCCTTGGTCCCACTTTTCAGTAGGCCCCACCACAATATGCTCTTCCCTTTTCCAAAATGAACTCTCTGCTAATGAAAACACTTCACACTCCACAACTCTGTAAAGAAAACCTTCAAGAACCCATCATTTTCTCTCTCTAAAAAAGCAGCAATCTCTCTCTCTCTCTCTCTCTCTCTCTCTCTCTCTAAACCCCTCCCCTTTTTTCTCCATCTAAAATCTCGGATTTAACAGAAAAACCTTCTTAGATACACCATATTCATTCATTATCTCAATAAAAAATCTTGAAAATTTAGAACATTTGTTCAATTATGCACACACTTTTTCTGTGCTTCCCTTTGCCATAATTTCTCTGCTTTCGTTTTCTAATTAAAAACCCTCTTTTGATCAATGTAAAGGAAAGAAACCCAAAAAAATGGGGACTAAAAATCTCTCCTTGGTCCTATTCTTTTTCTCTGTTCTTCTTGCCATGGACTCCACAACTGCCCAGATGCCAGGTCCCTGTCTTTCTCTTTCTCTGTTTTACATATAAAGATTTATGTATTTATAGGGTATGTTCTTGGATTTCTCTCTCTGTTTGCATCTCTGTGTGAATATGTGTGGTGTGAGTGTGTACACATATGCATATACCTGTAAATGAATTTATGTAATTTATGAAAGCTAATTGTTATATAGGCCCGTAAAATTGTTGTGTAAACTCGTATCATTAAAATCACCCTCCAAAAATTAAAACAAACCCCTCCCCTTTATACCCCTTATCTCATTTATACCTTATCTCTCATCCACCCACATCCATTAACCAAACATACTCTCTCACTCACCCACACTCATCAACATTTACTGAATTTTAGAGAGAGAAACATTGAAAAACAAGGTAATTTTGGTTCAATTAGTTCGAAAATTACTTTCTAGGGTTTAATTCGTTTGATTAATGTTTCAAATTGAGAATTTTTTGGGTTCAATTTGTTTCAAATTCTGGGTTTGTGGTGATTCGGCCACCGACCGAAATTGTATATCTGTTCGGCCAGTAGTGGCCGAACTTCTTGAATAAGTTCAGCCACACCCGGCCAAACTTCTTAAATAAGTTCAGCGGCCGAACTTCTTAAATAAGTTCAGCGGCCGAACTTCTTGAATAAGTTCAGCCACACCCGGCCAAACTTCTTAAATAAGTTCAGCCACACCCGACCGAACTTCTTGAATAAATTCTTATGTTTGAACAACTGGCCGGAAGTTCTATTTAGGGCATTTTTTTTTATTTTTTTTGTAAAACTCGTGTCAAAACAATGTTATATACCCAAATAATAGGCCAAAATATTTGATTTTTTTCCTAAATTACAAAAGTTCGGCCGGTAATGGCCGAACCAATCCCAAAAATCGGCCAGGAGCTGCCGAATTTTATTAATGGTTCGGCTGGGTGTGGCCGAACCTTGTTTTGTTTTTCAGCCGGGTGTGGCCGATTCTGGGCAAAAAATCATCAAACTCTCGCCGAATTTTTGCCACGAAAACAGAATATTTAAGACAACAATTTAACACATTTATAAAGTTAGAAAGTGAAGAAGTATTTAGGAATGGAATTAACAACAAGTTTTAAAAAAGAAGTATATAAGAATGGGTGTATGGATTTAAGGGTATTAGCGTCATTTCATTCTATGGCAATTTTTAAATTTTAAACTTACGGGTTTACTCAAGAATTTTACGGGTCTATATAACAATTCTCTTTATGAAATTGGGTGATGGTTTTTTTTTGTGTGTGTGTGTGTGTATGTGTGTTTTGCACCCATGGTCACATTTTGAGGCCTTCTTGTTGCATTTTTATGTAATTTGAACAAGAAATATCAATTATTCTTCATTTAATTGATAACATGCTTAAAAGGAAAAAAGAACCCATTTTGATTTGTTATTCTCTTGTTAAGCTGGAATTGTGCTTGGAGGTTATTGTGTGGGACTTCTGTTTGAAATTTATCATATTGGAGCCTGATTATTGGGGTTTCCTAGTGTAAGAAACTAAGAACCTTCGAAGTTCTAATTTCAGTATAGGAGTATAATTCATGTAGTACCATTGATCAATTGACTTTCAAGCTAAATTCAAACCGAAGAGGTTATCTTTGAGATTTGAGACATGCGATTACTCCCTCCATTCTATAATAAGAGAAAGAAACTGAGTCGCGCTTACCATCTTTGTCTGCCACAGAAAAAAAGAGCTGCATTTCTAATAGAGGAAATAATTGTAGTGCAATTTTAATGAAGTTACAAGAAAGTAAAGCTTCATCCTTACAAATTATGACTTGTCACAGGCTTACTCTTTTTTGGGAAGGAGGGTGTGTGGAAAACTTGCTTTAGTTCTTTGTTTTTGTGAATTTCTGGCACCGGGATAGATTGATTAAGAACCTCTCTTCGCTGGAGACGTCTGGAAGATTCACTTTTCCATTTTCAACAAAAAACAGAAATAATGGGTCTAAGATGGTTACTAAAGATTGTCATATATTTTAGTTAATACAAGTATGCAACTTGTGCTTATTGTTTAGCATTTGCAAGGGGATTCGGTGGGGTTTCTTCAACTGCGGAAGATAAAAGTTTCCTTATTTACCTTAAAAGGAAAAGAATGCAAGCAGCAAGTGGAAGAGTGATCAAACTAATAGAGCAGGAGTCAGGAATCTTGTAATATACTCCCTCCGTTCCATAAAGATAGTCCCACTTTTTTAGTGGTTAGTTTGGTTGAACTTTGTCCAATGATTTAAGAAAAACTAATTATCCAAATGAAATTCTAGAACTTGTTTTTGATACACCATTATAAGTATCACTAATACGGAGTAATTTTTTAATTTTTTTCATTATGATTAGCAAATTAACACAAAGTAATCAGACAAATTTCAATTGAACTCGCCTCAAAAAAGGAGGGACTGTCTTTATGGAACGGAGGGAGTATTGTTTTTGAGTGGAGTTGATAATGCACTCTCTATGTGTTTATATTATTAGCAAAGTAGTGAATGCTTGGTGTGCTTATTTATTTATTGATGCTCTCTCTCTCTCTCTCTCTCTCTCTCCCTCTCTTCCCCTCACTCTCACTCTCTGAAGATTCAATCTTGTGACTCAGGTTTTGTAAGTTTAGATTGTGGTGGTAAAGTTAATTTCACTGACGAGCTCGGTCTTCACTGGACTCTCGATGATCATATAACTAACAGTGACACAACTACCATATCTGTAGCAAATGAGACGAGAATACAATATTCAACTGTCAGATATTTCCCTCCAGATAAACAAAAGTACTGTTATACCCTCAATGTCAGAAGTAGGACTAGGTACCTGGTCAGAGCAACCTTTTTATACGGTAATTTTGACAACAACAATGTATATCCCAAATTCGACATCTCTCTTGGGGCCACTCATTGGGCTACAATTGCCATTTCGGATGCTAATACGATAGAGGTTCAAGAGTTGATATTCTTGGCTTGGTCACCTACGGTCAGTGTGTGCTTATCAAATGCTACTACTGGGCGCCCATTTATCTCGACACTCGAGCTCCGACAGTTCAACGGTTCAATATACGAAACAGCTTTTGAGAATGATTTTTTTCTCAGCGTGTCTGCAAGAATCAATTTTGGGGCAGAAAGTGATGCTCCAGTCAGGTATACTTTGTGATATTCCCTTTGTTTCACTCCAACAAATCGTTGTTCAAACTTCAAATATTGAATGAATTGAAAAAATGCTCGGTGAACGTCTTTGTTTGTATGAACCAAACTTCTTAAGTTTAATGTTTCAAGATAAAGTAGGTTGTAGCTGAGGGGAAAGAAAGGAGTAATATTACATACTTTCCCTCCAATAATGAATATCACACTTTCCTTTTTAGTCCGTGCCAAAATAAATGTTGCTTTTTTAAATAAAGAAACAATCTTAGTGCAGTTTTACTATGGTACAAGCAATATACAAACAAGTAAAGCATATTCCTTAAAAACATTGACAAGTCAAATGCGACATTTGTTTTGGGGCGGAGAGAGAGTATATCATTACCTTCATGTCTATACTCCCTCCGTCCCATAAAGATGCTCCTACTTTCTACTTTTGTTTGTCCCAAAAAGAACCCATACTTGAGTTGTTAAAATAAGCGATGTTCCTAAACTATATCACTAAAATGTATGGATAGACATTTGCTACATGCATAATCACTTTCATTAAGGTAATTCTTACTTTCATCAAGGATATGAAAAGGAAAATATACCACTAAAATGTAGTCAGATGGGAACATCTTTATGGGACGAAGGGAGTACTATTCTAAATGGTTGTATAGTATTAGACTATTAGTGGAGTGGATAAAGGGCCATTCATTTTAGTTTTATTATTTATTTTCCATTTTGTCAGGTATCCTGATGACGCATTTGATAGAATTTGGCAATCCGACTCGGTGAAGAAAGCAAACTACCTTGTTGATGTTGCTGCGGGTACAGAAAGAATATCGACCAAAAAGCCCATTGATATTAACAATAACGAGAGACCGCCTCAGAAAGTGATGCAGACAGCCGTTGTTGGCAACAATAAAGATTTAACATATCGAATGAACCTTGAAGGGTTTCCAGGTTTTGGTTGGGCGTGCACCTACTTTGCAGAAATTGTAGACTTGGGTCCTACAGATACCAGAAAATTTAGGCTGTACCTTCCGGATGCACCGGATATCAGTAAATATGTTGTTAACATCCAAGAGAATGCACACGGAAAATACCGACTATATGAGCCGTTTTACATGAACTTAACCTTCTCATTCGTGTTCAATTTTAGATTTTCGAGCACTTCAGATTCTACAGAAGGACCCCTTGTGAATGCTATTGAGATAAACAAGTATTTGAAGAAAAATGATGGCTCATTTGATGGTAAGCGTAATTTTCTTTCATTTAATTTCTTTCAAGTGTTTTCAGATTAGTGACTTGTTTTGATTCCATATATTCTAGTCAAAGACTCCATCTTCGTAAACATTTTAAGGATTGAAAGAGAATTCCTTAAGTTCTTGTGATTTTAATGATTAAAATAGTCGTTTTTCTTACTTTGAGCTTTTTGTAGTTTACTCAAATTTGGAAATGGACTATTAGCTTAGTTTTTTCTAACATGACTCTTTGAGTGGAATGTACCAAATAAAAAGTAGGACTCTTTTGTGTATTGATGAGAGTACAGCTTAATAGCATGGTTATAGCTGTATGAATCTATCATTATTCGTCAACGTGATAATTCTTGGAGGGAAAAATTCTTGAGGGTGATGAGATTTGATTTGATTTGATTTATTTTTATTTTTTCAATTGTTTTTCTTGATTGTTCTTCACACTATTCCTTCTTTTGAATATATCTTCTTAGCTTTTACAATTTTTACTTTTTGCATTTATTTTATTAAAATTTTACCATCTCTCCACGTTTTCATTGTTTTTTCTCACCTCTTCCTTGACGAGTCCATACGACGATTCATGATAGCCGACCCCAATCCTTTTGGGACTAAGCCTTTGTTGTTTTTGGAGTAAATGAAAGAAAGCAGTTGTTGCTACTAAAGTCAACTCCTTTGTTCTTCAGCCTAATATTTCTAAATGAAGCACCTTTCATTAAAGAGTTTTATTGAATTGCAGGAGGGACTGCTGCTAGTATTGTCTCACTTTACCCGTCATCAGATTGGGCACGAGAAGGTGGTGACCCATGCTTGCCAGTTTCATGGTCCTGGTTAGAGTGTAGTTCAGATCCCCAACCAAAGATTACCTCAGTGTAAAACTTTCCCTTCTTTTTCTACTTTGTTAAACCAGACATTTATTTTCCACCTTTTTTTGCACACACACACACACACACATATATATATACAGAAAGAGAGAGAGAGAGAGAGAGAGAGAGAGAGAGAGAGAGAGAGAGAGAGAGAGAGAGAGAAATGCTTCTCCTCCTTGTTAGAAGACTTCTAATCAATCAAACTTTCCCTTTTTTGTGCAGTAAATTATCTCGTAAGAATTTAACAGGGGGTATTCCGTTAGATTTAACCAAATTGAGTGGCTTAACTGACTTGTAAGTTTCTTCATTCCTGTATCTTAGCTTTGTTGTTTGGAAAAAGAATTAGTTTATGTCCTCTTTATCTTCAAAACACAAAATTTACTCTTCCTATATTTCAGATGGCTCGATGGGAATGCACTGACTGGTTCGATTCCTGATTTTTCTGGATGCCTAAACTTGAGGACCATGTAATGATTATTTGTTCTTTTAATTGTTATCGTACAACTTATGATTATTTTCAGCTAATTCATGACATTGCTTTTTCTAGACATCTCGAGGATAATCAGTTGACTGGCGAGCTGCCGTCCTCCCTTGCAGAGCTACCTAATTTGAGGCATCTGTAAGTTTTCAGAACTTGGATGCTGCCTGTGTGTATGTGTGCAAAGTCTTCTTTTAATGCTTGTTACCTGGTGGATGCAGGTATGTGCAAAATAACAGGTTATCTGGCAAGGTGCCACCTGGTCTTCTGAACAATAATCTGGTTTTGAAGTGGGTATCATTTCTCACTAATCTATTGGAATGTTATTATTTGTTATATGCTCCCTCCGTCCCAGAATAAATGTCGCATTTGCCTTGTTGTCAACGTTTTTAAGGAAGGTTCTTTACTAGTTTGTACATTTCTTGTACAATACTAGTTTGTACATTGCTTGTACAATGATAAAATTGCACTAAGTCTATTTCCTTATTTAGAAACACAACATTTATTGTGGGGGAACAAAAAAGGAAAGTGTGACATTAGTTATGGGGCGGAGGGAGTACATGTGTGTGTTTGTGCGTGTGTGTGTGTTAAGTCTTCTTTTAATGCCTTGTACCTGCTTTGTCTTTCCATGTTGCTTCTGACTCTAGCTATAATCTCCGTAGCTCTTAATAGGTCCTCTATATGCATCGTGGTATTTCAAATTGCTCTAGAAATGGTTGCCAGAGTCAAAATTTATTATCATCCACGTTTTCTAATTAGTGACTCGAACAAAGAAAAAAAGTAGAAAATATCTTAAATGTTTGCATAATTCTTATTTCTTGTGAGACCAACCCTTAATACATATTAACTTTTCTTATTTAATTTTGCCTTCTCAGCTACGCTGGAAACAGTAATCTTGATAGTGGGAGCAGCAGAGGTAACCATAGTGGAATCATTATTGGATCATCAGTGGGGGCTGCTGTTCTTCTTATAGCAACTATAGTCTCTTGCTTACTACTACGTAAAAAGACGAAAAAATATCCTAAACAAGGTCACACATTGATCCCACCTTCAAGTTTTTAGTGCCATTTCTTTAGGTGCAATTAACGTAATTTCTTGTTCAAATTGAAGTATTTGTTAATTTTTATGTTACTGATTTTACTTTTCTTATTTCAGGTCAACCTCAACATGGTTTCCATGGTCACAGGCTTGTTTCTTCCTCAAGTAATGCTACCTCGGAAGCAGCACAATGTTTCACATTGTCTGAACTTGAAGCTGCTACTAGGAGGTTTGAGAAAAAAATTGGCTCTGGAGGTTTTGGCGTTGTATATTACGGAAAATTACACGACAATAAGGAAATTGCAGTCAAAGTTCTGACCAGTAATTCCTTCCAGGGGAAGCGAGAGTTTTCTAATGAGGTAAATATACCACTTTATTATTTATAGTTCTCTATGTTTCTCTATTTTTTGTTAAATTGCAAATTCTTTTATTTTGTTTGTTCTAGGTGACTCTTCTTTCGAGGATTCATCATAGAAACTTAGTACAGTTTCTTGGCTACTGCCAAGAAGAAGGAAAAAGTATCCTTGTTTATGAATTCATGCATAATGGAACTCTCAAGGAACATCTTTATGGTAAGCTTGTTCTGCATTTATATCTAGAATTGGTTTTCAGTATCTCTTGTTTAACAAAATATATATTTTTCTTAGGACCTTTAACTCGTGAAAGAAGCATTCCATGGCTCAGGCGCCTCGAGATCGCAGAAGATGCTGCGAAAGGTACGTATGATAAGAAATGAAGGGGGGTTTTTTTTAATGAGGAAGCAGCTTCTCTACATTTAATATTAATTGGTCAGTTTTGTTCTTGTTTCAGGAATTGAGTACCTTCATACTGGTTGTGTCCCATCCATAATTCATCGGGATTTGAAAACCAGCAATATTCTTCTTGACAAAAATATGAGAGCTAAGGTTTCGGATTTCGGTCTTTCTAAACTTGCAGTAGATGGAGCTTCTCATGTGTCGAGCATAGTTCGAGGCACTGTTGGGTATCTCGACCCCGAGTAGGTTTTTCCTTCTTAAACTCCCTCCGTCCCAAAATGAATGTCAATTTTTCATTTAAGAGACATTCTGAAAAGGTTGCCTTTTTGTAAATTTTAGTAACTAAGGTGTAAAAAATCCTTGCTATCCACTTTCTAAACTTTTAATTTGCAAGTATATAATGAACAGTGAAAAAACAATTTGGTAAAAAACATGTAGGGACTAAGTTCTTTTTAGATAAAGGTCATTCATTTTGGTACAAGATTTTCTAGAAAATGGACATTCATTTTGGGACGGAGACGGAGGGACTAGTTTTGCTTACTGAAAGCTAATAACAAGATCCTAGTTCCACTCACTGATCTTTGGGCTACTAATGGTTAATGAAACAGCAGTTTTTTAGTATGCAACTTTGGCATATTTATATACCAATAACTCTTGTAATCTGCAGGTACTATATCTCCCAGCAATTAACAGATAAAAGCGACGTCTATAGTTTTGGGGTTATTCTTCTCGAGCTGATATCTGGTCAAGAAGCCATATCCAATGAAAGTTTTGGTGTTAACTGTCGGAACATTGTGCAATGGGTAAGTCAATAAAGTCAACCGAATCCCCCAAAACAAGAAATTTAAATTACTAATTGTCAAGTAAACTTCCTCGGGTCCAAAATACATGTTGTTTTAGGGTTTTCACTAATTTTTAAGAAAAACAATTATTACTACAACTTTATTTATACGGGAAGTACTAAATCTACCCTCATTAGTTGTTTCTATCATGTACATTAACTCATTCAAAAAGTATAATTGATACTCCCTCCTGTTCAGAAAAAAAAAATGTCGTTTTGGAAGCTAAAATTTGGTTCAAAAGACTAGTCATCTTGGGGCTTGAAGCCTTTAAATCCCAATTTTACCCCTACATTGAAACTTCTTACATTGCATTAATTTATTATACTTTTTGAGTGAAATAATGCATGAGAGAGAAACAATTAATAAGGGTAGTTTGGGTACCATATAAAGTCTATTGGACCAATTTTTAGGTCCTAAAACAACATGTATTTTGAACCGGAGGGAGTATATCACAGCTCTAACAATATAAAGTTGCAGGCAAAGTTACATATTGAGAATGGTGACATTCAAGGAATTATCGACCCTGCACTAGGTAATGACTACGATATTCAATCAATGTGGAAGATAGCAGAGAAAGCTCTTATGTGTGTTCAACCTCACGGGAATATGAGGCCATCAATATCAGAAATTATAAAGGAGGTCCAAGATGCAATCTTGATCGAAAAGGGAGTTGAGGCAGCAGCTAGAGAAGGTAGCTCTGATGAGATATCTCGACATTCTTTTCAGTCTTCCTTGCATTTGGGTTCGATTGATATGGTGGGAGCAAATGAACCATACTTGTCCATTGATGATGAGTCCATAACCAGGCCAACTCCACGGTAGTTCTTGTTCATATTTTAGGTCAGTAAAGTTTTTTTTTTCCTGATAAGTTAACATGATTTTGGCTTTCGTTATCATCTTGAAAGTGGAAATCTTTGATGCTATGATAAAGTGTACTTTGGTAGTACTTTTGATCCGGGCTTTGAGTATATTGTATGTATCCCTTGATTCATAACTGGTTTAGCGAAGAATACGTTCCCGTTCCAAACGTGGCCTTAACAACTTCCATTATTTTTCGTGTTCCGTAAATCCTACAATTTTATTTTTTTTTTATGAAAATTGAGGGCTAGATGAAAAGAAACATTTTCATCTCATTTACCTCAAGATTGTGACTTTTTTTTTTTTTTTTTTTTTGAAATGTTCCTATGGAGGGTCAGAGTGTCAGAGGTCCATAATTGAGTATTATTATTGTTGTCCTATAATTGATATTGAATACATTCTGAAATCTACCTAAACTTTATTCATGCCTAGGTTCCCTCTTTATTTCAATTTTAATGGCTTACATTCATTAAGTTAGTCAAGGTTATTTGTTGCAATATGGATCTTTCTCTTATACCTCATAATTCTATTACTTCTCTAATGCACAAACATTACATAAAGTTTAATCTTTTTACCTATTGAATTCTCTCTTTTGTTTTAGATAAAATTTAAAATAAAATATATATAAACCTAAACACTATTAATATAGATTTTATTATTATACAAAATAAAATGACATTGACATAAAAAAAAATATAGACACAAATTAAGAAATTTATAAAGCATTCCGAAATTGACATAAAGGATACATGGACATTAAGAAAATATTGATCCAAAGGAAATATTAACATAAAGAAATCATAAAATGAAAACATTAAAAATTACATAAAACTTGTTCACTAATCTTCAGAATTGGTGTATCTCTTCCATACATACTCTATTAAAGCATAGAGTTCAACGCGAGCATTTCTATCCTTGATTTTCTGTGGCGGCTGATAAATTCTTCAAATCGAATATTTTCATCAACAATTTCAACTGTTGGAGCCGGTGCTTCTGGCACTTCAGAAATTGATGCATCGAGACCACGTTAATCCTCGATTATCATATTGTGAATGATAATGCAAGCATTAATTATATCACGTAGTACATCCCATTTCAAAAACTTGTTGGCCTGCAATAATTGAAAAAACGTGATTGCAAAACTCCAAATGCACGCCACATCTTTCCTACATGCCTCTTGTTTTCTAGCAAAATATTGCTTTTTTGGACCACGTGACTGATGAATAGTTTGCACTAATGTAGACCTTTTGGGATATATACTATCAGCCAAATAATATCACATATCATAATCTTTTTCTTGGATAAGATAATGTGCGGGAGGAGCAATACCTTGAGAGAGATTAGAAAACAAATGTGATGATTCCAACACATTAATATCATTGTTGGTTCCTGGCATACCGAAATACTCATGCCATATCCAAAGATCATAATCAGCTATAGCTTCAAGAATAATACTCCCTCCGTCCCATAGAACATTACCCCTTTTGCTATTTTGGGCGTCCCTCTTTAAAGTCCCACTTTCCTAAAAAGGAAACCTTAAATCACTATTCTCTCCACTCATTCTCTCTCCTACATTATTTTAATACTCACAACACCATTATAATTTACTATTCTCTCCACTCATTCTCTCTCCTCCCACTCACAACACCTACTTTAATAACATTATTCCTTATTTTCCGTTCTCAATAGTAAACGTGTAATGTTCTATGGGACGGAGGGAGTATTCGATTTACCGCTGCACCCTACATATTGTCCGACCCAACCATATCCAAAGATCATAATCAACTACAGCTTCAAGAATAATACTCGGTTTCTGGTCTCGGGTTGAGGAGGAATACAACAACTCAACGCCGTGACTCTGAGGTTCGCACAAAAAAATCTTTGCAGCGTCGAATTCAAAGTATAGAAAAGGTTGTTCGGAAATTAAGTGCATGTATTAGGTGAAAGAATTGTAGCTAGGACTGTGTACAATTGTGCACAGACTTGTGTGTACAGTTGTGCACACAAGTGTCAGCACAACAGAATAAACAACTTTTTTTAGAAAATAATTTAAATAAACAAAATTTAATTCAGCGGAATAACAACGAATTTAAACACTTCAGCAAGACTATGCTTGCTGGAAAACTTTCATAAAACACCACCTTGTTAAGAACAAGTTGTAGAGAAAACTTACAATGAAAGAAATTAAATCGTACGAAAAGATCAAAATTGTCCTAACCTAAGATCAATAAAAGACAAAACTAATGTGTCATGAATGAGAGGGGTGCCTCTTTATATAGTGATAACAATCCTTCTTCAACTAGGATTCGCCCAATCTCTTCCGTATCAAAAAAGATTCTTCTTTCCTTATCAATTCAAGAGTCCTTACCTTCCTTGAGTAGTATACCTAATAAAATACAAAACATATCTAAACAAAATAGTTAACCGTTAGACAACTAATTCTATATTTACAAATTTTCTAATCTATTTATATAAAATATACAAATCATAAATACAATAATCAAAGAGATATTTCAAGAGTATATTCATACTCTTTCAATCTCCCCCTATTTTTGTGATTATGGACAAAAACTGCAAAATCGAGATTATCAATTTCAAACCTACCAGAATAGGAAAAATAAAAGATATCAAGAGTATAAACATACTCTTTCAATCTCTCCCTATTTTTGTGGTTCTGGTCAATACCTGTAATCACCACGATTAGCACAAGGAAAATCCAGCTCCCCCTAAATACATCGTGGTTCCATTCTATCAAACTCCCCCTAAATTAGTTGTATCTCTCGGTGATGATCATCTCCTGTATCTCTTGGTTGATCATCTAAGAGGCATCTCCCCCTTAACTGATGATCATCTCCTCCTTGAACGACTGTCTGAGAGACATTTTCCCCTATTCTCCCCCTTTTCTTTTAGATATTTTCAAAAGGTGTGCGCACATTCATGAAAATATCTCAAGAAACCCCTTTTGTGAAATATGATCAAAGTTTCAGCTTGAGAGGAGCAGAGTCAGACGAAAATATTGGAGGAAAAACGATACTTACAGATTTATGAATAAACGGGGAATAATAATCACATGTGTAACCAGTTGTGAGCAGAGTGGTGTGCACAGATGTCTGAACAACAGCAGAGACAAGTGGAGAGAAAAAAATTTGAGATTTTCAGAAAGACAGACCATTGTTGCTGATGATGTCTGGGAAGACGTGCATTTGGCACAGAAAACAAAGATAGTCAAAGTATCCAAACCTTTTGAACAATCAAATTGGACAAAAAATATGAATTCAAAACCAAATGTTACCCGAATTTTGTGACCGATTGCAATATCATAGGAAATCATTTCCACTTGGACCCTAAAAGATTGTTCCATTCAGATTTCTTTTGCACTCAAACCTGGATAAATATTCATTAAACATATTGTTAACAAAAAAAATGATTAGCCCACAATTTGATGAAAATAATAAACAATCAAATGAATATTTCATGGGGTCAAAGATGTCCTAGTTTATAATTATGCCTAGAATGATGCAAATTATGAGCACACGAGTGGAGATTGACCTCAATGAAGTGTGATATGATATGAATAAATTTACACAATGACACGATTTGACTTTACAAGAAGTTAATGAGATAACCCTCAAGCATGTAGCCTCTAGAATGTCTCCATATTTGGCATTGAATCAGTCACTGAGAGGAGCTATACACTCTCACACCATAGTGCTTATCCAACTTTTCTTCTCAAGTGATGCAACAATTAGGTATTGGCATTGGGCACATGAGTGAAAGCTTCAAAATAGAGGAGGTAGCTTGTTTTCTCAGTGATCTTAGATTAAACATCCACTTCATGATAAATGTCACACATAAATTAATAAGGTAATTTTTTTTATCACCAAGTCAAGAAGGATATCACAATCAAGAGTCAAACATAGTGTCAAAGATGCAAACCAATCAAATGATCACAAAAGATAATCGTGCAGTTAATGAATGCATTTTTTTTTAATTTTTTTTTATTTATTTTTTTGTGTTTTCTGTAATATACAATTATACAGAGATGCAAACAGATGTTCACACAGTTGTGCGATCATCTCAACGCACACAATCCGAGAGACCTTTTTAGGAAAGAAAATCTCTCGAAAACAATGGCCTTCATGAAAATATCAATCAATCGTTTATTAGTTTCATCAAATTCACAACTAATAATTTTTTCTTCAACAATATCTCTAACAAAATGAAGTCTAAAATCTAGATGCTTAGGAGTAGAACATTGAATAGGGTTATTTCCCATATCTATGGTACTTTTAGCATCACAAAAAATAGATAAAGCTTTGTTTTCGATTTCATAGTCTTAAACCAAATTGTTCATCCAAAAAAGTTTGATGCACCTACTATCAACTGCCATACATTTTGATTCAGCAGCTGATAGGAAAATAAAAGTTTGTTCCCTATTATCCCATGAATACAACTTATTTTTAAGACATAAACATCCAACATTGGTGCTTTTGGAATCAATGATTATATCCCCCTCAAATGCCTTAAAAAATGCCTCTGAATTAGATTCATCATTGGCAACACAACAACATGAACGTACCTGATGGTATACTGAGTTCATGCAAACCAAACCTGCAAGGTCACGATAATTGACCTTCTTTCCTCTTGTTTTTATTCCTTCATCCACTTCCCCAATGATCTGAGAGGTATGATGATTTTCTTGTATTCTGAAAGAAATGTCCTTCTCTCTGATTACTTCACTTTCATCAGTTTCAGAATCCGAACCTTGTTTTTCAGTTGTCTGAACACTTGTGTTGTCAGTTGTGTGTACAGTTGTCTGAACAACTGGTTGCACAACTATCTGAATAGGTGGTTGTTCTGCGGGTACATCAATTATTCCTGGTTCAGATTCATCATTAACTGGATCTAGTTCCCATGTGAAACCTGCAATATCATCCTCAATACCTTTGACAATAAGATCAAGAGCATCATCAAAAATCGATTTATGGTTTGAAAGATTTTTAACCAACTTGTAACAATGATCTGAGGATCTTACTCCTGTTAAAACACATCTATTTGAATCATCAAAGACCTCACATATCTTCTTATCAAATTTGACATGTAGATCATCACACAATTGACTTATGCTTATCAAATTAGCTTTTAGCCCAACAACATGCAACACATTATGGAACCTAGGTAAACCTTCTACATGCAACATACCTTTGTCAATGATCTTACTTTGAGCTCATTTACCAAAATTTACTTTCCACCTTTAACTGGTGTGTAGTCGTTGAAGTTTTCACGTGCCCCAGTCATGTGGCGAGAATAGCCACGGTTACCAGGACCCTTCAACACTACTCTTAAGAGAGGTAATGGCCACCTGACAATTCACGGTTTCCTTTCTTACCCAGTCAGTTCTTCTTCCAGATTTGGGTTGTATGTACAGTTGTGTGTTCGGTTGTGCATACAACTTTCTGCCCAAGTGTTCACCATTCTTCATAAGTTCAAGTTCCTATTTCAACTTATAGCAAAATGGTCGAATGTGACCAAGAACAAAACAATGATGACATACATACCTCCTTTTCCTGTTTTGTTTGCTTACATCATTATGTTCAGGCTTATTTGAGGAGACAGTTTTCGCCTTTTGAACTTTTGAAGTGCTTCTCCTTCTTTTACAAAAACGATATCAAAAACGGTATCTCCATAGCCAATTCCTGATTTTCCTTGGTTTTCCATTTTTAAAACCTCTTCAAACTTAGCTTTACCAGTGTTCAGCTTTGTTAGAGTTTATGTTTCTTTATCAAGATTCGTTTTATATTTTTCACATTCCATCTCTTTCTTTGTGAGTAAAACTTCTAATTTGGCTATGGAGTCCTTTTGAGAATCACTTTCTTTTGACAAACTTTCAACTTCAGATTTTAGTTTGAGATTTTCTGCAGTTAGTTTCTCAATTTACCTGTTTAAATACCTTGAGTTGCTCCATGCGTTTGGCCCAATCAGTATGGAGTTCAACATAGGTATTATGCAAGTCCTCATAGGTAGCACACTCTTCTTCTGCTGGATCATTGTTAATTTCACCAGCAGTTGAAGAATTCAAGCAGGTATACACACTGTTCTCAGTTGTGTAGTCAGTTGTGTGGTAAGTTGTGCGATCATAATATTGCACATCTTCCACATCTGAATCACTATCAGACAATGTGATCTGAGATGGATGCCATATAGACATATTTGCAGTCTGTACATCATCATCGGAATCACTCAAAGTCGCTGAAAAACTCATTCCCCTTTTCCTTAAGGTATTTGCACATTCATTAGCGAAATGTCCAAAACCTTTACAAGCCCTACACTGAATTGACTCAATGAATTTCTTAGTTTCCAAAAAAGGTTTCTTTATAATGCTCTCCCTTTTAGATGATTCAACCGTGGAAGACGGAGAGTATGATGAATTAGAAAACTTTATTGATCATTTCTTTTCAACATGTTATTGAATTTTTGTGTTCTCAAGTCACAATCATCTTCTCCCAAGTTTGACTCATCTATATCATTGGACAATTGGACTAGATCTTTAGATACTTTGAGAGCACTAGCAAGAGCAATTGAATTTGCTTTACCTCAAGATTCAACTCAAAATTAGTTAAAATACCCAGGATTACATCAAGTCCAACAGTTTGGACATCCTGAGTTTCCTCAATTATAGAAATCTTCATGTTAATCTTTTCTGGGAGAGTTCTTAGTACTTTACTTACGAGTCTTGCATTGGATATAGATTCACCCAAAGAAAATGACTCGTTTGAGATGTCCAAGATTTTGGCTCAGTACTCTTTTATGGTTTCATTCTCTCTCATCCTTAAAGTTTCAAACTTAGTCATTAAAGTCCTTAACTTAGTTTTTCTAACACTAGCTGGTCCTTCACAATGAAGTTGGAGAATGTCCCAAGCAGTTTTGGCAATAGTTTGAGTAGAGAATAAACTATGCATATGAGGATCCACATGGTCAGGGATTGCTCCCATGGCCTTGGCATTATAGTTTGCAAGAGCAATTTTCTCAAGTGTCCAAGTTTCTATGGGCTTAGATCCATAATTTCTCTCATCTTTGCCATAAGATGTGGCTGGGGTAAGTTCAATTATGGGAGGAGTGTAGCCATTAGCAAGACTAACCCAAGCACGATGATCAATATATTTAATGTGCATAATCATTTTGACCTTCCAAATGGTATAGTTTGAACCATTTAGAGTAGGCGGTTTGTTGTGGTTATGGTTATGGTAACAATCCATTGTGGCTACTTTCAAGGATCGATCTCAGTTGAGTCGAGAGAAGGCTCTGATACCAATTGAAAGAATTGTAGCTAGGATTGTAACCAGTTGTGCACAGACTTGTGTGTACAGTTGTGCACACAAGTGTCAGTACAACAGAATAAACAACTTTTTTCAGAAAATAATTTAAATAAACAGAATTTAAAGCAGCGGAATAACAACGAATTTAAACACTTCAGCAAGACTATGCTTGCTAGAAAACTTTCATAAAACACCACCTTGTTAAGAACAAGTTGTAGAGAAAACTTACAATTTAAAGAAATTAAATCGTACAAAAAGATCAAAATTGTTCTAACCTAAGAACAATAAAACACAAAACTAATCTTGAAGTATCAAAGATCTGAACTTCAAGACACAAAGAAAACGCTCAAGGAATTTATCTATGCTCCGTTTCTCTCTTGTAAAAAGCGTGTGTCATCAATGAGAGGGGCGACCTCTTTATATAGTGATAACAATCCTTCTTCAACTAGGATTCGCCCAATCTCTTCCTTATTAAAAAGGATTCTTCTTTCCTTATCAATCCAAGAGCTCTTACATTCCTTGAGTAGTATACCTAATAAAATACAAAACATATCTAAACAAAATTGTTAACCGTTAGACAACTAATTCTATATTTACAAATTTCCTAATCTATTTATGTAAAATATACAAACCATAATTACAAAAATCAAAGAGATATTTCAAGAGTATATTCATACTCTTTCATTAGGCAAGTTGAGAATACAAACCCAAGTGTAGCATCAGAGCATGATATTGTGAGTATTCTCTTTTATCCTTAATCAAGATTTATATATCTATACTTATATTCAAATTAAAAATATTTGCAGTTAGAACAAGCAAAACGTTACTGATAAAAGATAGCAATTATAGTAGAGGCTTCATATTTGATCGTGCTTATATACAAGCTGAACAAGCAATCAATTTACCAAAAAAGAGCAGAACAATATCAACAATCACAACCACCATCAACAAATATTTTTGATAAATTCCCTGGTGATTTTGGTGGAAACGGATCGGGTAATTTTGGTGATAGTTCCGGTAATCATGATGGAGGTGGATCCGGTAATTACGGTGGAGATATATCTGGTAGTTAAGGTGGAGATGGATCTGGTATATCGGAATATTAAATTGGTGTTTTCATTGTCGTTTTTTTTTTTTTTTTTTTTTTGTTGTTTATCTAATATTTTTATGGATGTCCCATTTAAAAATGCACGCACCCAAAATGATTTTTTTTTAATAATTATTTATTTATGAGACCCACTTGTAATACTCACAATAACTATCACTTACTATTCCTTACCTTACTTTCTCTCTCCTAGCTCACTTTTTATACTCACACTACTTACTCCACTGTACACTCTTTTTAATTCACGTGAAGGCCAATTTTGTGCCTATTCGGATGTGACAGAGGGAGTATTAATTATGTTGTTATAAATATTAATATATTTTTATTTTATAACTTATGTTAAATTTTAATATATTCGTCTAACTTTTTTCTTTTGATTTTTCTCAAATAATTACCCCAATATAAAAACAAAAAATATTTTAAATTAATTTAAATAATAAAAATATTTTTCATTTATAGAATAAATAAGATGTAACTTTTAAAAATTAAAGAGACTAATTTATAATTTTAACATTTTACTTCAACACATGAAGGAAGATGGAGGTTCTGAATAGCTTAGTTTCTTATAAGCTTTTCATTTATAGAATAAATAAGATGTAACTTTTAAAAATTAAAGAGACTAATTTATAATCGAGTATCTACCAGAGCTATGTGGGGCTGAAGGTGATCCTTTGTAAAAATATCCCTTGAAGAAATATAAGCTTAGTTTCTTATATACTCTTTAGTCTCGAGTTAGTTTGACATCACCAAAATGGATATGGGTATATCCTAGTACAAGACAGTGTCGGGGAAGATCAGCTGGAAGATCTAAGGAGACTAAGTGTCACCCGAGATGGAAGGGAGCTGATAACTATCAAACTTGGACGATTGGACATACTCTTTGACCTGTTGGGTAGCGGAAGAACCTAATATTTTTTTGATGTTTCTGGTGAAAGATGTAGAAGGTTTAGAAAAAATATGATAAGGATTTACTATAGGTAGTTGGGTAAGGGGAATTTTAGAATCATCTGAAATATAAGAAACTTCATATAACTGGTCTATTTTAGAAGCAGGAGAACTACGAAAACTAGACGATGAAGAACGAGACAACCGACTATCTGATTCCATATTTTTGGAATGGGTTAAAGACCTCAATACTTCTTTCAATTCCTATAGGTATCCGGGATGACTTAATTGCGACCTCCGTGTCGACTTACGACGTCTTCAACCGCTCGTTAATAGGAATATCAATAGATATTAGAATCTTTAACAACAAACCTGAAAATGAAGTCAGGCTTTGATCGGGATCTGATCGGTTAGCATCAAGGCTCTGATACCAAATAGGGGAGGGGTGTATGGCAGATCTATAGAGGACCTGTAAGAACTAAGGGGGAGACTTAAGAACAAGACATGTAAACAAGACTCAAGAACAAACTAACTCGAGACTAGAGAGTATATAAGTGTAGCGTTGTGAGAAAGAATTTTATCTTTTAGAGTCGCCACCTATGTTATTCGATTGGAAACATAGGAAAACCGTTTTGGAAAGAGATTTGAGTTCGGGGCTTAGGTTATGGAATGGGTAGGTCGAGGAGCATCCATTCCACCCGATCCGAAGATCGGTCTTGCTAAAGAAAAGAGAGATTTTCAATATTTAAAATATATATAATTAAAGAAAACAAATAAACCCTAATCAATTTCTTGATTAGGAATATCGAATTGTATGCTTCGAGATCGCCTTCATCGATTGAAGGGACTCTAGGCCAATCCTTTTGATGGGATTACACCACTCTAAAAATCAATAGAGAGATTGAGAAGAAGAAGAGTAAAAAATAGAGGAGTTTACCTTGTGTTTAGGGAGTAATTGATTTAGAACGTGGTTCTAAGATGGATTCTTGATCGGGAAGTGATTTGGGCAGAGTTTCGACTCAATATGAGAGTCAAGTCTTGATGCGGACAGAGCTTCGCCTTGATGCTAGGCTTAAGCCTTGATGTTCGTCAATCAACGTGGTTGAAGGAAGAAATTAGGAGTTGTTTGTGAGTGATTTGAAGGAGTGTTTCGTGGAAAGAAACCAACAAATTGTGTGTGTTGTGTGAAATTCTGGACCTTTGAAACAGTGGAAGTCACCAAGTATTTATAGGGGTTTAAGAGGTAGAGGTGGAGAGGTAAAACACTCCTAGGAAGCTTCCAGAACTCAATTCTGATTGGAGAACCGGATTAGATGAGGTTTATCAAGAAAGGAGTTAGGGACGGAGAAGAATTGTGATTCTGCACATCCTGTCGAGGGGATATCTCGCGCGAGATATGATATCTCGTGCGAGATATCTAGTCTGATGACTATTTTGTCCTCTTCAGTTTATTCCGTTAGTCAGTTAGGTCCAAAACTAACGAGGTTAGTTAGAAACTTAACGAAACATGACGAAACTGATATGCTTTCATCAAAACATAAAAGAGAAACGAAGAGTAGTGTAATCATGATTTATTGGTTCAGAATGGGGTGTCTGAGCCCCTCGGCAGTCTTATGAAAGAAGAAGTGTCGTCGATAGAAAGGACATCATTCTGAACATTGGGATGGTCGTGCCGCACGGCTGCCTACGTATCTCTAAGAGAGAATCAGACCAAACGTAGTTCGACTCCAAAACACTAAAAAGGCTATTTTAGGTATTTTGAAAAGCATTTTTTGAAAATCGAGGAGGGATTTTTTTTTTGAAAAGGTAAAATCATACTGAGGAATCAAGGACTTGACCCAATTCTGAAGATACCCCGTTTGTTGGTGAAGTTGTTGAAGCGCGCCGCCCGAGGTTACTGACGTAGCTTGTTGTTGCCGAGGTCACGGACTTTGTTGTCGTTGCCGAGGTTACGGACTTTGTTGTCGTTGCCGAGGTCACGGACTTTGAAGTTTCTTTGCCATCGAGACTTTGAAGTTGTTGTCGAGGTCACGGACTTGAAGTTTCTTGCCATCATGAGACTTTGAAGTTGTTGCCGAGTCACAGACTTGAAGTTCTTGCCATCACAGACTTTGAAGTTGTTGCCGAGGTCACGGACTTGAGGTTTCTTTGCGGACGAACTTTGTTGATGTTGCGAGGTCACGGACTTGAAGTTGTCGGTTGAGATGGAGGTTCTGTCGGCCCCTGTAATGCAAGGATATATGCATGCTGGTCTCGGATGGACCCGAAGGATTCTTACCTTTCTGTACCTGTCAGCACATAAAGATTCCAAGTAGATTTTTTTTTTTCAGATTTTAGTTGTTCAACTGGACTTACGTGGTGGTGCTCACGTCTGTTCGTGTAAATGGCCGGTTGGTCATTTTGGTGGTGAGTTTATGTATGAGTATATGGTATATAGAGATGTAGGGACATGTGTATGGATTTGTACTTGAGATGGGTGAACTATAGGAGTGGACTTGTGTTTGACAAGTTGGGACCAAATCAGGTTTGTGCGAGAATTTGTTGCTAGTCGGCGAAATTTGAATTGTTGTAGAATTTTGATGAGTATCCTTGTGTGAACACATCTAGGTCTGTTGAGAATCTTCATTCTTACTTCTCCTTGAGTATTGTCTCTAGGAGGCAAACGACTACACATCTGTTGACTGTCGTAATGGCTTTATGTCCAAGGCCCTTTGATGTCTCAAGCCCCAAGATGCTTGAAAGTGGTAGATGACTTTGTGAACAGGCTTGTGAAGCTGCTCTCTTGATTTGAAGGTGATCGAAGAAGACTCCTTGTTGATTTTGATTTGAAGATGATCGAAATGATGTTTGATGAAGAAGGCTGAAGGATAGTCCCCCTTTGTCCTTTGATTTTTTTTCTTAGTGACGCACCCTGGTTTTTGCCTAGACCGCCCTTTCGGGTTTTTCAATCTAGCGGGCATCTCTTTTGCGTCTTTTTTTTTCATTTTTTTTTTTGAAAGCAGTATGTTAACTCGAAGAGAATTCAGAGGAGAGAATCTTATTGAGGAGAGAGAGATGAGATCTCAAGTAAGTTGAGGAGAGACGGACTCTATTTTTGGAAGGTGATCCAAGCATTGATTTTTTGGAGAAACGTATTCTCTAATGATGAGAGTGGGAGGCAAAGAGGAAAGCTCCCAATACAGATTTGATTATTTTGAAGAGTTGAAGTAGAGATTGACTGGGGGAGGAGAGGTTAGGAATCCCCAGTTTTGATGCTTGGATTTCAAGATTGTGTATGAGAGTGGCTAACAGAAAGCCCCTAGACTCAACGAGAAACGCTTCTTGGCTCAAAGATCTAGAAAAGTTGTTCTACCTTTTAATGAACCGTGCATCATCTAGAAGTTTCTAAATAAGTTTGAGAAGAAAGCCAATCATTAGTATGACTTAAGGGTAAACATTTTTCTTGATACTGAAAGTCTTCTTCACTTGATGTAGGAGGATTTTGAGGAATCCTCTTTTCTTTTGTTGATATCACTTGACTCCTCTTCTTTGTGGGAGAGTCCTTCTTGCCTTTGTTGAAATTCCATCCTTGTTGTGGGGCGATGAAGGCTTGAGAGTTTTTTTTTTTTTCGATGCTCTATTTTTGCCTAGGACGAATCGAGGAGTTTCGTCCTAGCGAGCTTTTTTTTTTTTGTACTCTCAAAGCCTTGAGTTGAGTAGCCCCACTTTTCTTTGGATGAATGTTGACAGCAGCACCTTTGGCTTTCTTCGCTTGTTGGTCTCTAACTCTCAGTAGGGGTAATGTTTAACCCTTAAGCCTCCTAATGATAACTTGCTTTTTAAAGTCACTTAGAAGTTTCTATTTTTGCAATGATTTAGGGAATGGAAGGTCCATTATTTTGCATGAGTTGAATGATATTCATGAGGTAGAACAACTTTAGGGAAAGTGTTTAGGAAAAGAAATTACTTTAATTTATTGAGAAATTTAAGAACAGACTCGATAGTTTAGAAGACACAAACTAGAGGAGGTGAGGAGTACTAGAAAGACAGAACGACTCTTCGAGTTTATACTTGGAAATTTAAAACCTAATCTACTTCTATCAAAGGAGAAAGGGAGAGGATAGTGGTAGCCCCAAAGTGGTAAGTGTAGATTTCTTCTTGGACCTTCATCTTCTTCATGGATTGCGAGGGAGAGAATTGGTGATGACGTTGGGACGTTCTAGATCTCCATTATCAAAGAGGTCTTGTATGATGTCCTTCAAGTGGTGGCAGGAGTTGGTGTCATGGCCGGTGAAGTTGTGGTACTTGCAGAATAAGTGATGAGCATGATTCGGACCCATATCCTTCGGAGGACCACCTTCCCTTGGTTTGATTTTTTCATTCTGGACAAGCACATCGAAGAGTTCTTCTTGAGTGATTCCTTCAATTTTGTCGTAGTGCCTCTTTTTCTTTTCGGGAGGAGGGACAATGAGAATACTTTCCGGTGTTGGGGCGGTATTTGAGTGCAATAGCGTTAGTGAAGCATCCTTATTTGTAGCGGGTTTGTTGTAGCGGAAAGTACTTTCCTTCTTTTTGCTTTTTAGGAAGTCGTCAACCCTAATTCCGGACTCGAGGAGTTCATTGAAACTAGGAAAGTAGTTACCGGCGAGCTTCTCTTGAAATTCATCACGAAGGCATTGAAGGAAGATGTGGATTTGCTCTTTGAGAGTAGGCCTTTCGACAATTTCAGTAAGTTTGAGTCTCCATCTTCTAGCAAATTCAGCAAAGGACTCATTTGCATGTTGCTTGGTTTGTTCAAGATCCTCCTAGTAGGGCGGTAAGTGGAGTTGTCTTCATTGCCTTTGGAAGACCAAACATGCGGATGACCAATCAAGCCTTGTAGTCGTAGGAAGAGACATGTACCAATCCCTTACAGCACCTTCTAAAGTTTGAGGAAAGCATTGGGCCAAGATTGTGTTATCAACGCCCATTGGAAGCATGGCCCAAGTGTAGGTCTCAACATGAGCTCGAGGACAGGTAGTACCATTAAACTTGGCAATATCGGGTGTCTTGTACTTGCGAGGAAACTTGGTGATGGATTGTTGAAGAGCATCGGGATCAAATGGAACGAATGACCCCTTGGAAGTGTCAAGAGTCGCAAGCTTCTTCTCGAGGTAGTTCTTAGTAACATGGTCACCAAGTTTAGTAGTTTCACCACTGCCTTCTTTCTTGGTTTTAGTGCCCTTGGAGGTATGTCCTTCGTCATCGGAGGATGATGAGGAAGAGGATGAATCGGATTCTTCCTTTTTCTTGCTTGACTTCTTGGTTTTCTTATTCACTTTGGTGTAGGATTCCTCTTCATCGGAGGAGGATTCCACTTCGCTTTGCTTTCTTCCTTTCTTGACTTTCAAATCGTTGAGTTCTTTCATGAGGGCGGCCAATTGGGCGTTTTGCTCATCAATTTGCTTACTTTGTTCATCCAACCTAGTCATGGCTTCGATGAGTTGGACCTTAGCATCGTTGAAATCGGCCTCGGTGGTAGAAGGAGAAGCAGACATCGTGTCGAGCTTTGGCGAAGAACCTAGACGTGTAGCAACCGGGTTAAACCATGATCGAGTCCCAACAAGTCGGCTGAATAGGGTGAATGAAGGCTTTGAAGGTTTGAAGGTTTTGGCCAAAACACGAAAAGACCGAACACTATCTCGTACGAGACAAGTAGTCTCGCGCGAGACTTCACCACGTAAAGTCACAATTTTCTGATTTTAATCCTAATTTTGGTCGGACGGAAAATCCGTTTTGGAGGTTTCTAAAGTTCAAGAACCAAACCTAGGGACCTAGGGGTCGGAGTAATCCAAAGTAACATCAAGTTTTGTGCAATAATTTTGATGAGAAAATTTTCTCTTTTTAGGGGCAAATCCGAAGGGACAACCGTAGGGACGTTTCCGAAGGGACAATTCCGAAGCGACAATTTATTGATTTCTTTTCCGTGGATTATTGCACAAAACGATCTTGACAAGGGATTACAAGGACTCCAAGATCAAACCGACCGGTCAAGGAGTGTCTTAAAAAGTAAATCTACATGATATGTGGCGATGCAGGGCTGGAAGGCTAGGCTCCCTGCGATATGACAATCTAGATGGATTGAATACGCGGAGTGGGATGATCCAACTTCGGAGAGACCGGCGACTAGGTGGTTACCGTCATCCGTCCTTAGTGTGGGTCCCGGGTTTATAGAGGGTATGTAGTGCAATGACAGTTATAATATGAGTGCGCGTGTGTGATAGTTCAATCTAGGTGATAGAGTAAAATAGAAAGTTTTTTTTTGAAAACGAAAGAAAACAGATAATGGCCGCACCAAGTGGTTGCCTACGTTTCTCCCAAATTAAAAAGACTCAGGCCGTCGTAGTTCCACTTAAAGAGAGAGCGAGAGAATAAATTAATTTAAATTACAACTCCCGAATCCTTCGTGGACCGGACTTTAAATCAAAAACCAATCACACGCAGGTATATAGTTCGAGTAATTAAAATTATTCTACCCTGCAAAGTTAGCACAAGCAAAATAATAATACTAATTTATTTTGAAATTTCTGGATTTTATTTTGAAAATTTCGGAACTGTTTTTGATTTTGTTTTTTTTTTTTTTCTTGGTGCAGTAAGACTTTTTTAAGGGAAAGTAAACTGCCAATCAAATTTTTGTTAAGGTCCACGTGGAAGAAAAATCCACAATTGCCAAGGTTTTGCTTTGCATGGTCAAGCTTTGACCTAAACCCTTTTTATTTTAGTTTCTTTAATGCTGTGCGCCGTCAAACAGCAAGATTAATTTGTTTTTCATGCCGTGTACTAATCTCGCGCGAGATTAGTATATCTCGTGCAGGACAAGTATTCGGACAGTAATTTTATTTTTGAAAACAGTGTCGAAAAATTCCAAAAAATCCAGAAAGAATCAGAATTTTTACAGAAAAATAAAAAGATTGATAATACTCAATTGTAACGCAAGTCTAACCCTCCTTGATGAGATTTTCCCCAGCAGAGTCGCCAAACTGTAGCGTTGTGAGAAAGAATTTTATCTTTTAGAGTCGCCACCTATGTTATTCGATTGGAAACATAGGAAAACCGTTTTGGAAAGAGATTTGAGTTCGGGGCTTAGGTTATGGAATGGGTAGGTCGAGGAGCATCCATTCCACCCGATCCGAAGATCGATCTTGCTAAAGAAAAGAGAGATTTTCAATATTTAAAATATATATAATTAAAGAAAACAAATAAACCCTAATCAATTTCTTGATTAGGAATGTCGGATTGTATGCTTCGAGATCACCTTCATCGATTGAAGGGACTCTAGGCCAATCCTTTTGATGGGATTACACCACTCTAAAAATCAATAGAGAGATTGAGAAGAAGAAGAGTAAAAAATAGAGGAGTTTACCTTGTGTTTAGGGAGTAATTGATTTAGAACGTGGTTCTAAGATGGATTCTTGATCGGGAAGTGATTTGGGCAGAGTTTCGACTCAATATGAGAGTCAAGTCTTGATGCGTACAAAGCTTCGCCTTGATGCTAGGCTTAAGCCTTGATGTTCGTCAATCAACGTGGTTGAAGGACGAAATTAGGAGTTGTTTGTGAGTGATTTGAAGGAGTCTTTCGTGGAAAGAAACCAACAAATTGTGTGTGTTGTGTGAAATTCTGGACCTCTGAAACAGTGGAAGTCACCAAGTATTTATAGGGGTTTAAGAGGTAGAGGTGGAGAGGTAAAACACTCCTAGGAAGCTTCGAACTCAATTCGATTGGAGAACCGGATTAGATGAGGTTTATCAAGAAAGGAGTTTGGGACGGAGAAGAATTGTGATTACGCACATCTGTCGAGGGGATATCTCGCGCGAGATATGATATCTCGTGCGAGATATCTAGTCTGATGACTATTTTGTCCTCTTCAGTTTATTCCGTTAGTCAGTTAGGTCCAAAACTAACGAGGTTAGTTAGAAACTTAACGAAACATGACGAAACTGATATGCTTTCATCAAAACATAAAAGAGAAACGAAGAGTAGTGTAATCATGATTTATTGGTTCAGAATGGGGTGTCTACAATAAGAAACTAAGCTTATATTTCTTCAAGGGATATTTTTGCAAAGGATTTCTATCTTACAATCTTACTTAGTCTAAGTCTGAATACAAATGAAATCCTTACCCCTTATTTATAGATCATAAGGGATCGAATACGAACTACAAGCCTTAACCGAGAAGATAAGAGGACATCCTATCTTTCTCTTATAACCACACATCAAAAAAGATAAGAGGGAATCTTATCTTTCTTTTACAACTTTATTTTACAACCACTCATAAAACTTTAAAAATACTTCAGCACTAAGAAAATGACCTAAGCGCTTACGTCATTAGAAGATGACCTAGGCGATTACATCACTGGAAAGATGACCTAAGCGCTTATATCATTAGAGCAATGACATAATCATGATAGATGGTGCTTGTCATCAAATTTCTTGATTGCTGATTTTATTTCCATCTAAAATCTGGATGAGATGGGTCATCATCATAAGGATCAAAGTAGCTTCCTTCATTTTCACTCATCACTCTCTAGAAGATAGTCAGTACTATCTGGTGTTAACTACTTGGTGAGGTGTGATGCATTCCAGTCTTCCAACGTTGCAATCCATTTTACAACTACTGGGTGATCTTTTGGCCATACTTATTTCGCAGACAGTATGTCTATTGAGATTGATTTTGGATCAACCATGTTTGCTCGTGCCATTTCTTCTCTCATGCCTACATGGATATCATGATATTTCATGGAGATCTGGAGATTTTTCCTATCAAGATTATACCAATCATGGATGAAAGCAATTGGAGCATGATAAACAAATGACTGTTCTTGATTTTTGATGATTGCTGGTGGAAGATAAGAGCATGGCCTTCGGAATATTATTACCACTTAATCTTTACGCCTCGGGGTAGTAAGCATATGCATCCATTGATGAGCGGGAAGGAACCACTTAAAGAGTTTGAACAAATAGCAGGAATTGTGGGGCATCCGGCCAAAGTGGCATTGGAGGAGATATGATTGGAGTATGACTGTGTTGAAAGTGACCGCTATTGTATACGATTCAAATAAATACCAAAAAAGCAGAGTGCTTCATTTTGAAAATTAAACAAGTCGTATATCCTGAATATATTCAATAAATGATATTCTGGATGAAATTTGTAGCCGTCCATGATTATACCAAACTTATGAAGGATGACAGTGAAAATGGCTTGGTGGTTTGGGATAGCTTTTTGGTTGAGAGTCATATCTGCTATGACTTCAGTGACTTCTTCGGAAAGGTGAAGAATAGGGAATATTTCAAGGGGTTCTGAGGAAGAAGTGTTTGGACCAGAAGAGGAGGAGGCTTTATTGACGGTGAACACCATGGGAAGGATTTTTGGGGAAGGGTTTATCTGTGAAATCGTTGAGGTATTGCAATTCCTTTTATAGTCACTAGGCCTTGAAAGGAAATCAACAAAGACGTTTGTCGTACCTTTGATATGCTTCATAGTAAATTTCCATTGGGAAAACCAATTTGCCCACCGTAAGAGCTATGGCTGGGGAAGTGCTCTTCTCTTGAATTCTAGCATGCGTGGAAAGGAGGACATGTCCATCTCAACTTGGAATTCATGCCCGATTAGATGGAACTGGAATTTTTCTATTCCTCTTTTGACTGCAAGAATCTCTTTGAAAGTGCAGTGGTAGTGTTGTTCTGATTGCTTGAACGTGCCACTCTTGTAGCCACCTATTGATCTTTTATTTTTGTCTTGGACGAATAACACTGCTGCCCAGTACTCATCACTAGAATCTGTCTGCAATATTCTCTGTTCAGATGAAGTGGGAATCTTTAAAGGGGGCATCCCATCAGTTAGCTTTTTTATCGCCTTGACTGCTTCTGTTACTTTTATTATCCAAGGGGGAGGATTCCTTTTGAGTATGGGGAACAACCACACTATATGGCTTGATAGCTTGGGTAAGAAATCAGCCATATAGTTGATTAGTCCAAGGAATTGTTGAACTGCTTTTGGAGAAGATAACTCATCTAGGAATCTATGCAATTCTTGATTTATGTGGGGCTGAAGATGATATTTGTCATCGGATATGTTCATGCCAAGGAAATTGATAGAAGATACGCCAATCTCCATCTTATTTTCTGATAGCATTATACCATACTTTGTGACCAGTGAATGAAACTTCGAGAGTAAGTCTATGTGAGACTTTTCATCAGCAGAGAACAACAAGATATCATCAATATAAACCAGAGCATTAGAAAGTATAGGTTCAAAAATGGTTACCATTGCCTTTTGAAAAGCAGAGGGTGCATTTTTTTAAACTAAACGGTATGACTTTCCACTGGTAGTGATGATCAGATATGCAGAAGGACGTCTTCAGTCTGTCTTCAGGAGTGATTCCTAATTGCCAAAATCCTAACTTGAGATCAAACTTGGAGAGAACTTTCGCATCAGAAAGAGATTGGAATAAGGATATTTTCTGTGGAAGAGGAAATTTATCATCTGTCAAAAAATGATTTAATGATTGATAATTAATAACCAATCTCAACTTTCCTCGAACTTGTTCACTACGCTTGTTGACATTTAAGCTTCACATATCCATGAAGATTGTGTGGGCTCGTTAATACCTTGACCAATAAGTTCAGTGCACTCTTGGAGGGCAAGTTGGTAATGGTATGGGTTCATACCAGGATGGCTAACCTTGGTAGGATTCACATCTTCATTTTGCTTGAAGGGCAAGGAAATAAATAAGGAAGGGTTTAGCCACAAAGGTGATGGATGCTTGGAGAGAAACTCATTATGGGAAGAAGTGCATGAGGTTTGGATAAGCTGGTGTTTTAGTGACTCAATGGTATTGGTAGATGTCATGAATAGGTGTGAAACTGGGCTCCAGGGATTTAAAAAGCTTTTGTAACAAAGACCATTTTGTGTACATCTTAAGTTAGGTAACTTATGAAGGATGTCAAAATCGATGAGGAGGTCTTTTCCATGAGAACTTGAGCCAAGTAGCCTATGCTTTATGACACACTTGGGGAAAAGGCGGATGTGGACTGGGACACTAATTTTATCTATCAAAAATGTTTCTCCATTGGCTGTGAGGAATGTTTGGTGGTGTGGTTTCTAAAGGCTTGGAGGAAGGATTTTGGGGTTCAGTATGGAAACTAAAGATCCTGTATCGAAGAAAGCAATTACCTGGATGGGCTTAGCATATGTGGAGGTGAGAATATGTACCTTGGCTAATGGGACATGCTGACTTTCCCGGACTGATAGAATATAGGGAATGTGAGGGAGAGGATTCATCATGAGAACTTGTAGGTCTGGGTGATTGTAGGATGAATTTGATTCAGAACCTTCATCTGATGAGGAGTCAGAATAGGCAATTGCGCAAATAGCAAAATCACCAGGATCATCATCAAGTGAGTACAAGGACTCAAGGTCCGAAAGGTCGACTGGTTCGATCTGGTTTAGAGTTTAGAGTCTGGCTTAATGCCTGAGATTTCCTTTTGTCTAGACAATCCTTTGCAAAATGTCCCTTTTTTACAGATATAACATCTATCAGTCGTTCGGCCAGGTTGGGGTTTCTTCTTTAAGAATTTCCATTTCTTTCTGAACCTTGGAATTTTTTCGGGAAACTTTCCTTCGCCTATGCGTTTTAAAGAAGCTTGATCCAGAGATTTTCTTTGAATGTGTCTTCTTTTTTGTATGGCTGCAGCTACAGCTTGACTTATCTTTGCACTTGATCTGAAGATACTTATCATCACATGTTGAACCAAGATGCTTGTCAGTTCTCTAAAACTCGACAAGGAATTTCTTTTGGTTGCAAAGCTTTTCCACATCATTGAGTATTAACTGGTAAAGACCACCAAGTGAGGTTTGAGCCACCGTAGAATTTCTTGCTTCCAACACTGATGTAAACGCAGCGGAATGATATAGGAATTAACTGAGAAAGACTTGTTTGAGTTTGATATCATCAATACCATGAAGGCAATAGAACCGCTGGGACATACGATTATAATGCTTCTCAAGATCCTTCTTTTGGAACGAACAACACTTCATCTTCAGAAACTCTTCTCGTGCACGGATCGTATGTTCAACTGGATTTCCAATGAATTCAGAATAAATTATATTCATGAATTTTTCAGGTGAGGGGCTTTGTTGAATCTGTAATTGCCGGTATTCTCCGAGACTAAGGTACCAGTCCCGAAGGCGACTTTGAAGTCGGGCAAAGAATTTCTTAATAACCATGTCTATGGAATAGTACTGGAGTTCTGCAGAACACCAGGTTAGCATTTCAACACTTCTTTCTCGCCATTTGGAGGGTAAGATAACATCGAAGGTAAATTGTTGTTTGGTGTCAGGTCGGGGAATAGACTTGGCTTTCGTGTTACTTCGTGGTAGATTTTGGCTTGTGAACTCTTCTAGATCTGAATCAACGAGTTCAGTTTCTCCTTGGAATGATGTCTCTGGCTTTGCCATGAACAGGTGTTCAAAGGCATTGAAGGGGTCTGGACCATTGTCAACAATTGGTCCAATAAAGGTTGAGGCTGAATTAGATACTGGAGGGGAACTGTCTTGGGCTAGAGATCGTAGAAATAATGAAACTGGATTCATTTTTTCTATTAGGAGGATACTTGGGTCATTTGACGAAGCATCAAGATGGGGTTCTGGAGGATCATTTGGGGCAGATTGGGTTGCAAAGGTTGAAGAAGATGATGTGTGTAGGGGATTGTTGGAAGTTGGTTTGAGCTTTGTAACAAGCAGAGGCACTGAGGCCCAAAGTAGGGGTGTAAATGGTTCGGTTTGGACAAATTTAGAGACCAAATCGTTAGTACTCGGTTTGGAGAAATCCCAAACCAAACCATGGAAAATTTCAAATCGAACCGAACCAAATCACCTCGGTTTGGTTCGGTTCGGTCTCAAGCCGCAGTTTCATTAAACAGTTCAAACTGCGGTCTAGACCGCGATCCAAATCACAAACCTGTCCAAACTCTAAACATTCCTCCTTACCTATTCATGGGTGATCTGTTGTGTCTTATCTCCCCCTCCACCATAATGGAACAGTTCAACAGTTAAAGACTCTAAGATGATGGATCAGTTAAGTAGTAAACACTATCTTCTACCACTCAACCTCAAGTTAACATAATTTCTTTAGATCTGGTTAACAACAATGGGATGAAGTGGAAATATCAAGGTAGCATTGTTACTGGTAACAAGTCAAATGAACAGCAGAGAACTTTGATCAATACAAACATCCAGCTCTCAGGCAACATGTAATAAAAGAATATCAGCTATGTAATGATGATGATGATGATGCAAGAAAGCAAGTTTTCAATGACTAACCTACTATCTTTCTAGAAAGACTTTTGGTCCAGTTTTGGAACAACAAGAGTCGCATTCAAAATACGAGCAACAACAACAGCATCTGTAATCTGCCAAACAAAATGTTATAGTCCTACTAGTCTAAGAAATTAGAATATTAACTTTTTGACAACAGTGCACTTATGCAAACATAAAAGACTTCTGGATGAAAACTATCATTTAGAATTCAAGGAGTAGGTGATGGTGGCAATGTATAGACATTAAAGTATAGAGATTTACCCCAGTTCTTGTTGGTTTAGTCCACCACTCGTGGCAATTACCAAGTATCGATTTGATTTAGCAATCGCTTGAGCTTCTGAAGTTGAAGAATATCCAAATCAATCAATGGTGGAAAATAAATAAAAATAATCAACGGTTAATATAATGGTTTGACAGTTCAGCTCGGTGGTTCGGTTTGGTGGTTCAGCTCGACAGTTCGGTTTGACGGTTCAACTCGAAATGGATTGGTTTAGTTCGGTTTGGTTCGGTTTGGAGGAGTCAAACCTCAAACCAAACCGAACCGCACGGTTTATAAATTTTTGAAACCGAGCTGAACCGTTAATCGTTAAAAACCAAACCAAACCACCTAATTTGGTTCGGTTCGGTCTCAAACCGCTGTTTGAACCGAACAGCTGACACCCTTAGCCCAAAGGGATAAAGAGGGAGATGATTCTGTCAGAGCAGAAGCTAGTATATGATGTGGATCGCTATTCTGACAAAGGGGGCTGTGGGTAGACATGTCCAAACGGTTCCGATTCTCGGTTCTGGAACCGTCGGTTCCCGGTTCCCAAATAGCCGGAATCGTATTCGAACCATATTAATCCGGTTCCCGGTTTCCGGTTCTATCCGCCGATTTCGGTTTCGGTTCCAACGGTTCCACCGGTTCCATCACCATCTAACTTTTTTTTTTTAATCCAAACCTCTTAAGACAGTAAAGACGCTAACTAATCTGTTTTTTTTTACAACATTTATCTAAATTCTAGTCTAATTTAAATAAAACAACACTACACTACAAGTACAAATACTAAATAAATGCTAAATATTACATTTAACTTACCTTGATCAATCGCCGGTTCCCGGTTCCCCATTCCGGTTCCCGATTCCGAAACCGCCGGTTCTCGGTTCCGCCGGTTCCTCGGTTCCCAATATGGTGGATTCGTATTCGAACCGTTTCAATCCGGTTCCCGATTACGTTCGGTTCCCGGTTCCGGCGGTTCCCGGTTCCGGTTCTACCCGTCGGTTCCGTCGGTTCCCGATTCTATTTGGACATGTCTAGCTGTGCCTGCTGTGGGCAGCCTCCAAGGATCATCAAGTAGAGTTGATACCCTTTGTTGCTTGTGTTGTCACTCAAGATCTTGGAGTTGGGTTTTGAGAAACTTCATTTCTACTTCCTTTCGGGAAAGAGCAGAGGCTTGGGATGCTGGAGAGGTATTAATGATCTGCAACAGTTCTTGGTGTAGGATTTGAATTCTGTGGCGAATTTCTCTGATCATACCTTCTAAGTTTCTCATCTTTGATGAAAGGCTTTCTTGAGATCTCTCAAACCTGGTTTGTTGAGAGATTATGTGCCTTAAAGCCTTATTCTGAGCGACCGCATTCTCACTTTGCCAATTGAGAGTTGCTTCGGCTGGGCTGATCGGCTTTGGATTTCCTGATGCACCAATTGAAGTCGGATTTTGAATTTTACATTCATGCTTGGTCCTTTGATGGGGAAATTCAAATGAGGTCAGTGGAGGGAACTCTTCTTGGTACTCTTGCGGGTTTGGATCAAGGCATGGGTTTTGGAAAATCATATGGCAAGTGTCTGGTGGTAGGTGGAGGAGAGGGCCTTTATAGATTATGGAAAGGGCTTTTTGGTAATATGGAGGAAGTGAAGGGGGAAGCTCGGGTTTCCATGGCGAAGGAGGTGGGTTAGGCTGAGGAGTTATGTTTGAATAAATGACATAATAGTCAAATTTTCTTTACGGTTCTCCAAGGGTTTCAACTGTGATGTCACCAGCTTCATATCTCTCTTTTAGCTTTTGCTGGGAGGAGGATCTTCTTTTTCTTGGGGAAATGTCCTCATCTGATTCAACTTTGAGAGCTTCATCTAGACAAGTCGGACAGTCACAAATATCCCACCAAATATGTCTGACAGCTGGTGGTTCAATCATATGTACTCCTGTAGGAAAAACATTAGTATTCTCATCCTGCTAAGATGAGAATTTACCTCAACAAGTCTATCTGAGTGACAGACAAATTCGGGTGCAGCTGTGGTATGAACAGGAGCTTTGGGAACTTGATGGATTTGCTCATAGCTAGTAACCCACTTTCTAGGAGGAGTTTGAGCAGCTCAGCTCTGGCCAAATGTCTTGAAACATAAGTGCAGGTAGGCGCTGCTTTTGAATCGATATCAAGAAACATAGCATCTCCTGTATTATCTTGACCAGGAACCATGATGTCCGGGCAATGATTTTGAACTCGGTAAATCATTTGGTAATGGAAAGTTCCTTGAAACGTGTTTATCTGGGTAGTACCTCCAATCTGAATTTGGACTTTGAGGGCTGTAAACAGAGAGGGGTCATTGAGAGGTATGTTGAAATTCGGGTAAAAGGTAACGAAGACTGTGCCGGCGTTCAAGATGGTCTGGATAGTACCAATACATGCATGTTAGTATTCAACAAATCGAGTATCTACCATAGCTATTCGAGAGAACGTTGGAAGTCCTTTTCGGCCATGAAGTTTCTTATATTTCAGATGATTCTAAAATTCTGCTTACCCAACTACCTATAGTAAATTATTATTATGTTTTTTTTAAACCTTCTACATCTTTCATTAGAAAAGTAAAAAAAAAAAATATTAGGTTCTTCCTCTAACCAACATGTCAAAGAATATCTTCAATCGTCCAAGTTTAATATTTATATTTATCAGTGATTCAAATTGGCTGTTCATCTTTTTCATTTTTTAAGAAAGATTTGAAATATATTGAAGGGTTGAATAGTTGCTATTTTAAAGAAATAAAGAGAATTTGAAATGGGTTAGAGATGATCTAATACATTTATCTTCTTAAATACTCCCTCCGTCTCAGCTCACTTGACATTTATTTTTATTTTGGGCCGTCCCAGTTCACTTGACACCTTTCAAAAATAGTCTAATTTTATATTCACTCTACCCCACCACTCATTCTCTCTCTTCATTTTCTACCACTCAATTTATTCAACCAACACTACTATTTACCTCACTCATTTTTTCTCTTTATTTTCTACCACACATTTTTTTTATTTTATTTTTTTTTCTTAGTTCTTGTGCCCACCTCTTGGGTATCAAGTGAGATGAGACGAAGGAATATTCTTGTTTGTCCATTTTAGATCTCGTAAATAACTTAGCTTCACTGTTATACAGTTCGTCTCCTAAAAATGGGTTGGGTTGTATGCCCACAGATTCCCTTGAAATGGGGTAGGGGTAGGGGTAGGGGTAGGTATAGGTAAAGGACAATAGAGACTTAAATTTATGGAACCTAAAATAGTTTCACCTTTATTTTTATGACCCCATGTGATGTCCGTTCTGGAGTTTGGATTGGACCCCATTAGGTTGACCAGAAGAAATGTCATTTACTTGTTACGTCTGATGCAACTATGTGCAAGTATCTGTATACTTCTTCTGTTCCTGTTCCGTCTGAAAAGGACATTTTTGTATTTTTATATGAAAATTAAGAAAAAATATATAATGGAATAAATGTTGTGAGTGAAAGGTGATGTAGAAAAGAAAAAGTGGGATAGAAAATAGTTAGTAGATATTTATTATGAGAGTGACAAGTGAGTCACACAAATAAAAAAGTAATAAAAAACTTTTCATTTTTGGATTGTGCTCTTTCAAATGGGACCGCTCAAAAGAAAACTTGTACCTTTTCGAATGGGACGAAGGGAGTACTATATATAAAAGGAAGATTGTGGTAAATTTTTTGTCATTGAAGGGCATTTTGGAGATTTTACATTGTGGCAAAAGTGCAAATAACAAGGCCAAAAAGTCATGTGGCAATCTGTTATTGGGTTTTTTTTTTTTTTTTTTTTTTTTTTAAAAGCAATTCGGATACGTGTCGGCCGGTTGGGGAGGAGCATTTCAGACATTCTCAGCATTTTTCCATTTTTTTTCTCTTGACACATGACAACACACGATTGGCTGGATGAATTTCAAAAAAAAATCTCCGATTTCTTTGACCTCAATTATTATATATTAAATTATTTTTTTTTACACCAAAATTCATAATTTTTTTTTCTCTTTAAATAGAGACATCTTTCATTTCATTTGGACAAAGAAAAAAAATTCTCTTTTTTAAATATAAATTTATTAATTATCCTTTATTAATTTTTCAATTTCTTTTTAGTGAAAATTAATTAAGTGTGAAGTAATTTTTTTAATTATAAACGATAATAATAATAATAATAATAATAATTTTACTAATAAAAAAATAAAGAATATAAAATTAAATAAAAGTGATGGAATATTGGATGATGTGTTGGAATGGTTTTGAATATGTATAAACAAAATCATTGTGTATTTATAAAGTATATATGATTATTTAATATAATATATATATAGGGCGGAGCGTGATGAATGTGGGTTTGAGTTTCTATTTAATAAGTGGGATGGGGTAGGATTTGATGAGTGAGTGTAGGGTTTGGGGAAACTTTTTTCATTTAACGCAATTGTTAGTATTTTTTAAAAATTTTATTTTTCTTCTCAAAATTTAATAAGCTAAATTGAAAATAAATATCATAATTATGTTCATAATGAGTTAATGTAAATAAATATTACATATTTTTTTAGATGTACGAGCATGAGTTAAGGGAGAGTTTTCATTTGAAAAAGCATTATATTTATTTTTATTAGATAACTGTACTACCCTTTTGATATGACCAAATATTTTGATTTTTTTTTAATTCTCTTTATCCAAAGACAAAAACTTGGGTGAGAACACTATGACCCGTCTCATCCATGAGACGGGTCGGATCCATGACCCATTACCCGCCCAACAAAGCCAACCCACGCCTCCTTGAAGCTTTTGCATATGGGCGGTCGCCTAGCTGGAATCGCCGGCCACATTTGCCTTGGTCCAATCCTTCAGCCAACATAAAGTAATAGTTTGTATACATTAAAGTAATAATTTGTATACATTAAAGTAATAGTTTGTATACATTAAAGTAATACATATATACAGAAAAGTAATAATGTTTTTTCCTATGTTTTCTCCGTTTGGCAAAAGTAATACTTATTATAACTAAAAATGTAACAAACGTGTTATTTATATATAATAGTATTTGTACATAATTGTAACACATATGTATAGGTATCTATATGTTTTCATGTAAAAGTATTACATTATCTATAGAAATATGTTACAATTTCATCTATCAAAGTGGTACATTTACTTGTATAAACTATTACATTCATATACATAAGTTATTACATTTCAAAAATAATACATATAGTTTGTATTACATTTGAAAAAAAATGGGTAAAAACGAGCTTTTATTTTTTTAAAAACAGGTATTACGTTTACTTATGACCAATGTTACTTTATATGTATACAGTCATTACATTAAGAGATGGTAACTATTACTTTTGCTCTGAAAAAAATAATATAAAAAAATAAAAAAATTGGCCTATAAAAGACTGCCACGTGGCGGGTCATGCCCCATGGGTCATGGGTCGACCCGTCTCATGCATGAGACGGATCCCATGTTCTTACAGGAGACCGGCTCTTATCCAAAAGAAAAAAAAATCACTTTTTTTTTTCTAGATTTCCACTCTTCATCTTTTTTTACTGATTTCAATAACTTATTTCGTATGTAATAAAACATGTTCGTGTTTTTTATGTTATTTTTATCGAAAATAAAATACTTCAGAATTGTACGATAATATATTTTCCATTTGATGTTTTCTTTATTTGTATTTGTTTTTTTTTCTACTTTTTATAATTTTATTATCTTATTTTTTTCCTTTCAAGATATTTGTATTATTGTTTTCCTTTTATGCTATGACTATTAATAAAAGTCAAAGGTCAATATTTATTCATTATTGGCCTCCTTTTATATCGATACTATGTCATTTGTCGTTCTCAATTATATTTCGCATTAACGAGCGTTCACAATCCCGATGGTCCGAATATATTGATATGTAATGATGCTCTTCATTTCTCTTTCGACAGTGGCACCGACAATATTGTCTTTTAAAGATGTGTTTCACAATGTATAAAACTATTTCTTTCACTTGCTCATTTTATTTAATTTCCATCTTTTTAAGCATAAATAGCTCCCCATGCATCACACGAATGTAACACTAGATTTATTTTAGTGCCCTTCAATCTGATATTTGTACTTACAAGATAGTGGTTATTATGTTTATTTTAGTTCGATATATCAAACAATTTATTTTATTTTATTTTTTTTTTTAAAAAAAATTGAAGCATAGTAAATAAAATATTAATAAATTTAAAAAAGAATGATATTAATTTTTATTAGATAACTGTACTATCCTTTTGGTATGAACAAATCTTTTGTTTTTATTTAAAAAATTCTCTTTATCAAAAAGAAATAAAATATCACCTTTTTTTAACTAGATTTCTAATCTTCACCTTTTTTTACTAATTTCAATAACTTGGAGTATTTCGTATGTGATAAATATGTTCGTGTGTTTTATTTACTTTTTTAAATGATAAAATACTACAGAATTGTATATAGAAATATGCATATTCCTTATGATTTTGTTTTATTCCTATTTTATTGTTTTCTAATTTTTATGTACTGACAATATAGTCTTTAAGAAAGTATTCCATAATGTATAAACGAATTGATTTTTTTATTTATTTTAATTCAATTTTTGTCTTTTGAATATACAGTAACGCCCCGTGCATCGCACGGGAGTCAATCTAGTGTGATGTAAGAGAAAAATAGGGAATGGTTTAAACACACACAAACCAAACACCACCCCTCCCCCCGACCACACCACCACCCACACCTAGGGTAGGGATGACAAAAATTCAAATTCGTCCCGAACTCGAAAAGACCCGCCTCTAATAGGTCGAGTTTGGGATGCAAAATTGAAAACCCTCCGGGTTTTTGGAGGGTTTGGGTTTACCCCGCCCCGCCCCAAATATATAGAAAATTACTTAAATACCCCGAATATATAGAAAATTACTAGAGGGGTCCTTGGATTATGGGTGTTTTTATAGGAAATTACTTAAATAACTATCGGTGCGGGTTAAACGGGGCGGGCTCGGATAACGCATAACACGAGGCGGGTTCGGGTTATGGTAGATCACTATAGGGGCGGGTTTGGGAAATGAAGAACCCGCCCCGAACCCGCCCCGTTGCCATCCCTACCCACACACACCTTTTTTGTTCTGATTTTTTTTTTTCATTCATTGTATCTTTATTCATTGTATCTTTAAGAGTGTTTCACTTTAATTATTGTATTTCTTTTCTTCAAAAATATCGTTGTAGTCTAAAAAATTAATCATTTTAATCACAAAATCACGTATTGAGTCATATATTAGTTACAAATTTAGGAACGGATTTGAAGCTAAAACGGTAAAAACTCTATAAATTAATAGTGTCGGGACTGAAAAAATGTATTAATTTATAAAGTTATTAATTTATCAATAAATTAATAGTTATTAATTTAAAGATTTTTTAGCCGATTCAACGAATTTCACATTTTCGTATTGATGACGCCAAGCTTTCAGAGTCAGGAGCGGTTCAAGGATATCTGGCTAGGATATTTTGATGGTTGGATTGTACCTAGATCACAACACAAATAAGCACCGTTAAGATCAAAGTCAGATGTTACTCCAACTCAGGCCCTCGGGTGTGAGAGTAAGAATACTGAGTAATAAGGCTTTGAATACCTTGGAGTGTGTGTGTGTGTTTAGGGTTTAAGAGTAATATGACTACTCAATATATTTGGAACTTACCTTACCCAAGGAGACAAAGGTCTTCTATTTATAGGCAATGTAGTGGTGCTTGTTGAGGTAAGCAATGAGATCAGCCCTAGGGGCACTTTGGTATTTGACTAGCTACACGTGTCCGCAGCTAATTGGCCCTGTCAGGGAGGGAACATTGGCTTGTCGAGAGGGCATGGCTGAAAGGGACATGAGCCGTGTAGATGGCTTGGCGCATTAAATGAAATAGTAGGCGCCTGACTGAGCCGCATTGAATGCGTGATGGGGGAGCCGGCAACTTGCATGTCAGAGCCAGTAAGCTAGCTTGCTCAGTAAGGCTTGATATTAATCGGGAGGCAGACATGTGCCCGCGGTCAACATCGTGGCCGCGGTCAAAGGTATTTGACGCGGGCACAGATGGAGCAGTCATGTCTCCTGCGGGCATGGGTCCTTGCGGATATACAATCTGCGGGCACGGACCCAACGGTCACAGGTCGTGCGGGCACGAATATAGCGGTCAGGATCCTTCCGGTCTTTGATAGGATTAATGCGGGGAGGGACGCGGTCTTGACCTCAAGGGCCTATCTGTCCGCGGTCTTCCTCCCAGCGGTCTAGGGATTGCCACGTCACTGGTTCCTTGGACCAGACCGAGCGTGGGGCCGGTCCAGTAGATCCGGGCTCATCAATGGCCCCTAGCTCCGAGTGTGATTATTTATGGTCTGAGAGAGGAGGTACTAGAAGCTCGGTAGGATTAGATCGCCGCTTTGGCGAGCACCAGTGTTAGCATTTTTGTTGGTTGCTGCTTGGCCCCATGGGCCTATGGAAACGTTCGGGAGGCACCAGTGAGAGACACGTGGCCCCTTGCATGCTGTGCCTCCCGGTTAATCAAGTGGGCCCACAGGCGAGATGAAAAGACGGGCGTGGTACGTACGAGGGTACGTGTCGATCATCGAGGGGTAATAAATGCTCAACCGGCGGAATTTTCGAATTTTCAAACGTTTGGAGATGGTTCAGGGTCCGAGGCGTGGTTTGTGGGCTAATTAATACGGGTTAACGGTTTAACCCGTATAGGTAGGCCTTATAAATACCAAACCCTTAAACCTCAAACCCTTTTTACCGTTTCCAAACCTTCAAAGAGCCCTTGAGAGAGAATTTCTTGCTGCGATTTCTGTGCTAGCGTTCTTCGAATCCAACCTTCAAGTCTTTTTTCGTAAGTAATTTTGGGGTGTTCCTTCTGTGTTTCTTATTCATCTCTTTCTATTTTTCTTTTCTGGGTTTGGTAGAATGACTACTCGTGAGTTTGGACCCCGCCGTCCCATAGAATTAGGAGATGGATCCACCCCTGATACCTTTGTCGTTTGTAAACGGACGGGGGGGGAATCTTTAGAAAGGTAGGGCTAGGGTGGATAAGGCTATCCCTGCATAGCTTTCTGTATTTCTGTGAGAAAGACGATTGGGGGTCGTTCGTCCCACCCCGGTTGTGGGAGGCCAAGAGGAAGTACATTTATAACCGTGATGTACTGGTGTTGGGGGATCACCGTAGGCTAAGAAATTTTGTAATGGGGGTTTTGTGCAGGTTTCCCCGCGAGAGAGATCAGGCTTTGAACGCCGTTGAATTAGTGAGGAGAGCGATTCGCGTCCCCGAAGTAATTTGTGGCCCAGGAAAAGTGTGGTGATGGATCTGAACAAACCAATGCTTCGCGGGCACCGGGCACGGACTGAATGACCCTTTGGACGTTACGCCCGAGGACCATATTTCCCGATGTGCCCGCGGCCCCTAATAACCCAATTGACCTGAGTAGCAGCGAGGAGCTGGAGCCTCTGAACTTTGAGACTACTGGAGGCGGGGAGAATGAGGCTGAAGTAACCTCTGCCCGCGGTGATGCCACCGGTCTCTTTGGCTCGTCGAGCTCGGAGACCGAGGAGGATGACCGCGAGGTTGAGGATAGGAGGGCCGCGGGGACCTCCAAGAGGGCTAATGAGACGACGAACATAGTCGATGCCTTTCGACCACGATTAGGAGGAGGAGATAGTGGTGGCCCCTGCCCGGAATAAAGGCAAGAGGCCAGCAGCTGAGGTGAACCCTGGTCCTGGTCGTGGCCGCGGTAAGAAAGCCAAGGAGGTGGCTACTATTGACTGGGAGGAGGACATATATGAGATCTACAACGTTGACCGCAACGCCTTCCGTGTCCGCACCCTGGGCCATGTCCAAATAAAGGATAAGGAGAAGCTGCGGCCAGAAACCATAGCAGATGTCCGCGAGGACAATAGAGCCTGCGTCTTCTATGGGGCCCAGTTTGAGAATGGCTTGAGGCTGCCTTTGGACCCCTTCTTTTACTTCTTCCTTGAGTTCAACCATTGCCTGCCCATGCACCTGACTCCTAACGCCATCAGGGCTATTGTTTCCTTCATAGCAGTTTGCAGATTCTTGGGCTATGAACCTTCCCTGGCCGGGCTCTATGCCTATTATCAGAACCAAATCAGCCGGGGTATTCTGAGCTTGAAGACTAGGAATTACTCTACCAGGACCTTCTCTCCCCCATCGAACAAATTTGACCAATGGAACCAGAGGGATATTTTGGTTATTGAGTCCAGATTTGGTTGGCCCTTCTCCAAACCCTCAAGTCCAGTCCCTATGAAGGTGGCCGCCAGTAGTTATCCGGACCCATCCTCTGCCGATGCCATGCGCTGTGCCTTAGAGAGACATTTGGCCACGTATCTTGACCGCGGGGAGGAGCCCGTTTATGATGTGGGCTCTATCGTTGAAGACGAGCCTCTCTTAATCTACTCGGGGGTGGCTCCTCGCAGGGAGGGTGCCCCACATGCCCCCAGAGTAGAAATAGAGCCTATGCCTCGTGACCCTGATTGGAGGGTGCACGAGCATTACCAATTTGAGGCCGACTGTAGGAACTGTATGCTGGGCGTCGAGTGCGATCCTCCCGAACTCATCGGTCTTTGATTCCTTTTGTAAAACTGTTGCTTTATTTTGTCTTTGATTTTTTAAACTGTCCGCTAACCATTTTTCTTTCTCTCCAGAGTAGATCCCGAAGAGTACAATTTCTGATGGCCCCCCTAAGTCTTTGCTCGGTTGAAGGCCAAAAACATGAAGGCAGCAAGGAAGGCTGCTCGAGAAGAGCGGACATGAATTGGGAGGTGTCCGGGCAAGGACAAGGCGTGCCGTGATGAGTAGGAAGAGCGGGGATCCCTTGTCGGCTCCCGAGGTTATCCCGACACGGGAATCTGCCTCCACCCCCGGGGTCCTCCCAGCTCACGTGTCCGGGTTCCCTCTCCGGGCCGCACTATCTCTTAGGCCATCACGTGGATTCCCGAAAGAGGAATGAAAGGGATGGGGAGGAGGGCAAGGACATAGGAAGCTCCGAGAAAGTTGGGGATGCTCCTCCAGGACTACCAGCATTGCTCCAGTAGGCTCATCCACTTCTCCCCGTTGGGGAGTCAATCTGCTCGGTGGCTTATCCGGTGGCCCCTCGACCACCGCGAGGAGACTCGGCCGTCGGAAGTAAACTATCGATGTGCCCACTGTGGTGGGGTGGACATTTACACCGGAATTCAGCCAATGCCTCCATGGGGATCGGGTTGGTGAACCGTCTCTACTCCCCGGACTTCTACAAAAATGTAGTTGCCGAGGAGAATGCCTCTGCCCTGGTGGGGGATATAGGCCTCGCTCTGACCGAGGTAGATAGTCATTTTTTTCTTTGCCTTCACCCTTTTCCCTCTTCCCATCTTTGTCTAATTCTCACTCTCCCTCCTCGCAGGTGAGTAATAAGGTGCTGCGGCTGCGGGAGAGCTGCGATACTTTGTCCGCCGATGTGGAAAACAAGACTTCCATTTTGGCGGGCAAACTCATGGCTGGATGCGGCTCAAGAGAGGTTGGGACCTTGAACTCCACTTCTTGATGCCAAGGATAAGACCATCTCCACCAAAGAGGCCGACTGAAGGGTTTTCGGGGAGAGGGTGACGAGAGGTGGAGGAGAGCTTGAAAAAAGCTAAGGGGGAGAGGGATGAACTCGGGAAGAGGGCTGAGTGGGAGCCCAGGAACAAAGAGCTTGTGGCCAAGTGGAGGCCACGAAGGTGGCCGTGGACACCTTGGAGAAGAAGGTGGATGGTGTCCGGCATTTGCTCCCTGAGTTGGAGGCGGAGGGAAGTCCGCCCTTGATGATGTCCGCAAGGAGCGGTTGAAGAATATAAGAACTCCGAGGAGTTCAAAAGCGGCTCCTTCTTTGAGAATCTTGCTCAGTATGAGGCCGGGTCCGGACACGAGATTCGGAACTTCGCGGCCACGGGCAAGTTTTCTGTGCAAGAGTTGGCCGTGATTGGCTCGCTTGTTGCTACAGATGATGAATGCTTGCCCGGGCATGCGTTAGTTCCACTGTCCGAGGATGAGGTTAAGGGCCTGGATCTGTCCGTAGCGGCCTCCTTGCCTCTCGTGGCCGAGGTGACTGCCCTTAGCCTCATCGCAGAGCTGGATGAGCTGAGGTTTGGGGAAAACCCTGTACCCCTGGGGGAAGCCATAACTAGCGTCCTTCCAAATGGGCCTGCTATTGGTGATCTCTTTCCTCAGCGGGCAGCCCCTGCTCCGGCCTCTGTTGAGCCTACCTCTGACCCCATAACGGACTTGTTGGTGAATAGACTTCCTTCTTCAACTCCGGCTTCAGAGGTGGGCACAGAAGCAGTGACCACAGAGTTCACGGAGGCCCCCAAGGATCAAGCTCCCTTAGCATAGGTCTTTTTTGTTTTTTGTTTTTGTAATAGATGGTAGGACCCATGTAAATACTTATTTTTCCTTAATACAAGAATTTTTCTTCCCTTCTTGTATTTGTTTTATCTTAATTGCTCGTCTTGTAGGCTTTTTTTGAGTATTTAGCAATTTTCGAGCACCTTAGTACTTGCCTTTGTTGCTTCATACTTTTTCCAGCGTTTTTGACTAACAATTAAATTTTATACTCTCCTTCTGCGGTCAAAAGCTTAATAGGCCCTTTGCCCGCATTCTTTGAGTTTTCCTAACTCTTTATTCAAAATCCCTTGAGGTTTTTAGTGAGAGTCAGCCCTATTTCTCTGTGACCGCGTTTGTTTAGCCTTGTAGCAAATTTAGGGGTCTAGACCCCAGTTTGTCTATTTGGCTTTGTTAAACTCCTTTGATCACTCCCATCCATTTACACTTATTCCCAGCCTTGCGTAGTGGTGTAAGTCAAAGCGACCAAGGCAAGCTACTTTCATAGGGCATGTAGAAGGTGGCCGTGAGGCTATTGTCTACCTTGAAGGTAGGAGCATATTTAGCATAGAGGCCCTTTAACCCCTGGCATCTGTATCCCCTTATTGGAGGTTCACGCTTTTTGACCCTTTATTCAAAACCCCTTGAGGTTTTGTGAGGGTCTCATGGCGATCGGTGAACGGGCTTATATGTAGGCCTTTGTCACATACGGGCATACGAGTAACGGCCCTAACGAGGACCTTCGCGCGGCGAGCGGGCGGACTTTCGGTCTTTGTCCCGGCATCTATATCCACTTATTTTTGGTGGTGTCACACGGGCGGGACGGAGTATCACTCCCGCGATCTAGTACGGACGTAATGGCCCTTTGTACATATATAGGCTTGTGGATCTTAAAGGATCTTTGCGCATCGGTAGGTAGAAGCTCATATGTTTGCTCTTTAACCTGCGGCATCCGCTTGCGGGCATCCACTTTAGCTTTTGAAATTTTGGTGGGAATAGGTTTTTGAGTCAAAATATGATGATAACTTCTCCTTATATATATATAGTCTATACTCCCTCTAAAAATTACAAAGATTTCAAAAGAAGTATCTTTTAAGGTGGTCGCTATTCCAAGCGTGCTTAAGCTCTGCTCCTTCCTTTGGTCGCAGTATGTAGGTACCCTCCTTGACTATTTTGGTAACCTCATATGGTCCTTCCCATTTCGGGGACAGCTTATTGAAACCAGATTGGGCCCCTTGGACCTCTACGCTTCTAAGTACCCAATCTCCAACTGAAAAACTCCTCTTATTCACCCTTTTATCGTGGTGTTTCTTCGCTTTCTGCTTGTAGTTCACCATTTTTTCATATGCCCGCATTCTCTTTCCTTCGAGATCGTCCAGGTCACACCTTCTGTTTGCCTCGTTTTGAGACTCGTCGAAGTATGTGACTCTGTACGAGGGTAGGGCAACCTCAACTGGAGCCATTGCCTCTGACCCATACGTGAGCGAGAAAGGAGTTTCTCCTGTAGAATTTCTTATAGTTGTGCGGACAACCCATAATGCGGTGCAGGCTCGTCCAACCATCGTCCTCCTCGCCCCTCCAAATTTTTCTTTAGGGCGGTCAGGACTAACTTATTTGCGGCCTCAGCCTGGCCGTTTCCTTGAGGATAGGCAACTGCAGATTTGCGGTGTTGTACTTTCATTCTCTCACACTCCGCGGTGAACTTTGCGGAGGCGAGTGCCATTGTCTGAAATGATTGCTCGGGGAACTCCAAATCGGCAATAGATGTGGTCGTGGACGAAATTGATAGTGTTCTCCTCGGAGATGGTAGCTAAGCCCTTGGCTTCTGTCCATTTAGTAAAATAATCCACGGCCATGACATACTTAATGTTTCCTCTAGCAGTTGGAAATGGTCCAATAAGATCTATCCCCCACGTATCAAACGGCCACAATGGTACTACCAAAGTCTGCTCTGTTGATGGTAGTCTAGGAATGTCCGCAAATCTCTGGCACTTATCACACTTTCTTACGTACTCCTGTGCATCCCTCCTCATCGTAGGCCAAAAGAAACCTTGGAATTTGATTTTGTCTGAGAGAGTGCGAGCACCTGGATGTCCGCCACAAACTCCTTCATGGACCTCATAGAGTAATTTGGTGACCATGTGAGTTTTGACACATCTCAGCAAAGGCTTGGTGAACGATCGTCGAAAAAGTACCCCTTCGAGGACGAGGTATTTCGCGGACACTTTTCTGATGGCTCTAGCCTTTACTGGATCCTCGGGGAGGGTCTGCTTCTCTATGTAATCTTTTATCTCATCTACCCAGTCCCTTACTTGATCCTCAAGATTGTTTATCTGAATTTGATCTATAGCAGGTCTTTCTGATAACTCAATCTGGCAATCTGCTTCTAATTTCTCAATTTCTTGATCGGTTATTCTGGAGAGGAGGTCAGCTTCCACATTTTCCTCTCTCATGACTTGGTTATTTCATAGTAGGTGAAATTTTTGATGAGGGTTTTGCAAGGCCACGATGCGAGTTAGTCTTGGGTTGATAGTATCATACTCCCCTAATTTGATTAACTATGGTGAGAGTCACTATTGATCTCTATATTCGAACTCCCAAGTCTCTTGCCAATTCCATACTGCTATAATCGCTTCATACTCGGCTGATTGTTAGATGCCTTGAACTTGAACCTTAAGGCCCTCTTAAATTTCTCCCCGCGGGTGCGATCGAAGTATGCCCGCGCCACTAATTAGCTTGCTCGCGGAGCCGTCCACGTATAAAATCCATACCTCCTACGGACGCTCCTTTGTTTGTATAATTTACGTGCTCGGGCTATTTGGGACTTCTTGGTCTGCGCCGCTTTCTTTTTCCCGGATCATTGTCAGTCATTATGAATGATGATTCTACCACAAAATCTACTAAGGCCTGCGCTTTGATTGTCTTTCTCGGGAGTAGGTGATGCTGGAACTCGGTGAGCTCGATAGACCAAGCTAGCATTCTCCCAGGGACTCTGGTTTGTGTAAAACCTTTCTAAGCGGGGCCTCGGTCGGTACGGTTATAGGGTGTGCGAGAAAAGTAAGCTCTTAATTTTTGAGCGAGATACGAAGCAAGGCGTAAGCTAACTTTTCTATATTAAGGTAACGCCCTTCTACGGCGGACAACGCCTTAGATACATAATAAGCTGGTTTTGGGAGTTATTATCCTCCCTTACAAGAGCAGCGGCTCTTGCCCGGATCGATGCTTGCTAAAAACAGAAAAAGCTCTTCCCGGAGACGCAGGAAGCCTTTCTTGAAGTAGAGGTGGCTGCCGAGGGTATGTCTTGACTTCTTCAAAAGCTTGATGGCATTCTTGATTCCATGCAAATTCGTCAGGTTTCTTCCCCCCTTTTAGAGTTTTGAAGAAGGGGAGGCATCTCTCTGCTGACCGCGAGATGAAGCGGCCAAGTGCGGTGATGCGACCATTAAGTTTTTGTACATCCTTCACGCATAGCGGGAGGTTTCATGTCCAATAAGGCTTGGATTTTCGGGATTAGCCTCTATCCCTCTTTGATTGACCATGAATCAGGAACTTGCCCGCCTTGACCCCAGCACACTTAAGGGGATTTAGCTTCATGTTATTACGGCGCAAGTTTTGAAGGTTTCCTCCACGTCGAGCTCGTGGGAGTTTTCCTTAGTCTTTATAACCATATCGTCAATGTAGGCCTCAAGATTTACGCCAGTTGATTTTTGAAGATCAGATTGACCATTCGGCGATATGTGGCTCCTGCATTTTTAGCCCGAAGGGCATCATTTGTAGCAATAAGTCTTGCCATGACGATGAAAGCAACGGAGCGGACATCTTCAGGAGCCATTTGGATCTGATGGTAGCCGGAGTATGCATCAATGAAGCTCAATACTCTGTGGCCGGCTATAGAATCCACCAATCTGTCTATGCGAGGAAGAGGGAAGCAGTCTTTGGGGCATGCCTTGTTGAGATCCGTGAAATCAACACACATCCTCCACTTGCCGTTGGATTTTTTGACCATAACCACATTGGCAAGCCATTTTGGGTAGGTAATCTCCTTTATTATCCCCGCTTTGAGTAATTTTTCCACCTCTTCCTTGATCGCCATTTCTTTCTCCGGAGAGAAGTACCTTGATTTTTGATGGATGTTTTTGAAGGATGGGTCATCATTGATTTTATGGAGGATCACGTCCTTGCTGATTCCTTGCATATCCTCCACCCTCCAAGCGAACACATCACAATTCGCTCTAAGGAACTCGATGAGTATCCTTCTCTCCTCGCAGTGAATTTCCAGCCCAACCTTAACTGTTTGTTCGGGGAAGTGGGGGGTTGATGACCACCTCCTCGAGCTCGTCGTTAGGTTGAAGGTCGCTGATTTCTCGATTATGCAAGGAGTCAATGATAATAGTTGGGGGGTTGACCTGAGCTCCGGTCAGTGTTGCCATAGAGTATATGACATCGCGATCAATCTCTCCCTCAATTCCTCGATCAATGTATCCTCCCTCAATAGGGGCCAACTGTTTGGATTTTCTGTTCGTCTTGAGCTCCACCTTAGTGGAATGGAAAGAAAGCATGCCAATTGGAATGGGTGGCGGCACAAGTGCTAGGGCCTTCCCTTTCTTTGTTGTGTCCTCGCCCTCTATCTGCGGGCAGGATGTCTGGCCTTTATTTGCCTTTCTCTTCTCCTCGAGTGCTCGGAGGAATCTCCGGGCTGGTTCTTGATGGTAGCAACCCCTTGGGGTGTTAAATTTCACCCTTTGGTGGGGAGCGGAAGCAACTATTCCCAATTCGGCTGGCGGTTAGGCCGAGAATAGCATTGTATTGGGAAGGAAGATCGACCACCATGAAAGTGATTTTGGCCGTCTTACTGCATGGGTTTTCCCAATAGTTACTTCAAACACAATCGTTTCCTTTACCCCAGTTTGCGTGATTTGTGAAGCCCTCGACATGCCCGCATAAGGAGCCGGGTTAGCCTCGGTCATCCTCATGCTAACCAACGTGTGGTAGTAGAGGATGTCTGCTGGCGCGCCGTATCAATTAGGACTCGGTGTATGTTGGCCCGGTTTATCTTCATTGGGATGGTAATGGGGTTTGAGTAGAGTGGAATAGGGAGGAGGCAAGTTCACTCTTTTTGAACCCTATTTCTGCTCTTCTTAGGAGTCATTGGGGGAATCGGAAAAACTTTTTCCAAAGTGCGGATTTGAAGGGAGAGTTGTTTATTGGAGGGGCTCCTCGCCGATGAAATGAATGTCATAATCCTCCAAGTCCTCATCATAGTTATCTCTCTCATTCCTTTCGGGGCCACATGTATTTCGTGCCATTCTTGGTTATTATTGTTGGGGGCATTGTTGTTGTTCCCTTTAACCCATTTGGGTCGGCTCCAGATTATTGATTTTCTCTTTGGATTATTCTCTTTAGTTGGAAGCAATCTTCAGTACCGTGCCCGTGATCGTTGTGATACTCACAGAACTTAGCCCTACTCCTTTCATTCGGTTTTCTGAGCATTGGGGGAGAAGGAGGAAAGTCTGAGGCTCTCATTATTACCACTCTTGGCTCGGTGAGCTCGGTGAAAGGTGTACTATCCACTGCCTTCCGGAGTTTGTCTGACCCACGGCCTCTGTTTTTGCCCTGATTATTAGTGTGGGCAGGCTCCGGGGTGGTCTCCTGGACTTGGCTTATTCTCTCCTTTGCGGAGGCTCGGGGAGCGGGCACGTTTGGCTCTTCGGCAGAGGCTATGGCCGAGGCTCTTTTACATTTCCTCCACGGTTTTTGGCGGGCTGAAGGCAAAATTCATCTTGAGGAAAGAGGAGGTGAGGCCGCCCTCAAAACAGAGTCTGATGTCTCCTCCTTCCAAGTTTACAATCTCCTCGCTCACCTTTACGAGCCGAGAGATGTAATCTTTTGTTGCTTCGCCGAGGGCACTGCTTGACACGGACAAGGTGTCTTTGGTCTAGCGGGCACACCGGCCTGACAAAGGCATTAAGAAAGATGCTCTGAGCTGGTTGAATGATTGGATGGACCGAGGTTTGAGAGCCGGCATTCGGGATAGGGCTTTGCCCGTGAAGGTCGCGACCCAGGCTTTGCACATCACGGACTCCTCCGAGGAGAATAAAGCCATTTGGCCTTCAAATCGTCCCATATGACTCTTGGCATTTTTGGAGCCATCATAGGTGTCCATCTGGGGGGGCTTGCCCCTCTGAATAGGTGCCCGCGCAATTTTGTCGCTGAAGGCGTTCATGGTGCGGCCACATTTCTGGGCGGCCTTCTGATGGGTTTCCCACATTTTCTGCATGAAATCTGCAAACTCAGGGCTCTGACTATCAACCTTCTGCTTCTTAGCTCGTGGAGTCACGGCCTTCCCCTTGGCCAGAGCCAAGGGTCTGGCTTTGGACTTCGCACGTAGATTGGATTGGGCCTCTTCTCCAACCTACTCGCTATCTTCCACTTGCACCACCGTGCGTTTGGCAGGCTGTCCGCGCTCGAGGTTGGTTGACCCGGTTTGCCCCCTAGCTTGGCGGCAAGCGATTTAGGGGAAGCTCGTTGGGAGAACCTTAGTGACCCCTGAGGGAACTGGAGCCCTCCGTTGGCCTCTATCTTAAACATCTCCAATTGAGCGTCGGCGATGGCCATGGCCTCTGCGACCAGCTTCTCCTTGGAGGCCAGGATTTCTGTCCTTCTCAGGATTTGCTCCGGGGAGAGTGGAGTGTTTAAGGCGATATTTTTCAGAGGAGCTTGGGGGGTTTTTGGGCTATTATTTAGGAGGGCTTGGGCTTTTCGGCTCGGGCCTCGTGCATCGGTTTGTGTATAGCTATACGGCGGGGAAAGGGTATGAAGCGGTAGGAAACGGGCCCCCATACGGTTGAAAACAGAGGTCGCAGCCTTTCCCTTATTGACATTAGAAGGTGAGGCCTGGTTATCCTCCTCTAGGGTCAAATGACCAGCGTTTTGCAATATTCTAGACATGTTTGGAAGAGAAGGAATATGACTGAAAAGGAGAGCTTTTGACAGTCAGTTGTTTAGAATACAAGGTGTTTCTGAAAACAAAGATTTTAAACGGGAAAACTAATGAAAATCAGATTCCCGGCAATGGAACCACTGATGACGCCGAGCTTTTCAGGGTCAGGAGCGGTTCAAGGATATCTGGCTAGGATATTTTGATGGTTGGATTGTACCTAGATCACAACACAAATAAGCATCGTTAAGGTCAAAGTCGGATGTTACTCCAACTCAGGCCCTCGGGTGTGAGAGTAAGAATACTGAGTAATAAGGCTTTGAATACCTTGGAGTGTGTGTGTGTTTAGGGTTTAAGAGTAATATGGCTTACTCAATATATTTGGAACTTACCTTGCCCAAGGGGACAAAGGTCTTCTATTTATAGGCAATGTAGTGGTGCTTGTTGAGGTAAACAATGAGATCAGCCCTAGGGGGCACTTTGGTATTTGACCAGCTACACGTGTCCGCAGCTAATTGGCCCTGTCAGGGAGGGAACATTGGCGTCGGAGGGCATGGCTGAAAGGGACATGAGCCGTGTAGATGGCTTGGCGCATTAAATGAAATAGTAGGCGCCTGACTGAGCCGCATTGAATGCGTGATGGGGGAGCCGACAACTTGCATGTCAGAGCCAATAAGCTAGCTTCCTCAGTAAGGCTTGATATTAACCGGGAGGCAGACATGTGCCCGCGGTCAACATCGTGGCCGCGGTCAAAGGTATTTGACGCGGGCACAGATGGAGCGGTCATGTCTCCTGCGGGCATGGGTCCTTGCGGACATACAATCTGCGGGCACGGACCCAACGGCCACAGGTCGTGCGGGCACGAATATAGCGGTTAGGATCCTTCCGGTCTTTGATAGGATTAATGCGGGGAGGGACACGGTCTTGACCTCAAGGGCCTATCTGTCCGCGGTCTTCCCCCCAGCGGTCTAGGGATTGCCACGTCACTGGTTCCTTGGACCAGATCGAGCGCGGGCCCGGTCCAGTAGATCCGGGCTCATCACGTATAAACTTAATTTATTGTATGTTGTATATAATAAGTTGAAAGACATTGCAAGTTGATGATATATTTGTTCATTTTACACAAAAAGAATAGTTACAGAGTCATATTTTTACTAAATAGTACTCCCTCCGTCCCGATTTAAAATTTCTACTTTTCTTTTTGGTGTGTCTCAGTTTCAGGTTATTAGTTTTTTATTACCTAATGTGGATAATGGGACCCACTTGTCATTCTCATAACAAAAACTCCTTATCCACTCTCTCTGTCATACTTTATTTTTCATACTCACAACATTTCCTTTTTATTAATCCCGTGCCAAGTCAAAAAATTAATAACCTTAAATTGGGACGGGTGGAGTAATAATTATTTTAATTTCTAAAAATTATTAATTTATGATATTCATGGGACTTTATATATAAAGGGGTTTCCAATAAAATTATTATCTTATAATTTTATAGATTTTTGTTATTTTTTCAATTGACCTAAATCCAAATCCGGCAAATTTAATATTATAGAGAGTTTATTTATTTATTGGATATTAGTGTAAAGAGTTTGTGTATATTATTATTATTTTATTTTTTTTGATACCCAGGTTTTCAGTTTCGCCGGACTAATCCTGAATCACCAGCTACCGGCTTATTCATATTATTTTTGATGATAAAGGTAAGGGTATACCAAGTTCACATTAGTCCATGTACTTTGGTTTTCTCCCTTTGCCCCTTAATCTTTAAAAGTAATCAATGTCTGGTTGGTGGCTTCAGGAAACGAGTCATTCTCAAAAGGTAGGTTTATGAATTGTACATAATATCTCGAATGAGAAGAAAAAGAGTCTCACACGATCGCTCAAAGAAATCAAACCTTTATTTCGGTCTAACTCGATTCTAAGAATAGTCATTCCTATTTTCTTTTTATTTTATAGAGTCCCATGTAGCTAGGTTAAGAAAAAACACAACCCGGGTCGACACATTTGGGACCGATTCCACAAAAAAGTCCCTCGATGGGGCTTTCTATTAGTCAGCGACCTGCAGAAGTTTATGCGCAGGCCGACTCACAACCTTCCTCCTAAGCCGGACAGGGATGAGCACGAGCATGAGCATGACTATGAGATTTACTCTGGGATCTTTAGAGAAAAGATTGAGGAGGACATCGACCACCTGTTTCTGAAGAAGAGGAAACGTTGTCATATCTTATCCGTCTCACTCTCACTTTGAATGAAAACACCAATGATTAATATATTCATTATTCATTATATGTCATATCTTATCCGTCTCACTCTCACTTTGAACACCAATGATTAATCCCCGGAAGAAGAAGAGCCCCGCTCTCTAGCCGACCGATCGAAACTTTAATACAACCTTTTCTGATCCCGCTGCTTAAATGCGGTTTGAGGTGGAGGATAGGGGACGGCAGTGGAAGTGCATATCATATGGCAACCGCTATGACTTTGGATACTAAAGAGGGAGTTGAGGGGGCGTGGGATAGTTTGTTTCGGGGAAAATAAGGGGAAAACGTTTTTCGAAAAATATTTTTCCCATTTTTTGGTATTTGGTAGTTTTTCGGAATTTTTTTCCCATTTTTCGGTGTTTGGTAGTTTTTCGGAAAATATTTTCTCCATTTTCCGGTGTTTGATTGTTTTCCGAAAAATGGAGAAAATGTTTTTCGGAAAATATTTTTCGCCCTTTCTAAGAAAGTTGTTTTTCAAAGTTTTTCTAAGGAAGTTTTTTTTCGGAAAATGGTGTAAAAAGTGGATGGATAATAATAATAATAATAATAATAATAATAATAATAATAATAATAATAATAATAATAATAATAATAATAATAATAATAGTAATAATAATAATAATAAAATAATAATAATAAAATAATAATAATAAAATAATAATAAGATAATAATAAATAATTATAATAATAATAAAATAATAATGATATAATAATAATATAATAATAAAATAATAATAAATATTAATAAAAATAAAAATAAAATAATAATAACAATAATATAATAATAATAATAATAATAATAATAATAATAATAAAATAATAATAATAATAATAAAATAATAATAATAATAAAATAATAAAAATAATAAAAATAAAATAATAATAATAATAGTAAAATAATAATAATAATAATAAATAATAATAATAATATAATAATAATAATAATAAAAAATAATATTAATAATAATAAAAAATAATAATAATAACAATAATAATAATAACAATAAAATAATAATAATCATATAATAATAATAATAATAATAATAATATTCCGAAAAACATATTCATTTTTCCGGAAAACGTTTTCCATTTCCGGAAAACATTTTCCATTCCGAAAAACATTTTCCAGAAAATCATTTTTCGGAAGTCATTTTCCGGAAAACATCTTCATTTTTTCGGAAAACGTTTTCCTTTTTCGAAAAACATTTTTCAGGAAATCATTTTCCGAAAGTCATTTTCCCCAAAACAAACGGAGCCTAAAGATTCCTCCAAAATTCAATCACTTCCTGTGGTGGTTGGGTAGAGCTTTTGGGTTTCGAGGGTCCATGCGCAGCGGAATAATGCAAATTAACTCGAAAATTCGGAGCCTAGGATCCGTTCTAGATGATTAATTAAGAAGGATGAAATAGAATAACCAACCTTGTGTGCTTTTGTCTTTGATAAACGCGTTCCAACTCCAGATTGATGACCTTCGGAATCCTTGATGAACGATCCTTGAATCACGAACGTAAGATCTTGAATTGCGAAGATCCTCTATGTGTATCCACGCGTTGAACGAACCCTAGAACGATTCTAGGTGGATTGCTAGATCCCTTGATTGAAACTCCTTTCAATCAATGAAGAAATATGGAATTGATGTTTTTGATTTCTCAATTCATAATTGAAAATCACTCTTTTTGTGTTTCTCTAAACCCAAAAACGTGAGTATGACTGCTAGGGCAACCAAGGGTTAGTATTTATACGTTATAAATATTTTTCCATCGAGAAAACCCTAATTTTGAGTCATTTACGTATCATTCAGCGCCGACGGGACGACTCGTCCCCCAGGGCACGAGTCGTCCCCTTCCACAAAGCTTCAGATACAGTCGTCCCCTTTACGGGGAATAGTTAGTACAAATTCAGGGCACGAGTCGTCCCTATGGGCACGAGTCATCCCCTATGGGATGAGTCGTCCCTCAGGGCAAAACCTCTGATACACTCATCCCAGGCCAAGGGAATAGTTGGTTCTGGCCTGGGGACGAGTCGTTCCCTGTGTACAAAAATTCCATATTCTTCATTTTTGATAATTCGTTCGATGCGTGTGACCCCATAGGACTATATTATGTTGGCAATGAGTTCGATCACATCGATCCTCATAAGACATGAGCGGACTCTAGCAAGCCATCATGCCTACCCAAATAATATAATATCAAGTTCGATTTCCTACATAGAACATATCATAATCCCATTGTCACGCGATGTTATATTGAACATGAGTCATGGTCCACGTCAACTCATATTGTTCAATGCTTTCTCGTTACCAAGTAAATTGATCAATCGAATGATATTAATCATATTAATTCATTCGGACATGGTCATGTACATCATCAATCTTACTTACGAGTGGCCTAGCAAACATCTCTCTTTACGAGGGACAAATTTCCATCTTGACTTATCATTCTTCCCAACAAGAATTCCATCATGCCAATAATAGCCCTTATTGTTATCCTGTTAAAGATAACGTTAAACTATATCAAACACAATATTCATCGAGTGGAAGACGATGATAATCTCAGGTCAAAGGATATCAATGATATAACTATATGAGATTTAATTATGACATTTGACCATGACATAAATCTCATAATGGGTCAAGTCCAGTACCTTGTTCTCCAACAAGTACCCATGAATTTAATGTGCATCCCTATGCATATAATCATCACATGATTATCCATTAAATTTCATACTAGTGCTTCATAAGTACAAGGGACACGATTATTACAATAAACAAGCAAACATATATAATAATCAAAATAACAATATCGTATATAAATGAATAATGACATTACATATAAGTCTATCTCTATAGGCCTAGGGCACTAACAACTACAAGAGCATGTCTACTGCGACGGATGTTATTCACAGGGCGTAGAGATGCCCAATCGGGTCCGAACCGGAACCGGATCGGCCCAAAACCGGAGGGAAACCGGACCGACTGAACCGTGAACCAGCTGAACCGGTGAACCTGCGGTTTTTCGGTCCGATTACGGTTCGTAAATTCAAAAACTGGTGAACCGCCGATTCAGGAACCGGAATCGGGACCAGAACCGCCGGTTCACGAATCGAAACCGAAACCGGCTAACGGCTAGTAGATCTGGGACGTTGATTTCTTGATCCGACGGTCCCTGTTTAATGACCGTTAGGTAACGATCATTTTGACTGTTTAGTGATCAAAATGTAAAAAAAAAAAAATTCTTAACCGTTTTGGTCCCTATAACGATTTTATTTTTATTTTTGTCCCTAAAACGTTTTCTTTTTCTTTTTCTCTCAAACCTATAAATACCCTCCCCCTCCCTTCATTTTTTTCACTACTCATTCTCTCAATCTCTCATTCTCTCCTCTCTCAATCTCTCAAATCTCTCTCTCATCTCAATCTCTCAAATCTCTCTCTCAACTAATCTCTATATTATCTCAAACTTGCAAAGTCTCAAACTCAAAGTCTCCATAATTCCATTTTTTTCACATAATTTCATATTTTCAACAAAAAAATGTCTTCATCTCGTGGCGGTCGTGGCGATAAGGGAAAGAGTGTATCAACTACGCATCCATTCCCCCCCGATGATTCCATTTGGGATAATCTTAATGTACAAGCACTACCACAAGAAACGCTTAATTTGAGCGATGACGAAGTTGATGCAACATTTCCAATGGGTGATCATGGTCATACCGAAGGGAGTAACACTCAAACCCGAAGTGAAGCGCGAGAGGGTGGTCAAACTCAAATCCGAGGTCGAGGAGGTCGAACCACGGGAAGGTCGGACATCATGACCGTGCACTTTTTAAAAGTGCCAATTGAAGGTACCAACCAATACACCGTTTCTTGCAACCATTGCACTCAAAAATTTAAGTTTACCCATGGAGGTGGTTATGGGACATTTAAAAGACATTTGATGTCAAGGCACCCCGACCAAGTTGGAGATGACCAAGATCAAACACAACTACAAGGATTTACGGGATCCTCACAACAAGGTACGTCTTCACAATTATTTAAATTTGATAATGCAACGTATAGAAGAGAAATGGCAAAATATACTGCTGCTAAAGGATTACCCTTTAATTTTACTAATGATAGATTATGGTCTAAAATGGCACAACTTTGTTTAAATCCCGCGGCTAAAGAAATTAATAAAAATACAAGTACTCGTGATACTAAAGCCCAATATCTACAAGGAAAATTAACTTTAATTAATACGTTTAAAGATTTACCCCAAAAATTGTCAATATGTGCCGATATATGGAGTGACCATTGGCAAACTCATAGCTATGTAGGAATTACATGTCATTGGGTTGATAGTAGTTGGAAATTACAAAAATGATTAATTGCATATAAAACTTTTGATACTGTTCATAATGCTCAAAATATTTATAGCAAAATTGCTAATGTTTTACAAGAATATGGATTAGTTTACAAAATTTTTTCAATTGAATTTGATAATGCTGCTAATAATACTGCTAGTCTACCATCACTTATTGATATTTGTCAACCATCCATTAGGGGTAAATTTTTTCATGTTAGGTGCATGTGTCATATTTTAAATTTGTATGTACAAGATGGTTTATCAACTTTAAAGGAACATGTAGCCCCAATTAAAGAAGTTCTTGCTTATATAATGAGAAATCATAGTGTAACAAAATTGTGAATTAAATTTTGTAAAATAAATAAGATCCCACCTAAAAGATTTTCCCTAGATGTTCCAAACCGATGGAATTCCACTTATAAAATGTTATCCGACTCTTATGATTTTCGTGAGTTATTGTGTCAGTTTATTCAACAAATAGAGTATTCAACTATAATATTGCCTCATCAATGGGATGTTTGTAATAATTTAAAGAAATTTTTGAAAGTTTTTAAAGATGCTACCGTATAATTATCCGGTTCTTACTATCCCACTTCACCGTTAGTTATAGAACACGCCGCTAAAATTAATTATATATTTATGCATTTTAAAGATTGTCCAATTTTAGGTGAATGTATTAGTAAGATGTGAACAAAATGGCTTAAATATTTTTTGAATATTCCCCCATTGTTTTTAGTAGCTAAACTATTAGATCCTATTATAAGAAAAGATGGCTTAGAACAAATACTTAATTATTATTATAAGAATCTATTTCCCACCGACTTTGATTTGTTTTTAGATAGACCTATCCCAAATGCAAAAGACGTTGTAACTGAGACTACAAATATTGTATATTCACTTTATAGAGAATATTATGATCTTTTTGGTAATATTGTTTATCCTAGTAGTGAAAATGTAGGTGGTAGTTCTCACGAAGATAGCGATCCCTTTAACCTTATAGATAATTTAATTAGTTCTAGAACTCAAAAACGTCAACGAGGTGGCTCCACTTAGGGGTGTAATCTCGGGCGGGTTACCCGTGACCCGACTCGAACTCGACCCGAAAAAAGTAACCCGACTCGAGCTCGGTAACATTTAGCGAGTTGAGCTCGGCAGCTATACTGAGTTCGTCAAGATTGACCGAGTCGGGCCGAGTGTACTCGCAACTCGATCGCAACTCAATCGAGTACTCGATTTTGACTCGATTTCATATACTTGCATCCCAGATCTACATACTCGGCCTTTAAATCTAGAGAAAATTTCTCTAATCCGGCAATACTCTTGACTATTTCTCTGAGAAATAGTTTGATTTAAAAATCTTTTTTGATTTTGAGTATTAGAACGAATGAAGTAGGGATGGAGAAGAGATAGGGATGGAGAACAAAAATTTAAAGAGAAACAAAAATAGAAAAAGATGAAGATGAACGTGATTAATGGTGTGGGCGGCGCTTTTTGGAGAAGAGAAAGGGATGCGACTGTGAGAGAGATAGGGATGGAGAAGAGATAGAGATGGAATCATGGAGAGTTTGGTTCATTTAATATTTTAATTGGTAGTAGTGGGCCAAAAAAGAAAACGACCCAATTACCCAAATTTCAAAATTTTCACAGCAAACCCGACATTACCCGAGGACACCTGCCGAGTTTCATCCGGGTCGAGTTCGGCCCAACTTTTCGATACTCGGTCCGACTCGACATAAACCCGACTCGTTTAAAATTTTAAAGGGCTCGACTCGAATCCGGCAATACTCGACTCGATTCGACTCGTTTTACAGCTCTACTTATGTTGAACTTGAAAATTATTTAACCACTTCTTTTGAGCCTATAGAAGATTTTGATATTGCAAAGTGGTGGGCACGAAGGGCAAACAACTATCCTATTCTATCATTGATAGCAAAGGAGATCCTAGTCGCTCCCGCCTCAATCGTCGCCGTAGAAGAAGTATTTAGTGTAGGAGAAAATGTCTTGTCCGATCGAAGGTCAAGGTTGTCTCCATATAATTTAGAATATCAAATGGTGCTCGGCGATTGGCATAGAGCCGAACTACGACTTCAAGATAAAAGAAGTAGTTCCGAGGAGGAGGAGGCCTTTGATGAAGATACATCGGGGAGCGAAGCCGAATGAACTACGCCGCTCTTTAGACTTTAGATTAGGTTAATTGTAATTTTATAGATTAGATTTTAGATTAGGTTTATTTTTATTTAATTGTAATAGTTAGGTTGAGATAAAGGCTCCTAAATGTTCCCCCCTTATTTATAAAAGGGTAAGGTTGGTTGTCCCCCTCATTTGTAATTTTATTTTAATTAATAAAATTTAAGGGTACCGTCCCTTTTTCTATTATATACTTTCGTTTATTTTTTAAAAAGTTAAGTTTTTATATGACTTTTTTTGCAAAAAATTATTTTTTTTATAAAACTTAACTGAAATTGTTAAAAATTTAACTTTTTTTTTTTGAAAGACTGGACACTTGGGCGACCGCCCAAGTCATTCGGCCCATCTTGGGCGGCCGCCCAAGCCTATTATTATTATTATTTATTTTTTTTGAAATTGCCGGTTTAAAATCGGAACCGTACGACCGGTTCGAATCGAAAACCGGAACCGTGACTAAACTGGGCCGATTTCGATTCAAAGTGTTGGGCGAACCGTGAATCGCCGATTCGAAACCGGAACCGGCGGTTTGAACCGTTTGGTATCTCTAACAGGGCGGCATTTGTTAATTTAAGTCCCACCATATGTATCGAGTTACCGTCATTTATAGATAGCCGACTCCTTTTATTAGCTATTGTCAATAAAACGGTTTTTTCGTTAAATAAAAAAATTAGAAATATTTTTTTAATAAAATGTCTACTTTTCTTTTTTGTCCATCTAAAAATAACTTTAGTGTCTATAAATAACCAAATAGTTTTAGGCCCGTTTATTTCGCATAAAACTTTTTTTAACGATTTTTGAAAAATGATTTTTCGTAAAATATTTTTCAAAAAATGAAAATATTTTTCAAAAAGTGAAAATATTTTCAAAAAATGAAAATATATTTCGAAAAATGAAAATGTTTTCCAAAAAATGACATAAACATTTTTTCGCCTGTTTGGTAAGTAAAATGTTTTTCGTAAAATATTTTCATGTGTTTAATGAAAATATTTTTCGATAAAACACACAATTTGAGATAAGTTGAAAGATATAGGGTGGGTAGGGGGATGGAGGTGGGTGGTAGGGTAGGAGGTGGGGATTAGTATGGGTGAGGTGGGTGGGTGGGTGTGGGGTTGGATGGTGGGGTAAATGTAAAGGGTAAGATGATGGTATGATAGGGTGATGATAGGGTAGGATGTGGGGGTGGGGTAGGTATAGGGTAGGGTGGGTAGCCGAGAGTGTGAGGAGGGTAGACTGGGTAGCCGAGAGTATGGGAATGGGGTTGGGTGCGGGAGTTGTTAAAAAATAAATTAATTTAATTATGAGTAAAAAAAAGTTTGATCGTGGGAGGGGGTTGGTGGTTGGTTGGTGGGTGGGTTGGTGGGGTGGGGGTGGTGAGGGTTGTTAAACAATAATTTTAATATGAATAAAAAACAATTCTTGACAGTGGGAGAATTGTTAAAATATAATTTTAAAATGAATAAAAAATATTTTTTGACCTTAAGGTGATGGTAGTGGTGGAGGGGGGGGGGAAGAATTGTAAAAATAATTTTAATATAAATAATTTTCTTTATAAGGGGATGGGGTAGGGGGTAGTTGATGTGGGGTGTGCATGAAAAGTTAGGTGTGTGTGTGCGCGCGTGAGGGTGTTTCCATTTTCTGGAAAATGTTTTAATCAGGAAAAATTCGTAAGTTATTTACTTATAAAAGTGGGAAAAATATTTTTCGTAAAACATTTTCTCCATTTTCCTTTGCTTATCAAACACCGAAAAATTAGGAAAACGTATTTTCGAAAAACATTTTCCCTCAAACAAACGGAGCTTTAGTGCAGTTTTATTATTGTACAAGCAAAGCAAAACATATACTCCCTCCGTCCCAATAAAAATTTCACCATTTTGGCCCGGGCATGCAAATTAAGGGTGGAGAAAATGTTGTGAGTGTAATGTAAAATAGGAGAGAGAATGAGTGGAGGAAATAGTAATTTTGAAAAGTTTTGTGAGTGTAATAGTGAAATAGGAGAGAGAATGTGTGGAGAAAATAGTAAAGATTCTTTGCCAAAAAAAGGAAAGGTGAAGCTTCTAACGGAACACCATTTTAAATAAAAAATTAAGTTATTAATGGGATGGAGGGAGTATTTTTTTTTAAATGTTGACAAGTAAATTGCAACATTTATAATATTTATAGTATGTGGACCGTTTTTCAAACAAATATAGAAATATCCTTTCGTTCCATAATAAATGTTCAATTTTTTTTTTTTGATATGTCAAAAAATAAATGTCATATTTTCAAATAAAATTTCAGTGCAATTTAATCACTAACCAGCAATCAAAATATATACTTCCTCCGTTCCAATATTTAGTTCACCATTTTGGTCTCGACACGCAAATTAAGGGTGAAGAAAATGTTGTGAGTGTAATAGTAAAATAGGAGAGAGAATGAGTGGAGGAAATAGTAAATTTGAAAAGTGTTGTGAGTATAATAGTGAAATAGGAGAGAGAATGAGTGGAGAAAATAGTAAAGATTTTTTGACAAAAAAGGAAAGGTGAAACTTTAAATGAGATACCCAAAATGATAAAAGGTGAAATTATTAATGAAACGGAGTGAGTATATTTTTAAATATTAGCAAGTCAATTACAATACTCATGGACGAAAGAATTGTTTGTCGAGGTGGGGAGAGAAGAGAAGAGACATGAATGGAGGGGAGGGGGGCAATTTTTGGTTTGGGTTTATGGTGGGGTGGGGCTTCTGTCGGAACGGAGGGAGAAAGGGTTTACGGATGAAAATTGGTTAAAATATCATTAATTTTCTGTAATTTAACGTAAAAAAATATCATTAATTTTCTATTTTACATGATATTTAACGAAAAAAATAGGACCGTGTTAGTTATAGTTATGACGGATGAAAAAAAAATTAAGTATTGGATGATCTTATTTTTTTTTTTTTAAGTTACTTTTCCTGCACACCTTAATGGTGATTTTTTTTTTTTTTTTTGTTAAAGAACATATTTTTCCCGTCCCACTCGAAAAAAAAACAAATTTCTATTTTGAATATCTCATTTAAAAAGACAAATTCACAAAATGTTTTTTTTAACATTTTTTCATTTATTAGGTCATTTGTCCTACTAACAATAATTATCTATTTATTATTTTATATCCTATTTTTTTTTTTCTCTTTTTACATTACTTTTTATGATTATACTCCCTCCGTCCCATTCTAAATATCCAAAAATGGGTTCGGCGCGGGAATTAAGGAAAGTGAGGTAGGAAAGAGAAAAAGTGAGGTAGGAAAGAGAAAAAGTTTAAATGTTGTGAGTATGAAAAATTAAATAGGAGAGAGAATGAGTGGAAGAAATAGTTAGGAGAGAGAATGTTGTGAGTGTAAAAGTAAAATAGGAGAGAGAATGAGTGGGTGGAATAGTGAAAAAAACTTTTCTTTTTTGGAAATGGGACAATTTTAATGGGAAGCCCAAAATGGAAAATTTGGACATTTAAATTGGGGCGGAGGGAGTAATATTTATTTTACTATTTTTAATTTTCATATATGACCAAATTTGTACTCCCTCCGTCCCAGACCAAGGGTTCATCTTTCCCTTTTGGGACGTCCCAGACCAAGAGTTCATTTCCAAAAAAGGCAAGTTTTTGAATATATTAATACCCTTATCATCTTCATATATTTACAAAAAAAACCATTCATTATATCCTTATACATTCTCTCTCCTATTTTCTACCACACATTTAACTACTATTCCTCCCACTCATTCTCTCTCCTATTAAATATTTTTAACTTTTACATTCTCTCTCCTATTCCCTACCACACATTTAACTTTTACATTATCTCTCATATTTCCTACCACACATTTAATTACTATTCCCTATCTCACATTTAATTTTTATTCATTTTTTTAAAAATTTCTTAAGAAGCGTGAAATCCCCCTCATATACCCTTGGTCTGGAACGGAGGGAGTATCTTTTTGAAGGTTGGGTGACATAATTTTTTCCTAAATAACCTAAGGGAAAAAAGAAAAGATATAAAATGGGGCAAGAGAGGGCAGCATAAAGGAAACCAACGGTGTTGATAAAATAAAGCTCACATCTCAGTCGTCTCTGCCTCTCCGTTCTTCTCCAGCGTCCGATCGGACTTCCCTCTCTCCTCCACCAATCTCCATCTCCATCCGATCTCTCTCGCGCCTAAATTTACAAATTCTCTCTCTCCTCTTACCCGTGAGCATATCTCTCTCTCTCTCTCTCTTTCTCTCTCTCTAACACGCACTAACAAAGACACATTTTCTCTCCCTAAACCTAAATTCATGATTTATCTATTTTTTTGTTTAATTCTGTTTTTTCTAGTTTAGGTTTTGGTTTCAATTCTGTTAATTTGAGCTGATTGATTTATGTTTTTTTTAAAGGGGTTTTTGTGATGGCGGAGGCGGGACCGGTGAGTCCAGGCGGTGGTAGCCATGAGAGCGGAGATCTGAGCCCGAGATCGTCGAACGTTAGGGAGCAGGACAGGTACTTGCCGATCGCAAATATTAGTCGGATCATGAAGAAAGGCCTTCCGGCTAATGGAAAAATCGCCAAGGATGCTAAGGAGACTGTTCAGGAATGTGTCTCGGAGTTCATTAGTTTCATCACCAGCGAGTATGACAAATTTCAGTTTCTATCAGCTCTTTGTTTAATGCGTTTGTGTTAAAATTTGTTTGTATGTGCTTCAATTTTTGTGATTTTTATGAGTTTGTTGCTTCAATTTTTGTCTCTGTCTGTATTTATGTACTTTTCTGACATAAAGTTTCTATTTTTATGATCTTTTATATCGATAGAAGGCTCTGTGTTTCATTTGTGCAAGATCTCTCTCTCTCTCTCTCTCTCTCTCTCTCTCTCGGGTTCTATCTCTTCCTCTTTGTACGTGTGTGCGAATTAGTATGTTTGTTAAGTTTCTGTTTTCAGGAGTATTTGTGTTCTTATTGAGGCAGTAGCTGAGCCATGGAATTGTTTTCCCTGTGTTTTTATCTGGCCTTTATTTTGCTCTAGTTACAAATCGTCTATTTTGGGCGCTTTTTACTTTGTAGGTGGATTATGAAATGTTTTTTCTGCATTTAATTGTCTTTTCTTGTTGGTTGTTTGGAGCATTACCGTTAAATATTGGTTTGCTGGTTGAATATTTAGGGCAAGTGATAAGTGTCAAAGGGAGAAGAGGAAGACAATTAATGGTGATGATCTGTTATGGGCGATGGCTACCTTAGGCTTTGAGGACTATATTGAACCACTAAAGGCATACTTGCTTAGATACAGAGAGGTAGTTCTTTTTGCTCAATTTAGTTGTCTGTCAAAGTGGTTGGGCATATTTTAACATCGATTTCTACTTGTCTTGTTTATTACATGAATGGTGGCTAATGGATTGATGTTATGTTCTTGACTGGATTGGCTATGGCAGATGGAGGTTAGTGCATTCTATTTTGGTGTCTAAAGTCGTTCAATAGATTGTGTATTGAATTATTTAGTACCACCTTCGTCCCAAATTGAATGTCCAAAACATTTTCAAATTTGCTCTTAATCGAGAGCAAATTTGATTTCTTTTTGACATTCCTTTGGGACGGAGAGAGTATAAGTACTTAGATAGAGGCATCTTACAGGGTGATTCTAAAGGATCAGCAAAGAGTGGAGAAAGTTCTGCTAGAAAAGATGGGATGCATCACGATCCTAATGCACAGGTTGAGTATTGCAGTGTTGCATCTGGAACTGCCCCCTATGTTGAACTTATTTTGATGCATCATATAGTTTTTTTTTGTGATTGAATTGCATCATGATCTTGTTTAATTGTCTGCTCAGCTTGCTCATCAAGGTTCATTTCCTCAAGGTCTGAATTATGGGAACTCTCAGGTATCGCCAACTTGTCTTTTTTCTTCTTCTCTCTTTTTTGGTTATGTCTGCACGCTCCTCTATGAGTTTATCTCAGTTATGAGAGTTAACTGCAATTAACAATTTCATTCAATATTAAGGAAAATGTTATGTCCCATGCTTGAGAATATATTATTTTAATGTGTAAAAATAAGGCGTACTTTCGTTTTCTAAATGTCTGTTGCCCCTTAAAGCCTTAATCTTTAGACTTGGATTAGATGTAAACAGTTTGAAAATTGCATAACTTGGAGAAAACTACTTCACAATTGTAAATGACGGCAGACTTTGATAATTAAATAGCTCATATTTCATTTGTTTATGCTACAAATTATTGCATGGAGAATTGACTGTAAGGCTTCGTTCTGTCAAGTTTGTGGCCTCTAGTCCCGGTTCATACTTGTTCACGTGAGAATTATGTTAGTGGTTTGCTTTGTCATGACATACTATTGGTTGTATTCTGTACGAACTTCTATCATACAAATTATGTAGTACTCCCACCGTCCCAAAATGAATGACCAAATATGTCCAAATTTACTCTTGATCAAGAACAAATTTAAAATTTTTCGGACATTCATTTTGGGAAGTAGGGAGTACATGTTAACAAGGACAGTGAAATGGTTCAAGTAGGAGGTTGCTGTGTCATTTTAGGAACTCTGGTTGAGGATTTGATAATAGTTTTTCGCAATCTGTAATAGTTTCTTGAATACTGTAGCTGAATGATGCTACCGGTTTGGTTGGAACTTTGCTGGTAGTAGAGGGATTCAGGCATTTCATTTGAGATCTTCTTTGTTTTCTTTATACTCCCTCCGTCCCTAAATAAATGAATGTCAATTTTGTTTTTCTTTCAAATTGGCTCTTGATCAAGAACAAATTTGAAACTTTTTTTGATATTCATTTAGGGACAGAGGGAGTACTACTCTTGACACTCCACAAGTTTTCTCCTGTGCTATCTGCTACTACTATAGAGCAGTTGCATAATTTGTTACTTGTTTTTTTTTTTTTAATACAAAATTTGTTACTTGTTGGTGTCAACAAAATAAATGTTCAAATATTTCCCCAAGATAAACAGGTCTCTTCATTAGTGGTGGACGAGAACAATGGACATTCCAATTTCTTAATGAATTCAGCAACATGTTGAAAGAATGGGGGTGAATTTGCGAGGTTTTGGAATTACTGTAGGCTTTTTAGTGTCCAAAAAAGATTCTATTTTTAATTGGCTTACCTTGTTTTTTTTTTTAATTTTTTTTCCACTACTCACACACACACGCACAGAAGCGCCTAGGAGATAAATCCTAGGGAGAGAAAGCCTTCCCTCTAACTTCTGGGGGGATCGAACCCATGACCTCCAGGTTGGAAGCCATGAGCTCAAGCCAGCAGGCCAAATCCTCATTTGCGGCTTACCTTGTTATACACACTGACAGGAGAAAAATGTGACTATTTCCATCACGGACAAGAAAATAGCAAGTTTGACTCTTTCTATGGGATGTGGGATTACTCCCTCTGTCCCAAAATAAGTGTTGCTCTTTTCATTTTGGTTTGTCCCGGAATAAATGTTGCGCTTCCAATTAAAGAAAGTAACTGGGGCATTTTTATCAATGTACAAGCTAGGAAAGCACATTCCTTAAAAACGTTGACTAGGCGACATTTACGGAGGGAGTGTTTCTTTTCATGATTATCTCTTTGTTGCTGCCAGTGGATTTATTTTGAATTAATAGAATATAAATCATATTGTTAGATCTCATTTGAATGTTCATTTGTTTCTTTAAACTTGACTGACGCAGGCGCAAGCTCCACCCCATATGATGGTCCCCATGCCCGGCACAGATTAGAATACTTAATCCAGTTACCTTCCATAGTTGAGCATCATGTCCGTCTCGTCAGTATCGAGTTGAAGCAGCAAATCAACACATCTGATATTCTTCTAGCCGTCAGTCTGTAAGATTTATTTATGCATTTCGCTTCCGGTATGTGTATTTCTTTAGGTATCTTTGAAAGTAAGGGGTCCATGAGTTTTGTAAGAGGATGTGAGATCTTTGATGGTTCATTGTGAAGACAATGGCAAAAATAATCAGTGGTTTAACTTTCTGTTAACTTTTTCGTTAGCTCTCGTCTTTTTTTTTTTTTTTGATTACCCAGGTTCCCCAGCTTCGCCGGATCAATCCTGGACCACCAGGTTCCCCAACATTTGATGAACAAATGTTGGAGACGGGATCTCCTATATCACGTTTGTGTGTCACATTGTGTGTGTTATTTGTAAAATTAAATGTTTAGAAAGTAAAGTGGAGAACAAGAATATTTATAACATCTTTGCAATTAAATTATATAAAGAGTGAACATTTTCAAAATTTCTTTTCAAAATTTCTGTTAAAATGAAATTTGAACATTAATTGGAGGTACATACGAGTGAGTAATATTTAGGAAACCCTAAAAAGGGATCATTTCTTTCTTGGATGCCTCTTATAAGCAGGGACGCTTTTTGTCTGTATGTATACGGGTTGTAAAAAAAATCCGTGGAATCAGACCGGATCAATAAAATCGAAATTCGTGGAATCGGAACGGATCAATAAAATTGGATCAGACCATTAAAAATCGGACCAAACCAATAGTATTAGTCGGTCCTGGTTCCAAATTTATATGAAACCGGTTATTTGGTCTGATCATGGTTTTGAAAAAAAATTCTCCCTCCGTCCCACGTAAATGTAAACCAACTTTTTGGGCACAATAACTAAGAAATATTGATATTATAATAAAAAGTACAAATAGTGGAAAGAGAATAGGAGACTAATCACAAAAGTGAAGCCATTTTTAATTTTGGCTCCAAAATTTTAAATTCACTGTTAATACATTAACACATCAGTAGCACATCTTAATACAAACATTGTTTTCCCAAAAGTGAAGCCATTTTAAATTTTGGCTCCAAAAGTTTAAATTTCCCACCACATGTTCATAGCTTTTATATATACGAACACTGTTTGACTCTGCCTTAAACTTAACCCATTATAGTAGTACAAAATACAAATCTCAAAATGGGAACTAAGAAAGATATTAACAAAGACAAAAGACTTTTGATTGCCCAGTTTATAGCACAGTTCAGACACTTCGGTGTCAGCATAGACACCATAATAAGTCCGACGAATCTCCGGAAGAACTTCAAACGTCGGCGAATCTGGGCATTCATCTGATTTAAAGCAAGGAATCGAAGGATTCGTCGCCATCGTAGATGATACGGGCAACGAAACCATCAGATCCGACTTTATTTCCATCAAAGAAGACAGATCCATGAGAATCTAAGGTGGGAATTCGTAGACGAGCGGGATAGAAGGAAAAATCTAGGGTTTCTTTAACATGAAACTCAAGAACAAAACTCAAGAACAACGAATGAATAGAGGGTGGGTAGGTTTTCGTAATTGTGGGTTGTTGGGTTGGGCCGGTGTAAAGAAGGGTAAATCATTTAATTTAATGGATTAATTAATAATACAATTAGGATTAAAGTTAGATTATTTAACTTTATTAAATTTATTAGGGGTTAAAAGTGTGGGGTAGGGTGAATATAAAATAATAAATTTGTTTTCATTTTGGGCAGTCTGCATTTACGTGGGACGGACCAAAATGGAAATAAGTTTGCATTTACGTGGGACGAAGGGAGTATACAAAATTGAAATCGGACCGATTATAATATATACTCCCTCCGTCCCAGGATTTCCGTCACCATTTTTAGCTCGGCACGCAAATTAAGGAAATAGGTGGGAAGAAAAAATGTTGCGAGTGTAATTTGAAAATAGGAGAGAGAATTAGTGGAGGAAATATTAAATTTAAAAAGTGTTGTGAGTGTTAGTGAATTAGGAGAGAGAATGAGTGGAGAAAATAGTGAGTGGGTATAATAGAATATTAATAAAACATTTTCTTTTTAGGAAAGGTGAAGCTTTAAACGGGATGCCATTTTGGGTAAAAGGTGACGGATTTCTTGGGACGGAGAGAGTATTATATATATATATATATATATATATATATATATATATATATATATATATATATATATATATATATATATATATATATATATATATATATATATACTCCCTCCGTCCCGCTAATATTAGCACACTTTCCTTTTTGGGCGTCCCGCTAATATCCGCACACTCTCAAAAAGGAAACTTTATATTAATAAAATATTCACCCAACCCCACTCATTCTCTCTCCTACATTATTTTAATACTCACAACACCATTATAATTTATTACACCCTCCACTCATTCTCTCTCCACTCATTCTTTTACACTCACAACATTTTATTAAAATATCATATTCCTTAATTCCCGCACAAACAGTGTTTGTGCTAATATTAGCGGGACGGAGGGAGTATATATAAGAGTTCGATTAAATTAAGCAATGATAAGATAGAGGAAGCAATAATATTTGAGGGGGGAACCTAACCCTTCGTCTTTTCCTTAAATCCTTTAAACCTTCATTAAATAGTCATAAAGCCCTTATAATTAAAGCATATTTAATTAACAACGCATAATAACATAATATTCACAATAATATTCACATAGCGTGAGACCAAAAATTATATATATATATATGTTTGTTTGTTTTGTGTTTACTAAGCAAACAATCGTGTTGCAAAGTTGAAAAGGTGGCACAATCGACTTAATGTTGCAATCATTGGCTTTTAGTTTTCATTTTTATTCTATTTTATGGTTAAGTTTGAATGTGCACAATTATAATGTTGTCTATGTTGTGGTTTGAATATTGAATATTTGTTACAGTTTTTTTTTTTTGCTGATGTAACTAGTGATAATATTTATTTGAATTTTTGTTTTTGTTATTGTAAAAAATTATAGTATATTGCAATTTGTAGAACCGGCGAAATCGGATTGGAACTAGACCATTAGAATCGGACCGATGGGACCGGTCCTATAATGTAATGGTCTGGTCATGGTCCTAAATTTTTACAAAACTAAAGTATTGGTACGATCCTGATTTTCTAAAATTTTGACAAAAATCGAACCGTGAACACCCCTAGATGCCATAGTAGTTGCAGCTCTGCCTGCCTCATTTAAGGCTCCATTTGTTTGGGGGGAAATGGTTTTCGAAAAATGATTTTTGAAAAACATTTTTCGAAAAATGACATTCAATTGTTTGGTAAATTTAAGAAAAATATTTTTCAAAAAATATTTTCATGTATTTATGTATTTGATAAATCTAAAAATAATATTTTCTGATAAAAACACAAAATATGGGATAGGTAGGGTAAATGGATAGGGAAGAGGGGTAGGGTACAAAATATGGGATAGGTAGGGTAAATGGATAGGGAAGAGGGGTAGGGTAGGTGGTGGGGAGAGGGGTGAGGTAGGGGTAGGGTAGCTTTAAATCATATTGACCGGGTTTGAACAAAAATTGAAAGCCCAAAAATAAATTGGGCCAGGCATTGTCATTATCTAATTACTTTCCAAATTTTCTATAGTCAGTTTATACAATTTTTCACACAATTTTCATCATAAATCATCTGAAAACACAGTTTCTTGATCAATTTTCAAGACCTATAAATGTTGATACAATTCCTGACAAAAAAGCATCATTATGAGTAAATTTCATAATTAAAATATAGTATATTCTAATAGTACAAAATTATTAAAAATTGTTTAATAATTTTCATTGTTTGTTTCAAATTGTTAGTATCAATTTTTTTTTTTTTTTTAAATTGAGCTACCAATAAGGAAACAAATCAATCTATAAATATATTAAAGTAAAGTCATTCCTAAATTTGACAAGTTGAAGCAAAAAATTATTACTATCAAGGTTGTTATAAATGGAATGTAAAAATGGATGCTACTATTTGCACTTTTTTTATTAAAAAAAAAGTTGTTTAAACATCCTAGAAAAAACTAAATATTAATGAGTTACTTTTGATCAATAGTAGTATATCTTCGTTTTGTTTTTTCGGGTTTTAGAGGTGACTTTCCGTTTTCCCACCTTTGATCATTATTTATCATTTGTTTGAGAAGTAATTTATCATTGGTTAATTACAACATATTTTAGAGGAGTATCTACAAACTAATACTCCCTCCGTCCCACCTTAAGGTTTACACGCTTTTTAAGAATTTTTTTTTAAAGTGGGTATAAAATTTGAAGAGAGGGAGAATGTAAAAGTTAAATGTGTGGTAGGAAATAGGAGAGAGAATATAAAAGTTAAAAATATTTAATAGGAGAGAGAATGAGTGAGAGGAATAGTAAGTTAATGATTGATTTTTTTTGTAAATATGTTAACTTTATAAGGGTATAATGAATGGTTTTTTTGTAAATATATGGAGATGATAAGGGTATAAATATATGGAAAACTTTTCATTTAAGGAAGGAAACCTTGAAGTGGGACGGTCCAAAAGGGAAAGGTGGAACCTTGAGGTGGGACGGAGGGAGTATTAGTATTTAAAGAAATAAAATGATATATTTAATTATAATATTCAAATAATTAGAAAAAATAATTATTTAAATAAATTCTAAAATTTGTTATTAGTGAACTTTTTAAATTACTATCAATAATAATTTTTAAATATTAAATAAAATAATTATATTAATATAATTTATTAGTCAAAATTTAATCAAATATATCATTAAATTAAAAATGGGAGTTTTTTAAAAATCGATGGAGTATATATTAAGCATTGCTCAGCTGCAGTTATTTTTATGATTTGTATTTATTCTTTGTTGTTTTTTTCATTGGATTCACTTTTATGTTTAGTTCGTCAAAAAATTGTCACATTTCAATATAAATAAACAATTTTAGTGCAATTTTCTTATGATAAAAGTAATCTACAAACATAATTTTTTTTTTAAATCATTGACAAGTCAAGCGATATTTATTTTAAGACAAGAGTACTATAGGTAGGGATGATAATTTGATCGAACCCGATTCAAACCAAATGCGATCCGATCCGAAAAATTAAGGGTTGTTTTGCAATTTTTAAAATTCGATCGGGCTCGAATCGGGTTCAGATCACGTTGCCGACCCTCCCGAAATCCGATCCGATCCGACCCGAACCCTAAATAAAAGATTAATCTAAAATATAAATAAAATATATTTAATATTTTCTAAATTGTATTTCTTTATTTGTGTTTGTAAGTGAAATTTTGATGATTTTGAACTATTCTCTATAGAACATTCAACATTATGATTAAAAATAAATTTTACTTAAATAAACTTGGGCTTAAAAAATAGACTTTAAATATAATTCGGATCGGGTCGAATCTATTTCGGGTTTTCTTGATTTTCAGGTCGGATCAAGTTCGGATCAATGAATTTGAGATTCGAATCGAGTTCGGATCAATGAATTTGAGATTCGGATCGAGTTCGGATCAAAGCCGATCCGAATCTGACCCATTGCCATCCCTAACTATAGAGGTAGCACCGTAGGCAAAATAGTCTTGTAGTAAGTGTAGATCTTAAATCACATTCTTGGGTTTCCCACTTCTACTGAAAATCTGATAAAGGATGTGCAAATAGAAATCAGATAGTGCGAATAGAAATTTCCGTAAAAATACAAATTTTATTGGACAGTATGGAGGTTGGTCAGGATAGGGCGGAGGTATTGCGAAGAGAGAGAGAGAGATAAACTGGGACGATATATAGAGAGAGAGAATCCGGGTATGAAGAGAGAGAGAGAGAAGGAAAGGTTTTCAAAAGGAAAGAAGAAACGGTTTGTGAATTGTTTGGAAATCTGGAGTACTATTTTGGTGGAGTAATCAATGAGATATTTATTTTTTCCATTTGATGGATTGCAACAGATTTTGGGTATTGTCCAAAATTTAAGGATTAAACATAGACATTATTTTTCTAAATTAGTAAAAAAACTGTATTTTTTTAAAACCACATAAAAAACGTATTTCATAGGCAGTATTTAATTTTTCTACATTATTGTTTGTTAAAAAATAATGAGATATTCATTTTTTTCATTCGATTTTTTTCTTTTGAAAAAAAAAGAGTAATTTATTTTACTAAATGAATGTATTTAGTTTATTTTTTAACCAATTTGTTTAAGTTTCTTTGTGAATATGATAAGTGGATCCCATTTTCAGTTTGGGACTTTGTTAATTACTACTCTCCCTGTCCCGTTCGAAGTGTTCCAACTTTTCTTTTTGGGTGTCCCATTTAAAATGTCCTAATCCAAAAAAAAGAAAGTTTTTTATTACTTTTTTATTTGTGGGACCCACTTGTCATACTCACAATACATATCCACTAACTATTTTCTACCATGCTTTCTCTTTTCTACATCACTTTTCATACTCACAACATTTATTTCACTATACTCCCTCCGTCCCGTAATACTTGACACAGTTACTGTTCCGCACGGGAATTAAGGAAAAAGTAAAAAGGTTGATGTGTTGTGAGTGTAGATAGTTAAGTAGGAGAGAGAATGAGTGGAGAGAATAGTAAATTATAATGGTGTTGTGAGTATTAAAATAATGTAGGAGAGAGAATGAGTGGAGGGAATAGTAAAGATTATTTGCCATTTTAGGAAGTGTGACTTATCAGTGGGACGCCCAAAATAGAAATGTGTGTCAAGTATTGTGGGACGGAGGGAGTACACTTTTTCTCTTTCCTACATCACTTTTCTTAATTTTCGTGCATGGATCATTTTGAGACATTTCGAACGGGACGGAGGGAGTATAAGACAACTAAAAGAAGTGGTTTTGCAGATTAGATTACTATGGGGGACGGAGGAAGTAGATTACGATGAGTAAAGTTACAAATTAATTTTAGGTATCATGAGTTTAGCTTAAAGAAAATGAAATTGTTTTATTTATTTCAAATAAATAGATGTACTACTCCTAGATTCTAACTTTCATCAAAAAGGAAATAAAATTGTAAGTATTTAATTTATCATTTGTAATGATTTCGTTTAAGTTACTTCAAAATAAAATGATTTATTTTAAGTTGTTGATAAAAAACGTTTTTTTTTTTTTTACAATAAAAATATGATTTATTTTAAGTCTTTTCATTTCAAGTCTTTCGAAAAAAACATGTTGCTAACTAATAAAAGTATTTTATATTATTTCTTTAGATATTTATTTATATTATAAATTATAAGTTGTAAAAGAAAAAACAATTATTATTACACTTTAAGAAAACTACCAAACCTATGCTTATTTATTATTTTTCTTTCCCATATTACTTCACTTAATATGAACTAGTGTAACTCCCGTGCGATGCAAGGACAACTATTAACACATATTGACGAAAATTCATACAAATATAATAGGAAATAGAAATGTTTGTGTACATTGTAAAACACTTTTTTGAAAACTATATTATTAGTACAAATATCAGATTGAAGGTCACAAAAATAAATATATATTTAAGGCATAGTTAGTTTGTACGAAGCGCGTTTTATACGTAAATTCCCGTTCTATTCAATAATAATCACATTTGACATCCATTTTTCAATGCTATGGAATTGAACACATATTTTTTATGTAAAACATATTTATTGTGTATTGAACGTGATATGTGCGTAATTTGCCCACAGTATCACTTAGTTTCGCCAACGATTGGGAAAGCGTAATCAATCTAGTTATAAGTCTCCAAATCTGTCTCTTCAACTGCAATTCGGAACTCTTGACTCTAGTGATTCTCCAAACAAACAAATTACATGAAATGAAATTTTCAAGTATCATCAATTTTGATTTTTGAGAAGTTATTTTGTTCTTGAGCCGTATTTAACTTCTACATTCCCGTTTGATTTTTACATATTTCTTTAATGTTATTGTTATATAATCATGTTTTTTTTATATCGCAAGTAATTAAATTTAACATTAGGAAAAATTATTTCACTATCAAATAAATAAATGCTCCCTTCGTCCCATTTTAAACTTCTTTTTTTTTTTTAATAAAATGTGTCCCATTTTAAATTTAAAAAAAGTACAATGACAAAATTTTAATACTTTTTTATTCAATAGTCTTATAAGTCATACTCACAACAACTATTCACTAATTACTTTGTACCCATCTTTTTATACTTTATAATAAAATCATTCATCTCTTTAATATCCTTAACCAAATTTTTAACGTTTAAAATAGGACAAAAGTTGAAGAAAAAATTATTAATATTTCTATTATACAATGCTATTTTTTCCCTTTATTTCCTTATAAATATAGAGATTAATAATATGACATATAAAAATAAGAAAATACAATAAACTATAAAAGAAATAATATACAAATATTGTCAATATTTAAAATTTATTCTAAAAAAAGATGAATACTATGCGGGTTCGGGTTAAATGGGACGGTTTGAGCTAATCCCAAATTCACCCCAATCCCACCCAATTTAAAAGAAAACATTTTCAAACTCTTTTCATTAGAAGAGGATCAATGCGGGTTTAGGAGGGATTCAAAAATTTTATCAACCCGTTTTTTACTTACAAAATTCTTTAAATAGGGCAATATCAAGTTAAAGCACATACTAACACTGTTTTCCTAGAATTGGGCCAAAAAAAAGTAATTTGATTTTGCTACTTCAAAAATTTTAGTTACTTGAGACGGAAAATATAATTTTACCTTCTAGTTAAAGCACATAACAATGCAATTTTTTGGCAAAAAAAGTAGTATTATTTTTTGGTGATTTATTTTGAGTTGAAAGTAATATTCATTTTTGAAATGAAGGAAATAATTTTTTTATATAATGACATTTTTTAAAGTTGACTTGAGACGAAAAATATAATTTTCCCTTCTAGTTTTATTTATTTTAGTTTTCATTATTAAGACTTAATTTTTATTTTGCAAGTAGTTAAATTTAACATTAGGATAAATTATTTCACTATCAAATAAATAAATGCTCCCTTCGTCCCATTTTAAATTTAAAAAAATTACAATGAAAAAATTATAAAATTTAAATATTAAATGGTCTTATAAGTCATACTCAGAACAATATTCAATAATTACTTTGTACCCAACTTTTTATATTTTATAATAAAACCATTCATCTCTTTAATATTCGAACCCATTTTTTAACTTTTAAAATAGGACAAAAGTTGAAGAAAAAAATTATTCATAAATATTATATATAAAAAAGGCACAAATAAATGAAACCAAGATTAATAATCCATCAAATTTTGATAAAATAAAAATTAAAACATATATAGTTCTAATAATTATATTTGTAGCCAATAATAAGATTTTTAATTTTACTAATATACTTCAACTACTCTTTAAATTAAAAAAATGTTATATCAAATGGCTTCCACATTTTTTTATCATTAATCTAAAGTTCTTTATTAATAACCCATCATTTTTTAAAAGAGAACAATAGGAATTGTTTCTCAAAAAAAAAAAAAAAAAAAAAAGCGAGCCAGAAGAACTTAATATAAAATGTTTTGTAAAAAAAGAAACTCAATGAAAATTCATAATAATATGTTTTTCATTTTTTCTAAAGTACTTTTAAGGAAAAAAATTGTCCTTCAATTCAAAAATGAATATTTCTTTCATCCTATAATTAATACTACTTTCTATATCAAAAAAAAAAAAAAATTGCTTCCTTTGCCTCAAGGAATTTACTTGTCCAAAAAATTAATATTTATTTTCTGAGACAAAGACACTAACATTATAAACATTAATTTTACAAAATAATACTACTTCAGCTAAAGAAAAAAAGAACACTATTTTCGTCCCAATGAATATTTTATAAAATATTACTAATTTTTTTTAAAAAATTAATGTCATATTTTGAAACAAAGGCACTAACATTACATCATTTCAAAAATGAATATATCTTTCGATTCAAAATGAATAACCCAAAAATAATAATACATTTTTTATCCAAAAAATGAGCATTATTCCCTTCATCCCAATTAATATTTTAAAAACTAATACTACTTCATTCGCCACTACAATTAATGTTTGTAATGTTAGTGCATTCGTCTCAAAATATGACATTAAATTAATTCAATTCAAAAATGAATATTACGTTCGTCCCATAATTAATACTACTTTCTATATCAAAAGAAAATTGCTTTCTTTGCCTCAAGGAATTTACTTGTCTCAAAAAATAATACTTATTTTTTGACACACGTAGACACAAACATTATAAAGATTAATTTTTACAAAATAATACTACTTCGGCTAAAAAATAAAATACCATCTTCATCCCAATGAATATTTTATAAAATATTACTTAAGTTGTTTAAAAAAGTAATGTCATATTTTGAAACGAAGGCACTAACATTACAATATTTCAAAAATGAATATTACTTTCGATTCGAAATGAATAACCCAAAAATAATACTACATTTTTTTCCAAAAAAAATGAGCATTATTTCCTTCATCCCAATGAATATTTTAAAAAATAATACTACTTCATTCGAATCTGCAATTAATGTTTGTAATGTTAGTATCTTCGTCTCAAAATATTACATTAATTTTTTAGACGAATAAAGTATTATTATTTTTTAAAATGTTCATTGAGACGAAAGAAGCAATGTTCATTTTTTTTTGGACATACAAAAAAATTTTACTTTTTAAGAAAAAAAAATTCCTTCAATTCAAAAATGAATATTACTTTCATCCCATAATTAATACTACTTTCTATATCCAAAAAAAAAAAAGCATCCTTTGCCTCAATGAATTTACTTGTCTCAAAAATTAATATTTATTTTCTAACACGAAGACACTAACATTATAAATATTAATTTTTACAAAATAATACTACTTCGGGTAAAAAAATAAATTACTATATTCGTCCCAAGGAATATTTTATAAAATATTACTTAATATGTTTAAAATATTAATGTCAAATTTTGGAACGAAGGAATTAACATTACAAACATTAATTTTTGAGGCGAATGAAGCATTATTAATATTCATATTAGTAAAATTATGATTATTATTATCATCATTTATAATAAAAAAATATACTTCACACTTAATTAATTTTCACAAAAAATATATTGAAAAATTAAAAAGAAAAATTAAGAAAGGATAATTAAGAAATTTATATTTAAAAAAGAGTGTTTTTTTTGTGTCCAAATTAAATGAAAATAGTCTCTAATTATAGAGAAAAAAATTATGAATTTTGGTGTAAAAATTATTAAATTTTTTTTTATAAAATAATTGAGGTCGAAAAAAGGGGATAAAAAATAAAAATCTGAAAATAAATCGGCCAATCAGAGTTCGCCACGTGTCGTTATTAAAAAAAAAAAAAACCTTATGCGGACACGGGCCGACAACGGCGCGTGTACCGCACGTGCCAAAGGTTCAACCAATCAGAGCCAGCTACGTCAGCTTTAGTTACTAAATCTTCACATTTGCCAATGTGTGAAATGACTAAAATGCCCTTGGTTTGGGCGCGAACCTCGACTGTTCTGCTTTTATATATATATAGAATGAGTGAATATAATAATATTGCATACAGTATTATATATTACTGTATAAGAAGTTTCTGGTGATTTCGATTTAATAAGGAACTTGAGGGAAAGCGATTTGTTCCAAAAGGAACTTACGGGTCAAATTCCCAAAAAAATTATGAAATTTGGTTTAAAAAAAGTTGAAAAAAATAATTTATTTACATTAACTCATTATGAACTTAATTATGATATTTATTTGCATTAACTCATTACGAACTTAATTATGATATTTATTTTCAATTTAACTTATTTAATTACTAATCTATACATATATAAAAATTCAACACCATTTCAACTCGTCATCATATACCCCACAACTTTTTTTTTTTAATTTTATATTCTTTATTTTTATGATTAGTAAAATTATTATTATTATTATTTTCATTTATAATTAAAAAAAATTCTTCACACTTAATTAATTTTAACTAAAATATATTGAAAAACTAAAAAGGAAAATTAAGAAGGGATAATTAAGAAATTTATTAGAAAAAATATAATTTTTTTCTGTGTCTAAATCAAATGAAAATAGTCTCTATTGATAGAGATTTTTTTTCATGAATTTTGGTATAAAAAAAATTATTATAAAATTCAACACCCATCCAACTCATCATCCAATACCCCACCACTTTGATGTAATTAAGAAATTTATATTTAAAAAAGAGTTTTTTTTTTTCTGTGTCCAAATCAAATGAAAATAGTCTCTATTTATAGAGAAATAAAAATTATGAATTTTGGTGTAAAAAAATTTTAAAACAATTTATTTTATTATTAAATGATTGAGGTAAAAAAAACGGGATTAATGAAAAAATTCTGAAAAAATATCAGTCAATCATAGAAAGCCACGTGAATTTTCAATTGTTATAATATATTTTCGATTATGCCATGGACGAAAATGTCGAAATTGCCCTTTCTTATAAGGGCGACACCTGTCCAAACTCAAAGAAAAAAAAAAAAGAAAATCTCCCTCCGTCCACGCGCCAATGGCACAGCGTGAACAGCACGCGCCAGCTGCCGCCTACATATTGCCTGCCACGTGGTATTTGTTGCTTCTTATCTTCATTTTTGCTATCAAGTGAATTTACTATTTTGCCCTTAATTTGAGCGGGAAAGCTAAACTTTCTTGCTTTTATATATAGATAGATGATGACGCCAAAAAGTCGATTCAGCCCAAATCCAAGCGATAGGTTGTATTTCGGCGATTGCTTAGCCTGAAAATAAGACAAAACACATAAACTAAATCAGGGCTTCACCGGCGAAGACCCTCCGGCGTGAGAGTAAGTTCACGGTTTGTATAGAGAGAAAATAATTCGACAGAGCTTCGAGTCAAAAAATTAACGTACTTGAATATGGAAATAATGGCTTGTATTTATAGTGATGGATAGGCAGAATTCATGTTGAACTTGGACTGTAAAGAGATAAGATATAATCCTAGGAAGATTATATTTTTTAAGGAGTCCTTATTTGACTTGGATTGATATAGGAAGATACAATCCTGATTAGATTATAACTGCTTAATCCTTGTTGGAATAGGATTTGCAAGGGCTGCTCTGCCGGAAAGACGAGATGCAAATATTCCTTTCCTCGTCATACGCTGGTATGCCGAGGTACAAATATTCCTCTCCTCGTCATTCATGGCTATCTCGGTCCATGATGAGCCGGGGAAGGAATGAGAAAGAAGTGGAGCGCGTCGTGACAATATCAAGGCCGAGGGAGGCACCTCGTCCTCTAGGGAGATGATCTCGGCCTACGAGGGAGGTCTCCTCGGCCCTTCGAGTTGGGCTTTGCTTATGCTCACTTGCTGAACCTTGGTCGGTGTAACGACCCTAACCCTAGACACAATTTTAATATAACATTATATACTTGTAATATTAATATCAACCTTATGTGTTTATTTTATATCTGTAAATTTCTTATATTAGGATAGAATGATAAGGAAAAATAATAAGTAGAAATAAATAAAGTAATAAATTGGACAAATAAAATGTAGGGTTGAGAGAATTAATTTAAAAATAATGAAAGAGTTGTGGTAGGGAGTAATTTTAGTAGGGGACAAATCCCCTAAAAATCCTCCCCAAATCCCTCCTTCTAACCGCCCCCCCCCCCTCTTTTCCTTTACCACATTTATACTCCTCTCCTCCTTCTTCATCTTCTACTTCTTCCCTTTCTCTCTCTCAACTTTTCATGGAAGCCATTGTTGAAGCTTCATCTTCCAAGGCTTCTACCAAGATCAATCCTCCACCATTTTTAGATCCGAGAGCACTTTTGGAATCGGGAGACCAAGGGGAGTTCATCAAGCTAAAGAAATCCATGATCCATCTCCCATTTTAAGGTGAGTTATTATGACCCTTCCTTTCTTTGAATGTTCATGATCTATGGATGTTGTTATTGTTATAATGATGATTGTTAATATTTTAGAAACCTTCTTGGAAGTGGAAGAATTGATTTATGAAATGGGTGGAGTTAAATTAGGAGATTTAGCTTGAAATGAAATAATGAAATGGTTGGGAACTTTATAAGAATTAAGTGCTTGGTTAATGAAATGGAAAGAGGTTAATGTGCTTGGAAGATGATCTAGGATGTAATAAATGGATGGAGATAGATTAATGGGATAAACTTGGATGAAGTAGTGAAATGGGTGGAAGACTTGGTGATAAATAATCTAGATCTACATGATCTTGGGTTTAGATAATTTAAGTTGAAGTAAGTAAGGTTAGAAAATCCCTTTAGTGTTCATGAGATTAAGAAAGATTTAAAGGGAAACAAACTATGTAAATTAAGTTGGAATTTCGTATGTGCTGAAGGTGGCTTTGGGCGGTCGCCCATGGGGGCTGAGCGGCCGCACATGAAGGCAGTTTGTGGGATTCCTTTTGAAACTTCCTTGGGCGGTCGCCCAAGTGACATGGGCGGTCGCCCATGTCACCAGATTCTCCCCCGTTTTCCCTTTTTGCTGAATTTTCCTAATTTCCTCATGGGATGATCCCTAACCATTATAAATTAATAGAATCTAACCCAACCCGGGTACAAATCAATTCTTCTTAACCTAAGTTAAAATGGAATACCTTGGCTAGGCCATGACGTCTTTATTTGTCAAAGTGGGATTGTGGAAGTAGTTAAATGATGGTTCGGAGAATAGTTCCAACTTGGGAAATAGATCTTGAACTTTTATTAAGGTTGTTCGAAGTGGTATAATAACTATGTAAGAATGGTTTATGATATATAGTAGCCTCACTTACTCCTTATCTTCGGTGAATAGTTGCAATTGTGTAGAAGCCATAGGTTTCACTATTGAACTAATTGGTAATGGGTATGTATCACTTTGTGGCATGGTTATTCCAAGTTGTGGAATTATTGATTATATGGTTACCTTAATATCCTAAGTATGGACTAATTGGCAAGTGTTATGTGGCATCCCAAAGTGTGGATTATGTGTTATATAGTGGTGTTATATCCCAATGGTGGATTATATGGCATGTTGATTTTATGGTATTCCCGTGTGGATTATTTGGCAAGTTATTGCATTGTTATTCCAAGTATGGATATGTTTACTATGTGGTTGTATGGTTATCCCAATTGTGGATTTATTTGTATTCATTCATATTTATTGATGATACTATGCATAGTGTATTAAATGGTTGTTGCACTATGGTATTGATTTGCATGAGTATACATTACCATGTTGTTATATGATTATCCCTTTTTGTGGATTATAATTCAAGTATCTATTATGTGCTTGAATGTGTTTATGTTCGGGTGGGTATGATGGAAGTCAATCAATTATTGATTTGTTCTATAAGTGATTGAAGGTTCATCATACCGGTGACCCTCCCCTCCTCTGTGGGCCACAGAGTGGGGGCGCTAGCGACTTGTATTGAGCATGAAGAAGCCTTTACTGCACTGCTGCGATTGGTGTACCGGGGGTATATATTATTTTTGGATACTCTATTATAGGTATTTTTCTTATATGGATCTCTGGGGTATGAGTCCTATAAGAGGTGAATGTGCTGGAGGCAATTCACCAAAGAGTGGAGTTTTACTCCCACGTTGTACGACTTATTGTTCAGACGGGAAAAGGTAAAATGAGGTAACGTAATGTGTTTACCGCTTTCATAATGTGTTATGTGCTACCATGCTATGTGTTGCACTTTGTTTGGCATCTTGCTGCATTCATAATAGCTCATTGAGATTTATTCTCACCCCTCTCCCTTTACTGTTTTAGATTCCGAGACAGGTGGACCAGCCAAGTAAGGGCGGTGAGGAGTTTGGAAGTTATATTGTGGGAATTGTCGGGGTATGATTAGGTTGGTATAGAAAGTGTACGTTGGTATAATTCATTTGTGGAATTGTATTTATAAATCTTTACTTTATGTTATAACCGAGGCCCTTTTGTAATTAAAACCGTTTCTTACTTGCTAAGTTAGTCAATTATTTCTCCGTTGTGAAAAGGTATAGATTTATTTTTAAATGGTTATAATAATTGTATTTAATTTTGGAAGTTAAATAAAAGTTTTAAAAGATTAGGAAAAATTGGGTTAGTTTGAGGATGCTTCAGCTTGGGACACGTGTAGGTTCCGGCCTGGGGTCCTCACGGTTGGTATCGAGCTCTGCTAGAGTTCTCGAGTAGAGTCTAGCTGAGTGAGAGTGTGCGATAACTTACGTCGAGAGTTTAACGCAGGAATTTGATCAAAGACAGGAAATGATATTGACCATCCAAGGAATCAAGGAAAGGTGAGTTAAGGAAAGATAGATTCCTCCACCATCATTTGAGGTATTTTACCTGTCTCAGGAGTTAGGGTTCATACTTTTATAAATCCCTGTTCATTCGTTCTCACGTGGCATTACATTTCATCTTTTATTTGCATAATTGGCCTAAGAGTTGCCTTATGTGTTGGAGGTTCTACTCCGATGGGGTCGTACCTCGAATCATCCTTAATTATCTTGGTAATTGTGATTAAGTGGGCATGTATTGCCGGTGGATTTGGTCGAGTACCTATCCGTGAATCATCGTTATGTTAACCTGAATTATTTGAGTAGTTGTTGTGTTGGAGGAGGACTGTCGCAAGAAGCGAGTGTTATGTGGCATCCCAAAGTGTGGATTATGTGTTATATAGTGATGTTATATCCCAATGGTGGATTATATGGCATGTTGATTTTATGGTATTCCCGTGTGGATTATTTGGCAAGTTATTGCATTGTTATTCCAAGTATGGATATGTTTACTATGTGGTTGTATGGTTATCCCAATTGTGGATTTATTTGTATTCATTCATATTTATTGATGATACTATGCATAGTGTATTAAATGGTTGTTGCACTATGGTATTGATTTGCATGAGTATACATTACCATGTTGTTATATGATTATCCCTTTTTGTGGATTATAATTCAAGTATCTATTATGTGCTTGAATGTGTTTATGTTCGGGTGGGTATGATGGAAGTCAATCAATTATTGATTTGTTCTATAAGTGATTGAAGGTTCATCATACCGAGTGACCCTCCCTCCTCCGTGGCCACAGAGTGAATGCTAGCGGCTGTATTGAGCATGAAGAAGCCTTTACGCTGCACTGCTACGATTGGTGTACCGGGGTATATATTATTTTTGGATACTCTATTATAGGTATCTTTTCTTATATGGATCTCGGGGTATGAAGTCCTATAAGAGGTGAATGTGCTGGAGGCAATTCACCAAAGAGTGAGTTTTACTCCCACATTGTACGACTTATTGTTCGGACGGGAAAAGGTAAAATGAGGTAACGTAATGTGTTTACCGCTTTCATAATGTGTTATGTGCTACCATGCTATGTGTTGCACTTTGTTTGGCATCTTCGCATTCATAATAGCTCATTGAGATTTATTCTCACCCCTCTCCCTTCTTGTTTTAGATTCCGAGACAAATTGGACCCGGCCCAAGTAAGGGCGGTGAGGAGGTTGGAAGCTATATTGTGGGAATTGTCGGGGTATGATTAGGTTGGTATAGAAAGTGTACGTTGGTATAATTCATTTGTGGAATTGTATTTATAAATCTTTACTTTATGTTATAACCGAGGCCCTTTTGTAATTAAAACCGTTTCTTACTTGCTAAGTTAGTCAATTATTTCTCCGTTGTGAAAAGGTGTAGATTTATTTTTAAATGGTTATAATAATTGTATTTGATTTTGGAAGTTAAATAAAAGTTTTAAAAGATTAGGAAAAATTGGGTTAGTTTGAGGATGCTTCAGCTTGGGACACGTGTAGGTTCCGGGTCGGGGTCCTCACAGTTGGTATCAGAGTTCGGTTAGAGTTCTCGGGTAGAGTCTAGCTGAGTGAGAGTGTGCGATAACTTACGTCGAGAGTTTAACGCAGGAATTTGATCAAAGACAGGAAATGATATTGACCATCCAAGGAATCAAGGAAAGGTGAGTTAAGGAAAGATAGATTCCTCCACCATCATTTGAGGTATTTTACCTGTCTCAGGAGTTAGGGTTCATACTTTTATAAATCCCTGTTCATTCGTTCTCACGTGGCATTACATTTCATCTTTTATTTGCATAATTGGCCTAAGAGTTGCCTTATGTGTTGGAGGTTCTACTCCGATGGGGTCGTACCTCGAATCATCCTTAATTATCTTGGTAATTGTGATTAAGTGGGCATGTATTGCAGGTGGATTTGGTCGAGTACCTATCCGTGAATCATCGTTATGTTAACCTGAATTATTTGAGTAGTTGTTGTGTTGGAGGAGGACTGTCGCAAGAAGCGAGTCTCCTTATCTACGTTTGATTTACCTCTGTGTGTAATTGAGTCGGGTAAATTATTAATTGATATTATGTCACATACGCGTAATTGTCGAAAGTATGGCCTAATTAAGAGTGATTTATGGTTGTGTACTTGCGTGAGTCATTATACATTGGTGTCTCGTGGGGAGACTAGAAATATGGGACTAGTATTGGAAAGTGATAGTCTAAGTGGGATTATATGGGTTATAAAATATCGCGAGTACGAGATCTTATAGAACCAATATATCTTTGCCTTATGTGCTATTAGTTGATTAAGTGGTGTTTTCTAGGTGAGTTTCAAAATGGGTTTTCATCAGGTATCATACCAGGATATTGAGATTTGGAATTGCTATAAGGTATTATTTTGGCATTCGGATTCCTAGATAGAGGACACTAATTGGGATGATGGACTTGATGATTCATCTTGGGAAAGTATTTGATAAAGAAGATAATGAGCTTAGTGAATCTCCATAAGGGTAAGTTGTTACTATAATTAGAAAAGATGATACTTGGTGGCTATTTATAAGGTTATAAAGATCTTAAATAGGTAACTGTGAAGAATAAGTATTCTTTAGCACTTGTTGACGATTTGTATGACTGATTTTAGAAACTAGTAGGATACTCAATGGTTATTAGTTGAATTTTTCGGAGTGTTACAATTTCCGTGGAAAATTGCTTTAAGGATATACTTAAGACAACATTTATATATAGTATGACCATTTTGATTTGTGGATTGTGTATTAGTTATGGAGAGGTGAATAGGGTAAATACGAAGAAGTATAATAGATACAGTTATTGGTGATTTAAAGGATCAACTTCAGAAATTGGTAATATATGTATATGGTTCGTTTTGAGAATTGATTATCATTAGTTGAGAAAATGAGGATGAATCTTACTGGAAGACAGGGATACTTTAGGATGATTATATACTATAAGTCGACTTAGTTACGTGAATCATATGAGGGATTAGTGTGATGCTTGAAAGATATTGACGTTATACGGATTTTGAGTTGTTGATGGTTATTGAGAGTTAAGTTAGATTATACCGTAATGTTAATCGAAATTTGGGAATGATTGATATATGTGAAGTTCTAATTATATTTTCTTATTTAGAAAATTATGGTATTTAATTGGGAACTAGATGTTGCAATACGTTGTTACTAAGTACAATACCAATATTAAAGGTAGGGAATAGATGACTCAAGTTAAGTAAAAGTGTTGAATATACAACTTGAGGAATTATTGAATTGAGGATGATTTACCTAGTTTATAAGCTTAATGATTGTTTAGTGTTATTTATCGGAAATAGTAATAGTATGGCAAGATTGTGTTTTCTTATAGAGAAATTAACTAAGTATAAATATTATAAGTGGTGGCTATACTATAAATAGAGGTCAAACAAGAATATTATGTTGGTATTGTTTAATTGTGTTTTAACAATTGAAAGTGTGTGTTGAACTTCGGTGTGAGCATTTGTACCCTTCGGGGATAATTGATTTAATAAGGTCGGTGAACCGTTTTTGTGTACATTAAAATCTGTGAGTAATTTAACTATCTACAACTGGTATGGGACGGTTGTAGATAATTAAATCACTCGAGTTATTTTTGGTAGCTTATCAATCTTTTGAAAATTTCTTAAAAGTGTGAGTGGTTTAGTTAATTAAAACTGGTATGGGACAGTTTTAAATAAATAAACCATTCGAGTCTCATTTGATCTCATTTTATCTATCCTTGGAATTTTGAAAGATGTTGTAAATTTTCGAAAGATTGGTTATTTTAAAGATATAGTTCGTACAGAAGCAAGTAAGAAGGCAACCTAGTCCCCCTATAGTGATTGATTACATTAAAGTTTTGATCCGAGAAATGATTTGATAAATTATGGGGTTGTTATTGTGTCGGTCGCAATAGACTCGGTTTTTGTTTTGGGGTTGGAACGGCTCCGTTGTGGGCGGCCAACCATTTGATTTGAATATTGATCTGTCTCTGGACCTGAAAATAAGTGGAACATTGAATTGTGTTATATAGTCGACCAGTGTTCCGTTTATAGAAATCATGATCGTATTAGCATGTTCATATTTATTATTTCATGGGCAGTTATTTGATGTTTATATCATGAGATATTTATTGATAAGTCCTCATATATGTTAGGAGATAGTTTGGTTGTATAAACCCCATAGTACTAGAGGGATTGGATAGACATCATTTGGAAGATCCTTTTGGGAAGGTAGGAATGCTATTAAGTTTAACCTTGTAAAAAGTCGAGGAATCATTACTTGTTGTTGATGATATGCTACGGGCATGAACAATGGATGTTAGTAGTCATTAGTACGTATGGTTACCAGTGGTTGAGTGCCTATAATAGTAGTTATCATTCTAGCATTGAAATAAAACCGTATGAGGCATAGTTTGGGAAGAAAATATCGATCTCTAATTTGTTGGGGTGAGTTTGGAGAGGCAAGGCCTAAGGTAAATTGGCGCCAAAGTTCGTTAACCATTTGAAGCTTTAGAAAGGGTTGGTGATTTGATTTATAGGCGGGCTTGGAGAAGCTTATAGAGTAATTGAAGTTTTAATGAGATAATGACGTGTATTTGGTGACATAAGTTGTAATACTTTTATTTAATTATATTTTCATTGAGATCGTGAAAATTCGTGATAGTGATATTTGTATAGTATGCTTGGATCATTAAGTGGTAATATCGTATTATTAAGGGAATTAGAAAATTTTGGGGAAAGAATCACAAATTGAAGAGACTATATGGGAATTGGAGTCTGAGGTATGGATGAGTAACCGAGGCGGATTGAACATTTAGGTAAGTCTTTTTAAAATTCGGGACGAATTTTCTTTAAGGGGGAGTGAGTGTAACGACCCTAACCCTAGACACAATTTTAATATAACATTATATACTTGTAATATTAATATCAACCTTATGTGTTTATTTTATATCTGTAAATTTCTTATATTAGGATAGAATGATAAGGAAAAATAATAAGTAGAAATAAATAAAGTAATAAAATGGAGTGGTAATAAATTGGACAAATAAAATGTAGGGTTGGGAGAATTAATTTAAAAATAATGAAAGAATTGTGGTAGGGAGTAATTTTAGTAGGGGACAAATCCCCTAAAAATCCTCCCCAAATCCCTCCTTCTAACCGCCCCCCCCCCTCTTTTCCTTTACCACATTTATACTCCTCTCCTCCTTCTTCATCTTCTACTTCTTCCCTTTCTCTCTCTCAACTTTCCATGGAAGCCATTGTTGAAGCTTCATCTTCCAAGGCTTCTACCAAGATCAATCCTCCACCATTTTTAGATCCGAGAGCACTTTTGGAATCGGGAGACCAAGGGGAGTTCATCAAGCTAAAGAAATCCATGATCCATCTCCCATTTTAAGGTGAGTTATTATGACCCTTCCTTTCTTTGAATGTTCATGATCTATGGATGTTGTTATTGTTATAATGATGATTGTTAATATTTTAGAAACCTTCTTGGAAGTGGAAGAATTGATTTATGAAATGGGTGGAGTTAAATTAGGAGATTTAGCTTGAAATGAAATAATGAAATGGTTGGGAACTTTATAAGAATTAAGTGCTTGGTTAATGAAATGGAAAGAGGTTAATGTGCTTGGAAGATGATCTAGGATGTAATAAATGGATGGAGATAGATTAATGGGATAAACTTGGATGAAGTAGTGAAATGGGTGGAAGACTTGGTGATAAATAATCTAGATCTACATGATCTTGGGTTTAGATAATTTAAGTTGAAGTAAGTAAGGTTAGAAAATCCCTTTAGTGTTCATGAGATTAAGAAAGATTTAAAGGGAAACAAACTATGTAAATTAAGTTGGAATTTCGTATGTGCTGAAGGTGGCTTTGGGCGGTCGCCCATGGGGGCTGAGCGGCCGCCCATGAAGGCAGTTTGTGGGATTCCTTTTGAAACTTCCTTGGGCGGTCGCCCAAGTGACATGGGCGGTCGCCCATGTCACCAGATTCTCCCTCGTTTTCCCTTTTTGCTGAATTTTCCTAATTTCCTCGTGGGATGATCCCTAACCATTATAAATTAATAGAATCTAACCCAACCCGGGTACAAATCAATTCTTCTTAACCTAAGTTAAAATGGAATACCTTGGCTAGGCCATGACGTCTTTATTTGTCAAAGTGGGATTGTGGAAGTAGTTAAATGATGGTTCGGAGAATAGTTCCAACTTGGGAAATAGATCTTGAACTTTTATTAAGGTTGTTCGAAGTGGTATAATAACTATGTAAGAATGGTTTATGATATATAGTAGCCTCACTTACTCCTTATCTTCGGTGAATAGTTGCAATGGTGTAGAAGCCATAGGTTTCACTATTGAACTAATTGGTAATGGGTATGTATCACTTTGTGGCATGGTTATTCCAAGTTGTGGAATTATTGATTATATGGTTACCTTAATATCCTAAGTATGGACTAATTGGCAAGTGTTATGTGGCATCCCAAAGTGTGGATTATGTGTTATATAGTGGTGTTATATCCCAATGGTGGATTATATGGCATGTTGATTTTATGGTATTCCCGTGTGGATTATTTGGCAAGTTATTGCATTGTTATTCCAAGTATGGATATGTTTACTATGTGGTTGTATGGTTATCCCAATTGTGGATTTATTTGTATTCATTCATATTTATTGATGATACTATGCATAGTGTATTAAATGGTTGTTGCACTATGGTATTGATTTGCATGAGTATACATTACCATGTTGTTATATGATTATCCCTTTTTGTGGATTATAATTCAAGTATCTATTATGTGCTTGAATGTGTTTATGTTCGGGTGGGTATGATGGAAGTCAATCAATTATTGATTTGTTCTATAAGTGATTGAAGGTTCGTCATACCGGTGACCCTCCCCTCCTCTGTGGCCACAGAGTGGGGCTGTGCTAGCGACTGTATTGAGCATGAAGAAGCCTTTATAGACCTGCTGCGATTAGTGTACCGGGGGTATATATTATTTTTGGATACTCTATTATAGGTATCTTTTCTTATATGGATCTCTGGGGTATGAGTCCTATAAGAGGTGAATGTGCTGGAGGCAATTCACCAAAGAGTGGAGTTTTACTCCCACGTTGTACGACTTATTGTTCAGACGGGAAAAGGTAAAATGAGGTAACGTAATGTGTTTACCGCTTTCATAATGTGTTATGTGCTACCATGCTATGTGTTGCACTTTGTTTGGCATCTTCTTTGCATTCATAATAGCTCATTTGAGATTTATTCTCACCCCTCTCCCTTCTTGTTTTAGATTCCGAGACGGTGGACCGGCCCAAGTAAGGGCGGTGAGGAGTTTGGAAGTTATATTGTGGGAATTGTCGGGGTATGATTAGGTTGGTATAGAAAGTGTACGTTGGTATAATTCATTTGTGGAATTGTATTTATAAATCTTTACTTTATGTTATAACCGAGGCCCTTTTGTAATTAAAACCGTTTCTTATTTGCTAAGTTAGTGTAAGTACCCAAATCTGGCTCATGCCTTCCGGTTAATTTTCCCGACATTTCGGTAAGTTTTCCGGTAATTCCCCGGACCTTCCTAGTGTTCCGGAAATGTCCTGGAACAGTCCAAATTTAAATTAGGGCTGTAAGGAGCCTTCCTAATTAAGAAAACACGTTTTTCTTAATTAGGAGGGAAGCTTCTAGAATGATGCCACCTTGCATGGTTCTAGAATGCTGAGTCATTGTGGATAAGACCGCACGGCCTCATTTGCGAAAGGGCTGCGGCCGCACGGCTTCATTAGCCTTATCCGGGCCTATAAATAGAGCCCTCCTCTACCCATTTCAACAACAACAACAACACAAACAATCAAACACACACACTCCATAGCAGTCCGTACGTGAAGAAAACCCTCAAGGCTCAAGAAGGCGAAGAAGAAGCTCAAGAAGCCATCTCCCTCCTCCTTGAAGACCCAAGAAGAACCTCTCCTCCTAGCTCCGTCCGAAGAAGCGAAGGAAACGATTGGTAACCTCGCACGCCCTAACCTTGCATTTTAATTGATATACTTGCTCATTGCATTCATATATCTTGCTTGGGACTTGGCATTTATTCATAAAGATCATATCTTTATCACCCCCTTTCCCTTTTGCATGCATTAAGACCTCATTTGTCATAAAAATGTAGTCTTTTTCATAAAGGTGCATCCTTTGCACCTAAAATCCCTATTTTCCAATAAAAATGTTATCTTTATGCATCATTTGCATACAAAGATCAAATCTTTTTCAATAAAAATGCATCCTTTGCATCAAAACCCCCTTTTTTCAATGCATCATTTGCATAAAAATCAAATCTTTATGCATCATTTGCATAAAGATCATTTCTTTAAATCAAAAAGCATCATTTGCAACCTAAAAATGTCATCTTTTCATTAAAGAGTCATTTTTTTTTATCATGCATTTCCCCTTTCCCCCAACCTTGGAACGGACCGGTGTAAAAGTTCTCATCTTTGCATCGTTCCTTCCATTAAAGGTTCATGATTTCTTTAAGAAAAGGATAACCTTGAACCCTATATCTCCAATTATCGCTTAAGAATGAGTATGAAGCCTCTATACGAGCTCGACCGTCTTAAAGCGTAGGATTGATGGGCTAAGGACATTCCTTCCTAAAGAACCTCATCTTTGACCCAAAAGAGAGTCATTCTCTCGATCACGCAAGTCCCGAGGGTCCCAAGGCTTAAAATGCGATGATCATAAGTCATAAGATGAGGACGGGATCATAATCCCAAATACATAAATTCCAAGGAATCCCGAGCGACAACCAACAAATGGTTTGTACGTCCGGAAGACAACTTGGGACATTTTCCCCCCCTTATTTTCAAACACATGCACACAAAGAAAGCACGCAAGCAAACACGATTAATGAAATCTAGGGAGACTTGCTCCGGCAAGGCACTTTGGGTGAACGCCAAACGTTCTTCCCAAGGGGTAACTTAACCTCCGAACCCATAAAACCTTTTTTTCAAAGTTTTGAGGTAATCAAAATGGCGTGGCGACTCCGTTTTTCAAATAACTCGGATGTCTTCAAACTCGCGTGAATTCCAATAAACAAAGAATTTGGGCACACATTCACAGTTTGGCGACTCCGCTGGGGATCATCCCAAAGGAGAAAAGCTTTATTTTCAAAACAAAAGTCGATACTTGGTATATAGGTGGACCCCACTTACCCTTCCTGTATCGCTCCCTAACCCGGGGCTTGGGATAACAAGGTGGTTTAACAATCCCACGTACCAGTATCCCTTTTCGAAAAAAAATTTTGAAAAAAAAAATAAATACAAAAAAAAGCTTTTCCCTTTGAGCGGGTTAGACTCCCATCGCCGATTTCATTAATCGTGCTTGCTTTCTTTTACCATGCATTGCATCATTTGCATCTTGGAATCTGTGCATACTTTGAACGGGAAACAACCCGAAAAAAATAGCAAAAGGAGTGAAACCTGGAAAATTGATCCATGCGCCGTACGGCTAATCCTCATAGGATTCTCGACCATACGACCTCGGGCAATTCCACCAGAAAATCATGGTTAATCTGGGCAAAGCCCTAGCAGCCTTGGGGCTATTCAGCTCCATGACCGATCGGGGCTCCTTAAAATTTACGTGCTTACGTGTTGCATTTTCCCCCGTCCCGAAAATCATTCCTTTAAAACACATTTATGAAAATCTCTGTTTTAACTCAAAAAAGGAACATTTTTAGGAGACCGCACACTACGCGCACCCGATATATCCTGTACACTTTTGCACGCACGTCCTTCAAACCCGAGGGTGGTTCCAACAAGTAGCCACTGACAGCTCTTACGATGCTCCCGGGCGCGCACGGAATCATCCCAACCTCCCCATGGCCCAAGGTCGACCAATGCACAAACCCGTGTCACACGTTTCAAAAATCCGTTACTTTTGGTTGGTTTTTGGTCTAGTCCGTGTCATATAGCCCGCTTGCATACCCACGTAAAGGTCAAGCCTTAGCTCATAATCGGAAACCAAGATTTTCGCTTAAGCGAAATTCCGCCGAAATTCCGACAAGGAAAATCGGTGGGATCTTGACTCCGACATTGACTATTGACCTTGACCCGCACGGAATGCGTAAGAGTCAAAGACCAAGTCTTTGCCAAAATAAAAAGATCTTTCGCTCAAGCAAAGCTCGCCAAAATTCCGACAAGGAAAAATTGGCAAGATCTTGACCGGCATTGACTTTGATTCCGACTCAAGCATCGCGTATGCAACAAAGTTCAATGTGACACCGTGTCATCCGGCTTTGCCGCCCGACCCATGCCTATTATATTCTCGGACATTACCGAAAGTCAAAACCGTCATTCGCTCAAGCGAAACTCATCGAAGATCCGTCGAGGCGCAGAGACGAGACTTTCACGTATTGCCTTGACTATAATCCGCATCGCTCGTGCGTTGAAAGGTCCTATGACCCGCTAGACCCGATAGGAGCGTTCTTTACTCTCGGCCGGTGGGATCCGCGTGCCCTATAGGACCCTCGCCCGGGCCGTCCCACCCCGGGAGGTCGAAATACAGGTGGAATACGAGGGGCTTATAGACGTAGTGACGGAACCCACCGATCCAGGATCTAGAGTAGTTGTGAAAAAGAAGGGCGTAACCCCTTTTCCAACCAAATAGATATTAATAAAAGACACTGTTTTAAGTAAACTTGAAGATTCTAATTTGCATATTGCCCGAGCCTTCACCTAAACACCTACCCCGAGTCTAAACCTTTCCTATCCCTTTCCCGCAGCGAGAAAGAAGTGGGTGAGAACACCGGCCGGGCCGACTTGTTAGCGCAGAATCCTCGGGCAGTTCGCGAGAATCCTCGCTTCCTCGGTTCGAGAGTCGAATGACCGATTTGACAAAAACAAAGGCCGGGTTTGGGTAACCGCATGACTAGGAAAAAAGAGCTAGCCTATAACCAATGCCCTCCCCATCTTCATATGACCCATTGCCAAAGACTGTCCTTTCTCGCCTCCTCCAATACCCCAAGTTGTTAGGGTCCCGACACCCTCGCTTCCTCCGAATCCCCCATGGGACCCTTTTCCTCCTTTCACCCAGAGCCAAATTTCCTTACCTTGGAATCCCAAGGCGCCTTGACCTTTCCAATTTTGTCAACGCTCGTGAATTTGCCTACCTCTCGATAGCTACCAAGAGTCGGGCCGGGAATGAGAATAGGAATGGGTGGATTTACAGTGATGATGACGGTTCGGTAGAAGGAATGGACTTGGAGCCAACGGAAGTGAAACCCGAAGGGCAAGATGAGGCAGAAAGCCACTGCACTGGAACAGGGGATGAAATCACTTCAAAGTGTGTCTCGCAGCCTATGCAAAGGCTCCTGAGAATGATGAGGCAAACAGTGTATGAGTCTTATATTCTAGAGTTCAATACTCCGTACAAGGACTTGGTAGGGAATGGAGAAACTTGATCGAAGCTTTAGCCAAAAGAGGGAAGTGGGCTCCTCCCACCGATCTAGAACATGTAAGCGTCGCCGAAGCCAAACTCTCATCGTGAAGGGTAGACTCTATTACGTTGTTAGTCGTCACTCCCGAAACTTGGTCGGAAGAAGAATGTATGGATGCCTTGGAAAGAGTCCTTTGAGTTTAGAGGCGACCCTGGCCCCCTTTATGTCCTACGATGATAATGATGTCTTCCCGGTAATCCCTAAGCCCGAGGAAGAGTCTCGAGATACCCCTCATATGGCGTCAAGTATCCCGACCTGCTTTTGCCCTCATTGGTCATAAGAGCCAAGACGAAAGTTCCCACGAGAGCTACCGTAGTGACACCGATGAAGACACGGTCGAAGTGCCGGAAGGGACAATAGAGGAGTGGTTAGCCCGTAAGCCAAAAAGCCCGGAAAATATCTCTCGACAGTAAGGAAAAGGAACCCGCCATGAGGTTTGACCCCGCAAATCCTTATTGATGATGGAATTTCCCATTTCGTAAAGTGTTTAGCCAATGTCCAAAATGCCGTCAAAAGGTTGACCCCAGGGAAAGAAAAGACATGCTTGACAAAGTGATGAGGAATGTGATCCTACTCTGTTAAAGAAGTTGCTAGGATCGGATGAGAAAGCCATTTGCCAAGCTCCAAACTACGAAAAGTGATAATTCTTGTTGCATGCCGACTTTGAAAAGTTTGAATGAGACCGTGAAAGCTTTAAACGGAGAATGTGAAAAGGTCAAAAAGCCGGTAACCCGGGACCCGTATTCGGAAGCCGCCTATGCTTCCGATGGCCACAATCGATCAATCAGCCAGAATTGGCCATACGCCTCGCAAGAATCCGCCTCGACTTTGAAAGAATTGGACAGAATCCTCCAAAGAAGAATGATGACCAAGGAAAATCCAATGTCTATGTGATGACTCGGCCGGACAGATGAGTATTGAGCTACCCTAAGGGTGACAAAAGGAATGCCGTCTCTAACCAAAGACAGATAAAAGACCTTATAAGCTAGAAGCGTAAAAGCCTCGACTGATAAGGAGGATCCACCCTAACTCGGTTGAAGTGTACCCAAGCCAATATCTCCTTATGGTCCCCGTTAACCTCTTCATACCCTCATAAGTTGAAACTAGAAGAAAGTTTGGCCAAGACCATGGTGCCCATAGATGTCACCCACGATGAGGTCGTCCAAATGATTGGAAATATCCACTATGGAAACATCATTACCTTCACCGAATTGGACCTCGCCAAAGTATGGGGCTAGTCACAACGAACCTCTTTACATCACACCCAGCTTAGAAGAGCGTCGATTGCCACGAGTACTAGTCGACGGGGTCCGCAATGAATGTCTTGCCAGCCTAAGATGATGGATTTATTGGATTTGAAGCCACCGTACTTAAAGCCTTCTAGTCGACTATTAAGGCCTACGACTCCACCGCACGATCGGTTTTGGGGATCGCCACTCTCAAGATGTGGTTCGGAAAAAGGTCATGGATGTTGATTTTCAAGTTATTGACATTCCGATTTCATTTACCGCCTTCTCGGGACGGCCTCGGATCCACCCCGGATAAACGGGGTAGCCTCTACTTTGCATCGCTAAGGCGTCAAATTTGGTCGAGTGATGGAACTATCACCACCATTTATGGGGACAAGTGTCACAAGAGAAGGAACCAAAGACCGGGGACATCCCGATATTGGAGATCAAGCATGATGATGAAGGGTTAGCATTGACCGGATTCTCCGTAGCTTCTTCCAAGGCACAAGTGTGTTGCACCGACCTCACCACTACTTCCGATAAAATCCCTCCCGCCATGAGGATGATGCGAAAAATGAGCTATCTTCCGGGACTTGGATTGGGTAGAAGACTTCAAGGTCGTAACACCATCATTGATGTGAAGGAGCAGACTACCGTATATGGCAGGGGTACAAACCGAACTCTCGGGATGCCGGAAAAGCTAAAGGCAAGAAAGGTGAAGGGGTCCACTCTCCATCCTTACACCGTCTCTACGACCCATTACTTTATAAAAGGAGGGACACAATATGATGAAAGTGATCGCGCATCTCCTTGCGTAAAACCCTTCTAGAGAACCTTGAGAAAGTTAGGGAAAGCCACCAATCCCGTCGAAGAATGTTCCTTGATTTGCCGATATCCCCGGGGCTACCACTACCGTTCGTAATGAGTACGTCTTCAAAGGAAATCCGCCGGTGTCAAAAGGTCAAGCATACGGGACAATGGACTTCTCCGCCTTTGAGTTAGCTCTTCCAAAGATCGGCCCAGATAGAAAGCCTGCCAGTGAAGGCGATACTGGGGTTTGCAAGAGTTGTTTGACGAAGAAGCACAAATCCCGTACTTGATCGACTTGTTCGATGATGAGATAGTTGCCGTTATTGGAGACGATGGTGAAAGTCATTTTGATCCTCGCACTTTGGTGACTAAGACAGAAATGCCATTGAAGAATTGGGAGACATTCTCCGTGGCCGATAGCCGATCGGCCGACAAATGATCGCGGAGCTTGGATTGGTACCCGTCCTCCTCAACCCGGTCGTGTCAAACACCCTGTTGTCTATTCGGTTGAGTCGGGAATCTTCGAATTCCAGTCCTCGAGTCATCAGAAGGCCTCACGCCCGAGGATTATGAAAATGTAATCGATGTCATCTTTCCCCTTATCTTGAATGAAATGACAAATCTTTCGATTATCCTCTTATTGCCAACTTAACAAATGATAAATTAACTCAAAACTTAACAGCTTAATGATGAATCATTTGAACAAGATGCAAACACACTAAACGAACAATACATTAAAGAAATCTTTAAGCGAGGTTTCAGAAAAGAGAAAACCGGGCCCAAGTCGCCGAGGAGGTTTTGATAAGTGTGAACTTGGGTACTATTGAGGAACCTAAAGAGACACGATTGGAAGCTTCTTCCAGGGGGTTGAAAGGGACAGATTGATTGAGCCGCTCGTAGAATACGTCGACGTGTTTGCATGGTCATACAAAGATATGCCGGGGCTAGACAGTTCGATAGTAGAGCACGTAATCCCTCTAGCACCCGGATGCCAAGCCGGGTAACCGAGAAAGATCAAGCCGAATGGTCTCTACAGGTCAAAGAAGAAATTGAGAAGCTACTTGCGGGTAGGATTCATCGTAGTTATTGAATACCCGACATGGTTGTCCAACATCGTGACCGTAACCAAGGCCAATGGGAAGGTGCGTTTGTTGTGTGGATTTCCGAGATCCGAACAAGGCCACCCCAAAGACGACTACCCTCTCGCCAAACATAGACATCCTGGTGGACTCCACTGCCAACTACGAAGTCAAATCCTTCGTTGATGGTTTTGCATGTGCTACAACCGGATCAAGATGGCCGAGGAAGACCAAGAAAAGACGGCCTTCACCACACCGTGGGGAACCCATCTGCTATACAAGTAATGCCATTCGGGCTCAAGAATCTTTGCACGGGCTACTTACCAAAGGGCACGACCGCACTTTTTCATGACATGATCCACAAGGAGATTGAGGTCTACGTAGACGACATGATAATCCACTCCAAAGGAGAAGGTGGGCAGACTTTGTTGACCTACGAAAATTCTTTGAGAGGCCGAGACAAAGACTCCATGAGACTAAACCCGCCAAATGCACCTTCGGAGTGACAAGGGGAAAAGTGCTCGGGTACATGGTCACTGAGCGAGGTATAGAAGTTGACCCCGAAAGATCAAAGCTATCATGGATATGAGGCCGCCTCAAACCTGCAGAAGTCAAAAGCTTCATGGGAAAATTGCAAAGTACATCGCCCGTTTTGTCAATCGGTTGACCACTATGTGCGAGCCCATCTTCAAGCTCATGAAGAAGAATGTGGACACAGAATGGACCGAAGAATGCCGGGACGCCTTTGACTGCATCAAGGCATACTTAGTACATCCCGGTACTATGCCCCCACATAGACAGAAGCCTCTTCTTCGCTCTATCTAATCGTCACTGCATACACGGCGAGTTGGGGCTATGCTTGCTCAAGAGAAGAAAGACTCTCGGGTATAAAATGCCATTTACTTTGTCGGCGGAAGCTACAAGCGGAGTGAGCTCAATTACTCGGATGTGAAAAGACTGTGCAGATCGGTCCGGGTAGTCGGCAAGTTGAAGCATTATATGCAAGCCCACCCCGTGAACTTGGTCTCGAAAATGGACCCCATCAAGTACATCTTTGACAAGCCTTCCCTATCGATGCGTCTAGCGAAGTGGTCCTTCTTCTTGGCGTAATACGACATCAACTATGTGACCGTAAAGGCCATCAAGGGTCAAGCATTGTCGATCACTGGCGAATTTCCCAAGAATGAAGACAGAGGGCACGAACCCCAATTTCGAGATGAAGGGATCTTTGCAGTTGAGCCCGAAAATAGATGGCAGTTGTTCTTTGACGGAGCCGCTAACAAAAGAGGAAATGGTGTAGGAATGCTATTGAGTCGATCCGAAAGATGAGCATACCCCCATAGCCCTCAAGTTGAACTTTCCTGCCACGAACAATGCCGCCGAGTATGAAGCCCGCATTGCCGGTTTGGAGGCCGCCTTAGAAAGAAATGTCAAGGAGCTCGAAGTTTACGGAGACTCACGATCATCAACCAAGTCTCCAACAAGTGGAAGACTCGTAGACCCTAATCTCGCAACGGTATCATGCCCATATGGAGGAGTTGGATCGGACAGGTTCCGAGAAGTGACTTTCCACTACTTGCCGAGGGAAAAGAACAGTTCGCAGATGCTCTAGCTACTCTAGCCTCATTGGTAGAGATCCCCGAGGAAAAGCCATAAAGCCCTTCAGAGTGGGTAGAAGAGAAGCCCCGGCTTTCGTTGTGAAGTGGACTCGGGACCCGAGCCTATAAAGGAACCTTGGTACAATCAGATTTACCAATTCCTCAAAGACGGAGAGTCACTTTCGAGAGACGAAGAAGGTAGACCAAAAGAAGGAGTCGAGCCAAAAGCTTGCAAGCCCCGAAAAGGTTGGCTTCTCGGTATGTCATTCTAGGAGGCAACCTATACAAGAAGCGGTATCAAGGACCACTCCTCTTATGTGTCACTCAAGAAAGAGCCAGAGAGTTGATGACCGAAGTCCACAATGGTCCCCGCGGTCCTCACATGAATGCCGAGCCCCGATGCAAGTGATCCTGGAATGAGTTACTACCGGATCTCCATGGAAACAGCACTGCGTTCAGCACGTCCGAACCTGCGACAAATGCCGCGGTTTGCCAACCTCAACCATCTCCCACCTCATGACCCGTATCGCATGACGACTCCTTGGCCGTTTGCAACTTGGGGCATTGACGTGATAGGGAAAATATCCCAGGCGAGGAAGCAATGGGCACGAGTTCGTTTTGGTAGCCATTGACTACTTCACCAAGTGGGTAGAGGCCAAGTCCTACAAGGTCCTCACTTCCCGCAGAAAAGTGGCCAGTTCATCAAAGAAAACATAATGTGCAGATATGGGGTGCCCAACGAGATCATTTCCGATAATGGGTCACACTTCAAGGAGACTGTGATAGAGCATCGCCGAGTTCGACCCGTGAGTTACTCGCCACAAGTCGTCCCCGTACGTACCTCAAACCAACGGAGCCGTGGAAGTCGCTAATAAGACACTCGAGCGGATCATCCGGAAGATGGCCACCCGTGGTCGTGATTGGCCCGAAAGCCGCACCCTAGCACTCGGGCTGCTGTAACGTCTCGTCGAATGCCACAGGAGAAACTCCTTTTGCCCTAACTTACGGGATGGAAGCGGTGTTACCAGCTGGAGTTGGAAATCCCGTCATTAAGGGTCCTCACGGAAAACAAGTGTCAATGAAGTGGAATGGTTGCGCAGCCGGCATGATGAGTTAGCCCCGCTTGACGAGAGAAGGCTAAAAGCCATGGAACACACCCGAGCCTACCAAAGGCGAATGGCCGAAGCGTTTGATAAAAAGGTCAAGGCCGGAGACATCAAAGAGGGCGACTTAGTGCCGAAAGTAAAGCCCCTACCGAGACAACCCAGGGAAAATGGGAACCCGTCTGGATTGGCCCTTATGTGGTGCGTAAAATACCGTCGGGAGGAGCAATGAAGCTTGCAGACTTGGATGGCAATCCCTTTGTCCACCCGGTCAACGGTGATAAACTCCGAAGATACTATGTCTCGATAAAAAAAATATCAAAAAAAAAAAAAATAAAAAAAAGAAGAAAAAAAAGTGCAAAAAGAGTAATGCCCGGTAGCTGAAGACCCCAAAAGGGCGAGTCAGGCAAAAGGCATGGCCGCACATATAAAAAAAAAAATAAAAAAAAGAAGAAAAAAAGTGCAAAAAGAGTAATGCCCAGCTAGGCTGAAGACCCCAAAAAGGGCAGTCTAGGCAAAAGACAGGGCTGCACATAAAAAATTATTAGTTCACCAGAATGAACTACGTAGACCTGAGCCCCTTAGCCTTTCTTGTAAAAGGGGAACGTAGGCAGCCATATATGGTTCGGTCTAAACAATAAAAAGGACGATTAAGTTTCCATGAAATGTGTCCTAAACAATAAAAAGGACGATTAAGTTTCCATGAAATGTGTCCTAAACAATAAAAAAGGGACAATCAAGCTTCCATGAAGTGCGTCCTAAAAAAATAGTAAAGGGTATTTCAGTTTTCATAAAACGGGTCCCAATCAATAAAGACATTTGAATTTCCATGAAATGTGTCTTGATTAATTTTTAAAATAATATTTCTTGTTCATTACAAGTTAAAAACTTCTTGATGAGTTCAAGCACGGTCTACCTCTTAACTCTGCTAACCTGCTAAAAAGATCTAAAATACAATAAAATGCCTAAATAAACTAATGTGTTTGCAAAATGGCAATAAGAGGATCTTGAGAAAAGATTTGTCAGTCGTCATTCGCTGAGTCTTCTTCAGTCTTCTTCCCTTTTCCTCGGCCTCGTCGAGTCTTCTTCCTTTTCTTCTCAATAATGTCGGTATCCCTCATCCCGACCTCTGGTATCCTCACTGGAGCCTCTACCAACCCCGTGTCAATGAGCGCTCTCTCTATACGAGCACGAGTCCGCACCTCCTCCCTCTGAGCCTCAGTCAAAGGAGCAACCTCGGACAATCTCTTGTACCGAGCCTCCATATCTCTGACCAAGTCACCTGACTGGTTATGGCAACTCGCCTTAGCCTCAGTCTCCCTCAGAGTCCTACTCGAGTCACGATCGGCTCCAATAAAGCTCGACGTCTATCCTCCAAGATAGCCTCGAGTCATTCCCATCTCCCTCTCGTACCCAGTCAGTAGACGGTGGTCAAGATGGTGCTCTTCTGCTCCTGAAGATAGCCCTGGGTGGGAAAGCGGTATGTGTCCAAGCCCTCGAGAAGAAAGAGAAGGCATTTGGATCACTCATGTCCAATGACACCACCTCCATGGTCCGGATGTCCTCCCAATCACTCAATGGCTCTGTAAAGCCCCAATTGCTGGATACCAAGCGAGGGTATGTAGAAGGACGACGGCGGAATCTGGAACCCTCGCGGCATAAGACTCCTGAAATATCCTCCTGATGCGCAACCTCCGGTGTGGTATCCACCAACGGATGTCCGAAGTGGATAGCCTAGCCATCATCGGCTCCCGGCTATCCTGTTCCTGCTTGCCTAGGTGCACCTCTCAGAAATCACCCAAGGGCTGAGTCGGCAAAGCCCGAGGCAAAGCCCGAGCCTCTCCTGCAGCCACGAAGTCAACATAGCCGGACTCCCGGACCTCATGAAACGGTCTCCCAGAGCCATCCTATCAATCCCATGAAATGTCTCTCCCAAAACCCGAGCGGGACAATATCCTTCCCGGCCACTGCAGTCTACGACCATGTCCAAGAGGCCACTATGGCAGATCCCCGCGGACTCGGCGGTGAACAAAATAGAGAATACGCGAGAGAATGAAAGCATCCATAGCCACCGTGGTCGCGGCCATATCTGGAAACCCAAACTTGCCGGGATATCGAAAGGTCAATCCTATCCAGGTGCTACCATCATCCTCTCGGCCTCTCCCAAAGGAATCTGCGGAAAAGATGCAAGCTTTACCGTCACGGCACGTCTCCGATCAGCGGAATAGATATAGCCTCGGTCTCGGGACTCCCAATCAAGGCTCTGAAGTCTTCGTGCGTTGGGACGATTTCGTTGTAAGAAACGATAAACATGTCTCCGGACGTCCCGAGAACTTTCTTTGCGGCTCTCAACGAGATCCCAATCGGGCGGGAGATCCCTCAAATGCCATAAAGACTTGATCTTGAAGGAAGAATCAAGCAGCCCCTTGTGATTTTGGAAGTTATATCTCGCCCAAGATTGAAGACCGGATAGAAAATGGTCTCGTTTCCCCCTTTGCAATCTAACGGGCTTCTCCATCGCAAAGTGATCAAAGATGGTGCTTTTAGGTCCAAAATATGCTGCTGGAACAATTGGGACAAGTCTAGAGTGAAAATGAAATGAAATGGCCAAGCCTTGCTTTTATTCGAGAAAATAACCGGTTCGAGACAGGCTGTTAGCCGCACGGCTACATTTGCCCTCGAGGCCATGCCGCGCGGCTACATTAGCTCTCTGCGAGAAAAATTCTGCGGCAACCAAGATTGCTGCCCAAGGGAGTTTTCACCCCACTTTTTCAACCAAAACCTGTGCGAAAACATATCCGAAGCCATTCAAGCATTTATACACCATTATAAATCATTTTGGCCCATTTTCAGCCCCAATTCCAAGCAAAAAAGTCGCCCCAGGCTCGGATAATATGCAAATTGAAAAAGCATGAATTAGAAAAGCAAATAAAACATAAATACAATGTTTTCGCCCCATCGGCGCCCAAATAAAGCAAAAAATAAACAAAGTGTGCATCAAATTGTAAATTGTTTGTTTTTGTTCCAAATCTATTCTAGAGACCTCCTAGGCCTCCGATTCTTCTTCCTCTTCATCATTTGCTCGGCTCATAAATGCTAGCCTCCCTCATCGGGTCCTCCACAGTCGCTCACATCGAGATAGATGGACATTATCGTGCCCGTACTCGGCCAGTTTGCTCCGAGAATGTCGGCGTTGGGTCCCCGCCCGAGGCATAGCCGGAAGAGTACTCAGGCCGATGAGGTAGGCCTTTGTGCCCCAGACGTGCCGTCTCTTGCGCCCGAGCTCTGTGCATCAGCTGCCGCCTTCGAAGCGCGAGCCGGCTTCCTCGAAGAGGCCAGGCACATGTCCTTCCGGCCCTATTACGCCTAACCGGCCTATCGTAAGTGCGAGTTTGGAACACGAGAAAAAGAAGAAAAATCTCGAGAAAATCTCGGAAAATTGCAAAAGCAGAAAATGCGAAAGCTAAAAGGGAATAAGACCTACAGAGTACACTTACGGTGCTATCGGGCGGCAAGGTGTCTTGGGGCTCCTAGCATCGGGGACGGTATCCTCATCCTCCTCGGCACTCCATGGACCACGTAGGACGGATGTGCGGGAGGGATCGGAGTCGATAGGCTCATCCTCCCCATATCCACGAGTGACCGCCCGGCTTCACTAGCCACGTGGCGTCCTCGGGCGGCTGCTCCACAAACACGGCGTAGGGGGTGTCCATATCAAAGTACTCCTCTGCGGCCACGCACACTGGTACCTCTCAATCTCATCCACCGGGCGGTCCACAGGGGCTGCGGCATCCGTCTTTGGAGGGTCGGAAGGAGTAATGGCATCTAGTGGGGAACATGACCATCTTTGCCTCGAGAAAGCGGTCCCCCAGTAGATGACATCACATGTCGGCCACTGTGAGCCACCTCCTACGCCTCGTCACCTCTATAGCATCTCCCGGCAAGATCTCTGGATACACGCCCCGGGGTAGAAGTCCACTCCATCGTGCCTATCCCTGTTGATGACCGGCCTCACCATTTTGTAGTCGAAGGTAATCCGGGTCTTCCACAGTGAATTTATCTCTCGCATCTCCCCTCCGGCGAACCATAGCGGGGAAGATGGTGACATCACTCTGCTTTGGTTCCAAGGAAGAACCCGATCACCTCGCAAAACCAGGCTGCATGTTCAAAACATCAAAAGGTCATTTTCTCTCTTATAAAAGTCTCAAGACGGGAAAAGAGAAAAGAAAAAAAAAAAAAGGAGACTACCTCGAGGGCAAATGAGAAGCGGTCCATGGAAGCGGCCTTGTTCGTGTACATGTCCAAAGAGAAGTAGAGCTCGCCAATCCGGCCTCTCCCCAAGAGACCGTCCCTATCCCATCAACATCCTCCGGAGAGTCGAGGAGGCAAGTCATAGCTATCGTCCCGAGAATTGGCAAAGATGGTGGTGATAGCATCAACCATATGAATGCTCTAGGCCGGTGGCTTTGGGCGATCACATCATTAGCGGCAAATTACGCATGCTAGTACGAGCGCCACCTCGACATTCCGTGTCTCCATCCCCGGCCCCTTGGGAATCGGCTCAAACCCTACCAAAGCACGGAACTCCTCATTGTGATGTGGTCCCTCCAAGTCACGGGCCTCCCGGTGAGCTGTAAGCCCGTAATAGCGGTAAAATCGGCGGGAGTCCTTTGTCGGCTCTCCCGGCTCGGGTGAAAGCTATGAGTCTTGTCCCACGAGAACTCGAAAGGGCTGGACCAAGCCCTTGCTCTTCGAGGTGATGTGGACACCCGGCCGATAGCCTCTACAAATGCATCCGGGCCGGTAGCCCTCGCGTTTGCTTGGGATTCACCCCATCCTTCTCAAAATCCGGCATCCTCTGCCAAGCTTGACCGCTATCTCCGACGGTCCTCTAGACTTGTTCTCCTGTAGACAAGCACATCAAAAGAAGCGTCAGTCCTTCATATCATTTCAAAAGCATGCATATATTCAAAAGTGCACATATTTTCAAAAGAAAAGCATTCATAAAAGTTTTTCTAGCATAACTTTTGCATAAAAAACGTGTCTTTCATCACTTGAAACGCGTCATTGCTTTCCTAAAGCACAAAATCACAATTTTTCGCACATAAGCATTATTTTTCAAAAAATGGCATGCATGAATCATTTTCATCTTCCAAAATCATGTTTTCTCATTGAAAATCAGAATTTTGACCTAGTTCTAGCACAAGGCAAGAACTCCGTCTCATATTTTGAAAAAATTCTTACTTCATTTTGCGAGAAAAAAGTGAGTCATTCTCATAATTTCTGTCAAATAAAATTGCACATGCATATTCTTAGCCTCATAGGTTGTTCATGCATCTCAAAATCATTCAAAAAAAAAAAAATCATTCAAAATCCTATAATTCGGGTCAAGCCCTAAATCATTCAAAAATCAAGCAAAATCATCGGATTTGAGCAAAATGAGAATGCTTACCCCAGCGATCGCGGGTTCGTTGATTTGTGCTCCCTTCTCCGGATAAAGCTCCGATGGAGGCGTAAGGAAGTCATACTTCCTCTCCGTCCTCACGAGCTCCTTCCTCCTCCTTCTCGCGGCCGCAGAGATGTTTCTCCTTGCTTGCCTTGGTATGGGATTGCCCTCGGATCCATTTCAAATCAAAGGGAAGCAAAAGGGTTGAAGAATTTCGAAATTCTCTCTCTCTCTTCTCTCTCTCTCTCTGCGTTCTTGCGCGGCAACAAGTGCCCAATGCCCGTTCAAAACCTGATTTTAAATAATCTGGAAAAAACGGGCTTCTAGCCGTACGGCTTCTTTTCTCCATCTCATGCGGGCGGCCTCATTCGCTACGAGCATAAATTACAATCCGCCCTGGACCTTCCACTTGGGCATGCAATTTCCGTTATCTTTTAACCAAGATAACATCTTTTGAAAATATCCCTTATCTCTTTAGCAATCAAGCTTTATTCCCGGTCGCCTCAGTTAATTCCGTTATAACGGGATAACACTAGGTGACAACCTCCGAATTGTCGGAACTCTAAACTTGTGCTACCTCTATCCGCGAATAGTGAAGTATGCCCAAGTCATTCCAACTTGTGCTACCTCTATCCGCGAATAGTGAAGTATGCCCAAGTCATTCCAACTTGTGCTACCTCTATCCGCGAATAGTGAAGTATGCCCAAGTCATTCCAACTTGTGCTACCTCTATCCGCGAATAGTGAAGTATGCCCAAGTCATTCCAACTTGTGCTACCTCTATCCGCGAATAGTGAAGTATGCCCAAGTCATTCCAACTTGTGCTACCTCTATCCGCGAATAGTGAAGTATGCCCAAGTCATTCCAACTTGTGCTACCTCTATCCGCGAATAGTGAAGTATGCCCAAGTCATTCCAACTTGTGCTACCTCTATCCGCGAATAGTGAAGTATGCCCAAGTCATTCCAACTTGTGCTACCTCTATCCGCGAATAGTGAAGTATGCCCAAGTCATTTCAACTTGTGCTACCTCTATCCGCGAATAGTGAAGTATGCCCAAGTCATTCCAACTTGTGCTACCTCTATCCGCGAATAGTGAAGTATGCCCAAGTCATTCCAACTTGTGCTACCTCTATCCACGAATAGTGAAGTATGCCCCGAGTCATTTCAACTTGTGCTACCTCTATCCGCGAATAGTGAAGTATGCCCAAGTCATTCCAACTTGTGCTACCTCTATCCGCGAATAGTGACGTATGCCCAAGTCATTTCAAATTGTGCTACCACTATCCGCGAATAGTGACGAATGCCCAAGTCATTTCAAATTGTGCTACCACTATCCGCGAATAGTGACGTACGCTCAAGTTTCCCAACTTAAGTTACCTCTATCTCCGTCATAAAGAGATAGTGCCGTAAGCTCTAGCTTCATCGGGTGACTGACCTCCGAATTGTCAAAATCTCAAGGATCCTAGACATCGTTCCTAACTATCTAGTGATGCTTGAACTACGATCAAGGCTTGATTCCTCCGGGATACGTAGGTAGCCTTTTATAAAAGGTTCAGCCATTCGACCACTTTGGTTACCCTGTTTCTTTGTCACTCCTCAGTGATAAAGCGCCCCCTCATAAAAGTTCAAATATTCGACCACTGGGTCACTCCTAGCATGTCCCCGGTAGGATCAATTGCTTGACCTCCTAGGTCATTTTCTCTTCTTTTTCCCGGCAAGAGACCAGTTTCTCTTCTTCCTTCCCCGGCGGATCCTAATTCCGAACTACGGCTGGCTTGATTCCTCAGGGATACGTAGGTAGCCTTTCAAAAGGTTCGGCCACTCGACCACCTTGGTCACCCAATCCGTCTCGGCATTCGCCGAGATCGGATCCTTTTCTATCGACAACCCCACTCGCCTTGCAAGTGACGTTGCCGAGGGGCTTGTAAGTACCCAAATCGGCTCATGCCTTAGGTTAATTTTCCCGACATTTCGGTAAGTTTTCCGGTAATTCCCCGGACCTTCCTAGTGTTAGGAAATGTCTGGAACAGTCCAAATTTAAATTAGGGCTGTAAGGAGCCTTCCTAATTAAGAAAACACGTTTTTCTTAATTAGGGAGAAGCTTCTAGAATGATGCCACCTTGCATGGTTCTAGAATGCTTTGAGTCATTGTGGATAAGACCGCACGGCCTCATTTGCAAAGGGCTGCGGCCGCACGGCTTCATTAGCCTTATCAGAGAGCGCCTATAAATAGAGCCCTCCTCTACCCATTTCAACAACAACAACAACACAAACAATCAAACACACACACTCCATAGCGATCCCGGACGTGAAGAAAAACCCTTGAAGGCTCAAGAAGGCGAAGAAGAAGCTCAAGAAGCCATCTCCCTCCTCCTTGAAGACCCAAGAAGAACCTCTCCTCCTAGCTCCGTCCGAAGAAGCGAAGGAAACGATTGGTAACCTCGCACGCCCTAACCTTGCATTTTAATTGATATACTTGCTCATTGCATTCATATATCTTGCTTGGGACTTGGCATTTATTCATAAAGATCATATCTTTATCACCCCCTTTCCCCTTTGCATGCATTAAGACCTCATTTGTCATAAAAATGTAGTCTTTTTCATAAAGGTGCATCCTTTGCACCTAAAATCCCTATTTTCCAATAAAAATGTTATCTTTATGCATCATTTGCATACAAAGATCAAATCTTTTTCAATAAAAATGCATCCTTTGCATCAAAACCCCCTTTTTTCAATGCATCATTTGCATAAAAATCAAATCTTTATGCATCATTTGCATAAAGATCATTTCTTTAAATCAAAAAGCATCATTTGCAACCTAAAAATGTCATCTTTTCATTAAAGAGTCATTTTTTTATCATGCATTTCCCCTTTCCCCCAACCTTGGAACGGACCGGTGTAAAAGTTCTCATCTTTGCATCGTTCCTTCCATTAAAGGTTCATGATTTCTTTAAGAAAAGGATAACCTTGAACCCTATATCTCCAATTATCGCTTAAGAATGAGTATGAAGCCTCTATACGAGCTCGACCGTCTTAAAGCGTAGGATTGATGGGCTAAGGACATTCCTTCCTAAAGAACCTCATCTTTGACCCAAAAGAGAGTCATTCTCTCGATCACGCAAGTCCCGAGGGTCCCAAGGCTTAAAATGCGATGATCATAAGTCATAAGATGAGGACGGGATCATAATCCCAAATACATAAATTCCAAGGAATCCCGAGCGACAACCAACAAATGGTTTGTACGTCCGGAAGACAACTTGGGACATTCTCCCCCCTTATTTTCAAACACATGCACACAAAGAAAGCACGCAAGCAAACACGATTAATGAAATCTAGGGAGACTTGCTCCGGCAAGGCACTTTGGGTGAACGCCAAACGTTCTTCCCAAGGGGTAACTTAACCTCCGAACCCATAAAACCTTTTTTTCAAAGTTTTGAGGTAATCAAAATGGCGTGGCGACTCCGTTTTTCAAATAACTCGGATGTCTTCAAACTCGCGTGAATTCCAATAAACAAAGAATTTGGGCACACATTCACAGTTAGTCAATTATTTCTCCGTTGTGAAAAGGTGTAGATTTATTTTTAAATGGTTATAATAATTGTATTTAATTTTGGAAGTTAAATAAAAGTTTTAAAAGATTAGGAAAAATTGGGTTAGTTTGAGGATGCTTCAGCTTGGGACACGTGTAGGTTCCGGGTCGGGGTCCTCACAGTCGGCCTTGTTGATGCCGAGATATATGGACGAGGAAGCCCATGTTCTACCTCGTAACTTTGAGATTTTATGGATTATGTTTATGGCCCAATCCACTTGGGCCTTACCCGGACAAGCCCATGTTCGTATCTCGGTTTATACTGTTCAGTGGCCCCCGACTTTCTAGCTCGGCTAGACGAGGAGAAAGTGATCTCGTCCTCGGCTATGAGAATACGAACAGGTTGTCACTTGGCAATGTCACTTCAAATATGCCGTCCCATTATCCGCCGATTATTCAGTACAATGATGAGGCGTGGTCCACTATGCTCTGACATGCATCTTGGAAACCACCACCACATTTAATGGTGGGGGCGCCATACCCGCTGACCCATTTTATTTTCGGGTTTTTACCTCTGAGTGAGTATATAAACAAAACCCCTTTCCAATTTTTCTTTTTACCATTCCAGGCATTTGAGAGCGAACCTCAAGGTTTAAAAAATCTCTTCGTGTTCTTGAGCATTGGAGTAGCCCAGAATCCCCTTCAGCTTCCAATTTACAGTTCGATTTCGTGCATCTTCACAAGAACAGGTATAATTTCTTTCATTTTTCTTGTTTTCGCCTTTGATTTTGCGCTTTTCTAGGGTTTTGGTGGAATTTGATTTTTGAATCCGCCATTTTTGAACCCTGAAGCTTTTTCTTTCTTGATTTTCTTGAATCTGTGTTTGAACTTCCCTTTGCCCCTTCGTTCCCCCTTAGAAATGGCTCGTTCTTGGGACCATACCCCTCGATTCCGTTATGGGTACCACAAGGGCAACCTGAGGGTTTACCGGAGAGAGAGAGGACCATGGTTGTTGGTGAACTTAACAGAGATTGGAGAAATGTTCACGAAGTATGGATGTACGAGAATGTACATCCAGTATCCGGACAAGACGAGAAAAGATAGAGTCGATTCGTTGTCCCTCAGTATAGTGTTATTTGAAAGTAGAGCCGAGATGATTGAGCACATCAATTTGTTTTACCCTGCCTCGGATCATCTTGATCGTCCTCGTTTGAGTGGTAAGGCTCCCTCCTCGGCCTTATTGTAAAACGATGAGGAGGGGCATTCCTCTTCTCCGTCTTGATATAAGCCTTGGACGATTTAACTGATTCTTATTCCTCGGCTTCTTGTAGATATGATGGAAAGAGGGAGTGAGGCCTCCACGTCCACCAAGATTGTAGATGCCTACGTTCAAGGAGAACAAGTAGAAGGCCAAGGTAGAGGTGGCCAAGGTAGAGGAGGCCGAGGTAGAGCTACCCATCCCAGAGCTAAACCAGTCAAGGCCGGGGATTCCATGTTGGAGGTCCTATACTCGAAATACGGGGTGGATAGGAAAGAGTATATGTTAACTTACGTCGGTCGTCCCTCTTTTGAGACCGAGATAGAGAAAAGCGCGTTTTATTATAATGATAGTCATGTCCATTTCTACTTTAAGCAATTTCAGCAGGGCCTTCTTCTCCCATTGGACCCTTTCATCAAAGAGTTCCTAGGAGACATGAGATCCGTCTCGGCTATGCTGGGAGCCAACGGGACTAGGGTCCTCGTAAGCTTTATTGTTTTATGTCGTAGTTTAGGTTTTGAGCCTACCCAAGCTGCCTTCCACCACTTCTTCAACATCAGCTACATCAAAGAGACTAGGCTTTCAGGCTGGGAGAACCATGCCATAAGGGTGGAAAGCTGACAAGGCTGGGAGTTCCCCTCTCCCGTTGATGTGCCTGCTGTCCCCAAGAGGGTGATACGAGCTGAGTGGACCTTAGCCTTGATTAAGCGTCTTACTGAGTTTGTCGGGGTAGGCTTGCTCTAATGGTCGGTGTTGGAAGCTGATGACCGTTACTATGTTCAAGCTGGATTAATGCCGGGACCGAGGGACGGCATGGTGCCTCTCGTCCCCATCAATAGGGGGAGGAGATTTAACGACTGGAAGGTCCATCCCGGCCTGGTCTTCCATGCTGACTGTGATCGTTGCAAACTTGACCCCCCAGATCAATGCCTTAGAGAGGAAGGCATCATAGGATGTAATTATTCTTTCATCGTCTTTGATACTTGTAATAAATTGATGGCTGTCTTATCTATGTCATAACATGACCATCTCTTCCTCGTATTTGCAGATCTAACCCCTGAACAAGAAGCCGAGATGGCCTCTCTAGACGACGTTGATCCCAAGGAGTTGATTAAGATCAAGAGACGATTGGCTAAGACCTCTGCACTCTCTCAAAGGAAGAACGAGGCAACTACACGTCAACTCCTCCTATCTGCAAATGGTGATGTCCCCTTGCCCGTCAAGCTACTCGGGGAGGCTGTTGATGTCGAGGAGGAGACCTCGGGAAGCCGAGATAAACAACAAACAACCAAGGGGCATAGCCCCCAGATTGCAACTGCCAGGACCGAGATGGAAACTGATGTCCCATTTACCGAGGATACAAATCACGTTCAAAGGTACTCGGGCCAAAAGAGGCCTCAATCTGGTTCTTCCGAGGAGCCCCCTTCCAAACGGGTTGCTGACGTCTCAACTCCTCCAGCCCTCACCATTCAAACAATCAGGTCTTATAATGATGCTGAGGAGCTTGCTTGGCAGTTCACTGCTACTCCTCGACCCCTGAGAGGCCTCCCTTTACTTACCAGGGAGGGTGCACATGTGAGGCTGGGCCGAGCTCCTGTCCAAAGGGCCCTGAGAAGCTGGTCCGAGACAAGCCTAGCAAGGAAAACTTGCTCGGCCGAAAAGGGTTGTTGATCTCCGAGGTGACTATCTCGTACCTTTTGCTTCTTGAACTTTGTACTTGTATAATTTCTGATGTTTATCAATATTGTAGCTTGCCACCGTCTCGGCCTAAGAGAATGTGCTTTACAAGAACGTGGACAAGCAAATGGCCGAGCTCAAGGCCGGCCTTAGGAAGGGAGAGACCGAGCGGGCAACATTAGCCGAGGTGCTGAAGACCAGGGATGCTAATCTCGAAGCTGAGAAGACGGCCAAGGCCAAGGCCGAGGAAGAGATGAAGAAGGCCGACGAGGCCAAAGCCCGAGCTGGTGAAGCCTTTAAGTTGAAGTAGGCCGAGCTAGAGAAGCTCAAGGCCGAGGCCATGTAGAGAGCCGAGATGGCTGAAGCTAAGTGCCGAGAGCTAGAGGCCGTTATTCCCTCCAGGGAAGAGGAGGAGATTGCTCGTTTTAAGGGTAGCCAGGCCTTCAAAGATGCTGTAAATGATAAAACAGCCACTATGTTTTAGGATGGCTACCTGCATTTGGCCCGTCGTCTTATGGTGGATACCTCTCATGGCCTGGATTTAAATGCCATTGCTCGGCTTATCTGCAAAGACGGGTATGATGAAAAATCCCGAGATCTTCATCACTTGGTCCCTTATTCACAGTATAATTTGGGCATCATGGCCAGGATGGATGCTCAGGCCGGCAAAGAAGCTTGGATTCCTCCATCTGTCGATCCTGACAATATCAATGCCTTAATAGAAAAGATTGAGGACGAGGACGAGATGGAGGCGGAGGCCGAGGTGGGTGTTGATAAGGAGCCAAACGACGAGGAGGCTCAAGCCAATATTCAAACTGAGCAAGTCACCATTACCACTGACCTCGTCTCTGATCTGAATGCCAGTGTCGAGGATCAGGCTTTCTTTGGGGAGCTCCCTCAGAAAAATAAGCCTTAGAAATTTTTTCTTTTTCATGATGTAATAGGTTAGGACCTTGTAAATCTTTCTTTAAATATTAATGAAAAGTCCTTTCCTTCCAATTCACGTCATCGTTGACATTATGAACTGTTTGTTTGGATGCTTGTTTGTGGGCTTTACACAAGTACAAGTTTGCTTTAGGGGGGAGCCGAGGAAGGTTCCTCGTACTTTTCTCTTGTATAAGACGAGGAGGCTGGCTCACTCAGGGTCGTGGTAACTTTGCCTTTGCCTACAAGTCATTAGGCCGAGGTGGGGTTCCTCGGTCTTGACTGTTTGACCTCAAGTCATTAGGCCGAGGAGGGTTCCTCGGTCTTGACTGTTGGGGTATTTTTTTCTTTTTCGTCTCCTTATGCCGAGGAAGATGACTCGTACATAGGTTTCAGACGTGGGATGCATGTAGTCATTTTATGCCGAGGGGTTTCCTCGGCTAGACGTGAGGCGAGTCATCAGGCCGAGGAAAGATCCTCGATCTTGACTGTTAGGGGCCTGTAGTCGTTGAGTCGAGGTGGTTCCTCGTCAAGACGTAAGGCTTCCTTTTTTTTCATCTCCTTATGCAGAGGAAGGTGACTCATACATAGGTCGCAGATGTTGCCAGTTAGTCGTTTATACCGAAGTAGGCTAGATGTTTGGCTTGCTTGGATGAAGGCCGAGGAGAGGATCCTCGTCTTCCGGTGTTGGTGATAATTGGTACTTGCCTTGCATATTGAAGAAGTAAATTCCATAAACTGAAACTGATTACATCGAACTGCAATCCTACCATACTGAAAAGGTAAAAGACTAATAATTGAAAACTAATCTATTACAAAAAATAAACTAATCACTAATGATAGTATTTCCGGAGATTGTCGGAATGCCACAAATGCTTGAGCTCTTTCCCCTCCTTAGTCTTCAAGTTGTAGGTCCCTTCTCGAATGACTTGAGTTATGATGTAGGGACCTTCCCAATTTGGGGAGAGCTTGTTTTGTTCTGCCTTCCGATCAGTTGCTTCAATTTTTCTAAGTACCCAATCGCCTACTTGGAATACTCTTCTGTTGACCCTCTTGTCATGATATGCCTTTGTCCTTTGCTTATAATTTACCATCCTTATCTGCGCAGCTAGTCGTTTCTCATCTATCAGGCCCATGTCTAGGAGCCTATTAACCTTGTTGACTTGCTCATCGTAATGGGAATTTCTCACAGTAGGGTTAGCCATTTCAGCTGGTGCCATAGCCTCAGAACCGAAGGTTAGTGCGAATGGGGTTTCCCCGGTTGGCCCCCGAGTAGTTGTGCGAATAGCCCATAAGGCTAGGGGAAGTTCGTCCAACCATCTGCCCTCGCGTCCTTCAAGATTCTTAGTAAGGGCTGTTAGGACCAGTTTGTTGGTTGCTTCTGCTTGTCCGTTGCCTTGAGGTCTACTCACAGATGACTTGGCGTGACGAACTCTTACTCTAAACAACTCCATTGTAAATGCCGTAGAAAATTGGAGTCCATGATCCGAAATGATTGTATGTGGGAGGTCAAAACAACACCAGATGTGGTCATGGATGAAGTTGATTGCGTTTTCTTCCTTTATCTTGGCCAATGCCTTTGCTTCTATCCATTTGGAAAAGTAATCAACTGCTACTATCACATACTTGCAATTTCCTCGGGCGGGAGGGAAGGGTCCGATGATGTCAATCCCACACATATCAAATGGCCATGTAGGTATCACAAGTGTTTGCTCAACCGCTGGAAGTCTAGGAATGTCGGAGTATCTCTGGCACTTGTCATATTTTCTAACATAGGCTTGCGCGTCCTCCCTCAGGTTTGGCCAATAATACCCTAGCAAGATGATCTTGTCAGCTAAGGTTCTGGCCCCCGGGTGTCCGCCGCAAATGCCTTCATGTACTTCAGCCAAGAGATTCTCAACTTCCTTAGGATAGACACACCTCAGCAGGGGCTTAGTGAAGGATCGTCGGTAGAGGACTCCATTCATTACAACGAACCTTGATGATCTTTTCTTGACGAGTTTAGCTTGTGCTTCATCTTCTGGGAGTTGGCTCTTCTCAATGTAATTTATGAAGTCATCGATCCAGCATCTCTCCTCTCCATCTAGGAGCATGACTTGTAGTCTTTCATATGTGGGTTCTTCATCAAAAACTACGTATGGATTGGAGTTGGACTCAGACACATCCATAGTAGCTAGTTTAGATAGAACGTCCGCGATTTGGTTATCTTCCCTGCCTATTTGCTTGATCTCGAAGAATTCTAGCTTCTTCATCATGTCCAGGACCAGGTCTCTATACTTGGTAAGGGTGGGATTTTGGGTGTTATACTCTCCCTTCACTTGTTTGACAACAAGTTGGGAGTCACAGAATGCCGCCACCTTAGTTGCTCCGTAGAAGGAAGCCAAATCGATACCAAATATTAGAGCCTCATATTCAGCTTGATTGTTGGAGGCAGGGAACTTGAATCGGATGATGTCTTGCATGGTGTATTCTCCTTCCGGGCTTGCTAGTACAACTCCAGCTCCGCTTCTCTCCTTCGTAGCTGATCCATTCGTGTACAAGACCCAACAGTTGGATGGGAGTTCAATGGGAGACTCTTCCTCCTCCGTTGTGTTATGCTTACGGGAGGTGGGGACGTGTTCACCCATGAATGCAGTCTCGACCATGAAGTCAATCAGAGGTTGTGCCAGGAGGGTCTTCCTTGGTTGGTAAGTGATATCAAACTCAGTAAGAGCTATAGACCAATTTAGGAGACGTCCGGAGCCATCCAACTTGTGCAGAATTTTCTTCAATGGTTCATTGGTATACACGGTGATGGGATGTGCAGAAAAATAGGCACGTAGTTTTCTTGATGCAATAACTAGTGCGTACACTATCTTTTCCACATTGAAATATCTGCTCTCCACGTCTGACAATGCCTTAGAGACATAGTAGACTAGTTTCTGAGTTCCTTCATCATTTCGTACAAGAATAGCTGCGACTGCATGATCTGTGGAGGCTAGGAAGACATATAACATCTCGCCAGTAATCAGACTGCTGAGCAAGGGAGGGGAACCCAAGTACTCCTTCAACCGGAGGAATGCTTCGAAGCATTCGGGAGTCCAGAAGAAGCTCTTGGTACCCTTCAATACCTTGAAGAATGGCAGTGATTTTTCGGCGGATTTGGCGATGAATCTTCCAAGTGCCGCTATTCTTCCACTCAATCTCTGAACCTCCTTGATGTTGGTAGGTTCCTTCATGTCAATCAGGGCTTTAATTTTTTCAGGGTTCGCCTCGATTCCCCTTTGTGATACTATGAAGCCTAGGAATTTTTCGGCCGTCACCCCAAACACACATTTACTTGGGTTTAGCTTCATGTTGTTAGCTCGGAGATTGTTTATAGTTTCCTCCAGGTCAGGGGCGTGACTGCCCTCCTTGGTTTTTATGACCATGTCATCAATGTAGGCCTCCATATTGCGACCTATTTGCTTTCCAAATACCTCATTCACCATGCGTTGGTACGTAGCACCCGCATTCTTGAGCCCGAAGGGCATCATAGCATAACAATAGTTTCCCCCAATGTTTGGAAGGTCGTCTTCTCAATGTCCTCTTCTGCCATTTTGATTTGGTGATAGCCTGAATAGGCATCTAAGAAACTGGGAGTTCAGTGTCCAGCTATGGAGTCAACCAACTTATCAATTCTGGGGAGAGGATAACTGTCTTTAGGGCAAGCTTTGTTAAGATCAGTGAAGTCTATGCATATTTGCTACTTCCCATTTTGCTTTTTCACTATTACCACGTTGGCCAACCAAACGGGGTATTTTACTTCTTGAATGATTCCGGTGCTAAGTAACTTTTTCACCTCTTCCTTGATAGCTTCCTCCTTGTCCCTTGCAAAAATCCTCCTTGTCTGCGAGGTGGTTTTTGCCAATGGATCTACTTCTAGGCGGTGGAGGGCTACTTCTTCATTGATCCCCCTCATGTCTTCTGTTGGGTTTTACGGGTCCATGCGCAGCGGAATTAAGCATTAAAAACATAAAAACCCAAGAAGCCCTAGGATCCGTTCTATACAATTAATTTAAATTCCTATGAGATAGAATTATACCAACCTCGAACGCTTTCCGTTCTTGAGCTATCGAACGATTTGATTATGTGATATCAAATCACAAACTTCATTCTTCAACTTGCTTGAACTCTAGGCCTTGATCGATGAACGAGCGAAGACCCTCTTTCGGTATCCACACCTTTGAATGAATTCAAGAACTATTTCTTGGTGATTGCTAGATTTAAACCTTGAAGAATATTGAGAGTATTTTGTTGTGAATTTTGCTTGAAAATTTCAGCTAGGCAATTAGGTCTGACAGACGTCTCATATTTATACTACATTAGCATGAATATGTCTCCTAATCGTATTAGGAGAACAGGCTGTCAAAACCGCGTATGGGCTTAATATGTCGCGCGGTATATTAAGCCAAAGGCTTAGTATGTCGCGTGACATATGTAGCCAGATACAGAGACTCTCAATCATTCTTCCTCTGGTTTAACCAATTCATTCTATTTGTGTGTGACCCAATAGGATTACATTATGTTGGCAATGAGTTCGATCATATCGAACCTCATAAGACATAAGCGGACTCTAGCAAGCCATTATGTCTACCCAAATAATATAACGTAAGAGTTCACGTTTCCAATGGTGTACTTCCATTTCTCCCTTTGTCTCACGATGTTATATTGAACACAAGTCATGATCCTCGTCAACTTGTTATTGTTCAATGCTTTCTCGATTCTTGAGTATAATGATAATTCCAATCATATTGGGGTACGGCCATACACTTTCATCATTATCACTCATCGAGGGGCCCAAGCAAAACATCTCTCTTACGAGGGACAAATTCCTTCTTGACTTATCATCCTTCCCATCATGAATCCGATCATGCCAATGATAGTCTTTATAGATATCGTGTTAAGATATCGTTTGACTAAAATCAAACATGACTTTCATCATATGTAAGGTCATGATAATCTCAGGTCTAGGGACTAAATGAAGTAACCTTATGAGATTTAATTATGACATTTGACCATGACATAAATCTCATGCGGGTCATGTCCAGTCACTCGTTCTCTAACAAGTACCCATAATTTCAATGTGCATCTCTATGCATATAATCATTACATGATTATCCATTGACAATTATACTAATTATTCTTTTAATAATTAGGGACGGAGATTATTATAAACAAATATACAAAACATATAATAATCAAATGATAAACATCTTATATAATAATAAATAATGTCAACACATAAGTCTATCAATCATAGGCCTAAGGCATAACACCAACAGTCTCCCACTTGCACTAGGCCCAATCTACCATGTATCGAATACCCATGGACCTAACATGACCATCATGTTTGGCTTGCGGGAGAGCCTTAGTTAATGGGTCCGCCACGTTGTCATCAGTGTCTACTCTGCATATCTTAACGTCTTCCCTTTCACATATCTCACGGATAATGTGGAAACGTCGAAATATGTGTTTGGATCTCTGGTGTGACCTTGGTTCCTTTGCTTGTGCAATGGCACCATTGTTATCATAGTAAAGTTCAATAGGGTCTCTGATGCTTGGAACGACTTCCAAATCACTAATGAACTTCTTGATCCAAACTGCTTCCTTAGCTGCATCGGATGCCGCTATGTACTCAGCTTCGATTGTAGAATCAGCGACGGTACTTTGCTTGGAACTTTTCCAACTCACTGTGCCTCCATTAAGCGTCAACAAAAATCCAGATCATCGCGATCCGAAATCATCTTTGTCGGTTTGGAAGCTAGCATCTGTGTAGCCTTTGACTACAAGATCTTCTTCCATTCCTCCAAAGACCAAGAATACATCCTTAGTTCTTCGTAAGTACTTGAGGATATTCTTGACTGCTATCCAATGTGGTTCGTCGGGATCCGATTGGTACCTACTCGTCATGCTTAGGGCACACGAGACATCGGGTCTAGTACATAACATAGCATACATGATAGACCCAATTGCCGAAGCATATGGAATACCATTCATTCTCTTTCGCTCATCATTAGTCTTAGGACTTTGACTCTTGCTAAGAGATATACCATGCAACATTGGCAAGTTTCCCCTTTTAGAATTTTCCATTTGGAATCTTCTAAGGACTTTGTCAATGTAAGTACTTTGACTTAAACCAATCATCCTCTTGGATCTATCTCTATAGATCTTGATACCAAGGATATATGCGGCTTCGCCCATATCTTTCATTGAAAAACACTTTCCTAACCAAGACTTAACAACAGAAGTGCGTAAACGTCATTTCCAATGAGTAAGATATCGTCGACATACAACACTAAAAATAGTGCTAGGCTCCCACTAATTTTCTTGTATACACAAGGTTCATCTTCGTTTTTGATAAAGCCAAATTCCTTGATTGCTTCATCAAAACGTAGATTCCAACTCCTAGAAGCTTGCTTCAATCCATAAATGGATTTCTGCAACTTACACACCTTGTTAGAATTTTCTGGACTGACAAAACCTTCAGGTTGTATCATGTATACATCCTCAAGTAACTTCCCATTAAGGAAAGCTGTTTTGACATCCATTTGCCATATCTCATAGTCATAATATGTGGCTATGGCAAGTAAAATTCTAATAGACTTAAGCATGTCCCCAAAAGGATAAAGGAAGCTCAACTTGACTCATCATAGAACGAACCATGTCCAACAAAGTTCTATTCCTCCTTTCAGACACACCATTCCATTGTGGTGTTCCGGGTGGAGAGAGTTCTGAAACGATTCCACAACTCTTAAGATGACTGTCAAATTCTTGGCTCAAATATTCACCACCTCGATCGGATCGAAGTACCTTAATAGTTTTGCCAAGTTGATTTTGCACCTCATTTTGAAATATTCGAAATATCCCAAACGATTCACTTTTATGTTTCATTAGATAAACATATCCAAATCTACTATAATCATCAGTGAATGTTATGAAGTACCGAAATTCTCCCCTAGCATCGCTACTCATAGGCCCACATACATCGGTATGTATGAGTCCTAATAAGTCGCCCGCCCTTTCACCGGTTTTGGTAAATGGGTCCTTGGTCATCTTGCCAAGTAAACAAGATTCGCATGTCTCATATGATTTATAATCACGTGAGTCCAAAAATCCATCTTTGTGGAGTTTAGAAATGTGTTTCTCGTTTATATGGCCAAGACGACAATGCCATAAGTAAGTGTGGTTTACATCATTGGGTTTAGATTTCTTGTTAATGTTATAGACATCATTATCACGATTTTCAACATCAAGAATATAAAGGCCATTGAATGAAACAAAGACGATACAATAATGCATATCACTCTTTGTAAATGGAAAATTTCTTATCACATATAAGAAAATTAAAACCTTCATTATCCAAAGCCGAAATCGAAATAATATTCCTACTTAAACTGAACGTAATAACAATTGTTCAAAACAAGTATTAGCCCACTAGGTAAAGTAACTTCATAAGTTCCTACGGCTAATGCCAACTCTTGCTCCATTCCCCACACGTAGGTCCACTTCACCTTCCTTAAGCATCCTTCTCGTTTCTTTAGACCCCGCACATTTAAACAAATGTGAGTTCCACATCCGGTATCCAATACCCAAGAACTAGAAGTAGATAGGAATATATCTATAGCAAAGATACCCGAAGTCGAAGCAACTCCTTTGCTCTTCTTCGGTGTTTCCTTGTATTTTGCGCAGATTTCTCCTCCAATGTCCAATCTCATTGCAATGGAAGCAGATCGCGTCCTCTTGGAACTTGGGCTTAGCCTCTTTAGGCTTGGAAGCCTCTTTGGGTTTGGCAACTTTTGCCTTAGGATTAGCAACCTTTGCCTTTCCTTTACCCTTGAAACCCTTCCCTTGTAACCATTAGCACTTGGAGCTTTCTTCTCGACAATATTGATTTTCATGTGTTCAACATTTGAACTAACTCGGAAAGGTTTTTATTCATTCCACCCATGTTATAGTGCATTATGAAATGACTAAAACTTTTAGGTAATGAATTCAATATTATGTCGGTGAGCAACTCTTGGCTAATTGGAAAACCGAGCCTTTCAAGATGCTCAATGTGGCCCTTCAACTTGAGAGCATGGGGACCAACAACTTGTCCTTCACTCATCTTGCATGAGGTCAAGACAAAGAATCGTGTTGTACCTTTCTTGCCTAGCTTGAACTTGGAACATTTCCATCGCCCGATTGTTTAAGTCGATCGTCCCCAAGTGCTCAAGATCCTTCTAAAGATTCTTGCACATGGCGGAGAGCATAAGGCAACCAACATTCGTAGAGTCACGCTTGTGCTTGAGATATTGTTCCCTTATAGCCCTAGCAAGATTGGCAAGCAGGTTCGGGTGGAATAGGTTCATCGAGAACGTACAGCTTCTCCTCTTGTTTGAGAACAATTCTCAAACTACGGATCCAATCCATATAGTTTGTACCATTCTCTTCCAACTTTTTCTTCTCAAGGACGATCGGAAAAGTGATTATTGTTTGATGCCATTTATTCTACAAATATGAACACATATAAGTAAACATATTATATGAGAAGTATAATGCATTTAATTAAATGCTCCCACTAAATTATACACCTTCAAATGCAAATGAGCATAATATACATTTAATGGGCTAAGATCCAACTTTAATTCAATTTCAAGTTTGCTATGGCAAACCGCTCAAAATTAAATTAATTAGGTAGAAAACATCAATCATATCACATATATGACTCTTAGATCTTTTATGAGATTTATTCAAGACATCATATGTCTAGGTATATTTTAATCTCATCTTATGCCTTGGGTCCAAAACCATTTTGATAACCCAATTAAGTTCATTCACTTTAAAACGTATAGGAACCACCATTTCCTCATCTGGCTCGCATTCGAATAGAATCAAAGCACCTTGCTATGGCAAGCCCACCCAAAACTATCCGAATGGTCTCAAGTGTTTTTAATCATGAATTGGCATAAAGAACTTAAAAGTTAAATGAAAGTTCTTTAAAGGTAAATTATAAGCATATCAGAAAGATAGTCAAAATCATGCACCAGGTAAGTTCTCAGGAAGATAGGTGAGCCACAAGGACTTCTTAAGTACCAACTCTTCCTTAGACAGAACTCTCCTAGACATGCACAATTAGAAATCAACTCTGATTTAGCAACATAATCACTTCCTTTTATAAACAATCAGTTTCCTTTTAAATTTCGCGTATTTATGACTTGTTTTCATAAACAATCATAAGATCCAAAATTTACAATGTCTAAATCTAAACATATTAGGAAACTAAATATCATGTTTCAGCTAAACATCTAATTAAAAATTCTTATCATGTAAGAACAAATAAAACATGCATCGCAATAATTATTAAAATCATATTTTAATCAATTAATCATGCATAAACAATGAATCAATCTAGCATGGCCTTATAAACTTAATTTTATAACATTCAGATTATCATATGAACATATCAGATTGTAAACACAATCACAAAATAGCAGAAAAATTGAACAAGGCCGATTACGCCTGATTTGGCTTATTATGTCGCGTGACAACATCAGCCAGGGGCTAGGTTTGTCGCGTGACATAACTAGCCAGATTGCCAGATTTCCTTATGAGGCTCGCTATGTCGCGTGACCTAAGCAGCCAGATTACAGGATTTCCAGATTCAAATCAATTCAGATCGCAACCAATTAAATCACATAAAACAACCCTTTTACAGATTTAATTCAGCATAATTCGAAAACGATTTTTACATTGTTTCACATAAATAATTAAAAAATCTATCGCATACAAAACATGCAATAAGCATATAAACAATTTATATCTTAAATCTTAGCATGTTAATTCAAACTTAATCATACGAACGGGGCTCTGATACCACTGTTGGGTTTTACGGGTCCATGCGCAGCGGAATTAAGCATTAAAAACATAAAAACCCAAGAAGCTCTAGGATCCGTTCTATACAATTAATTTAAATTCCTATGAGATAGAATTATACCAACCTCGAACGCTTTCCGTTCTTGAGCTATCGAACGATTTGATTATGTGATATCGAATCACAAACTTCGTTCTTCAACTTGCTTGAACTCTAGGCCTTGATCGATGAACGAGCGAAGACCCTCTTTCGGTATCCACACCTTTGAATGAATTCAAGAACTATTTCTTGGTGATTGCTAGATCTAAACCTTGAAGAATATTGAGAGTATTTTGTTGTGAATTTTGCTTGAAAATTTCGGCTAGGCAATTAGGTCCGACAGACCTCTCATATTTATACTACATTAGCATGAATATGTCTCCTAATCGTATTAGGAGAACAGGCTGTCAAAACCGCGTATGGGCTTAATATGTCGCGCGGTATATTAAGCCAATGGCTTAGTATGTCGCGTGACATATGTAGCCAGATACAGAGACTCTCAATCATTCTTCCTCTGGTTTAACCAATTCATTCTATTTGTGTGTGACCCAATAGGATTACATTATGTTGGCAATGAGTTCGATCATATCGAACCTCATAAGACATAAGCGGACTCTAGCAAGCCATTATGTCTACCCAAATAATATAACGTAAGAGTTCACGTTTCCAATGGTGTACTTCCATTTCTCCCTTTGTCTCACGATGTTATATTGAACACAAGTCATGGTCCTCGTCAACTTGTTATTGTTCAATGCTTTCTAGATTCTTGAGTATAATGATAATTTCAATCATATTGGGGTACGGCCATACATTTTCATCATTATCACTCATCGAGGGGCCCAAGCAAAACATCTCTCTTACGAGGGACAAATTCCTTCTTGACTTATCATCCTTCCCATCATGAATCCGATCATGCCAATGATAGTCTTTATAGATATCGTGTTAAGATATCGTTTGACTAAAATCAAACATGACTTTCATCATATGTAAGGTCATGATAATCTCAGGTATAGGGACTAAATGAAGTAACCTTATGAGATTTAATTATGACATTTGACCATGACATAAATCTCATGCGGGTCATGTCCAATCACTCGTTCTCTAACAAGTACCCATAATTTCAATGTGCATCTCTATGCATATAATCATCACTTGATTATCCATTGACAATTATACTAATTATTCTCTTAATAATTAGGGACGGAGATTATTATAAACAAATATACAATAATCAAATGATAAACATCTCATATAATAATAAATAATGTCAACACATAAGTCTATCAATCATAGGCCTAGGGCATAACACCAACATCTTCAACTCTCTAAGCAAAGACGTCAAGACTGTTTTTTAAGAGGGAGATGATTTCTTCCTTCTCTTTCGGGGATAGATGGCCCCCGAGTTTGATTTTTTGCTCGGGGTAGTCAGGGTTGATGACTATCTCTTCTAGTTCATCTACGGGCTCCATTTCTAGGCCGTCTCGAAATTCCAGGGACTCAATAATGATCTCTCTAAGTCTTCTACCCTCGTTGTCATTCACGTCGAGGCCTTCCTCTTGCATCAGTTTGTCAACGTCGGGCAGATCAACTATCCTCAAGTCAGGGTTGGCCCCCGAGTTCTGGCCGTTGACGAGAACAGGATCTGTCTTCGGGATGGACGGAACTATGCCTTGGTCATCTGCAATTTCTAGGACCAGAGGTTCCTCATCTAGTACTTCACGGATGTATCTCATCCTAGAGCTAGTATGGGTATTTTTCAAGGACTTAGAGATTTTGATGTTATCCTCCGGAGTGTCTATCTCCAAGATTTTGAATGATTTCTGGCTCTTCACGACATGCCCCAATAAGTCCTTGGCGGTCGCCTTCACGCATCCAATTCCAGCACGAGTAGGAAACTTAACTCTTTGGTGAGGAAGGGAGGAGACCAACCCAAGTTTTGCTTGACTTGGAATGCCTAAGATTGCATGATAGTCACTTGTCAGGTCCATGACTACGAAAGTGATTGTAGCCTTGGATCTAAAGGGATGGGTTTGATAAGATGGGTAAAAATTTCAGGCTTTTCAGAACCCTTGGTTCTATTCTTCCCCTTGGATCTGTTACCATTTCCATTTCCGTTGGAAGCATGGCGAGTGCCAGCTGCTTCTGATTCCGTCTTACTGACCTTTTCTTGCTTTTGTCTTCCGCCATGGCAATAGCGTACGCCACATTGTACAAGTCTGCTTTGGACTTTGGCTCTCGGGCGGAGAGTTCATAGATGAGTGGTCCGGATCTCAATCCGGAATTGAAACAAACAATCACCTCTCTGTCTGTGAGACTTTCTTCTACTTGTTCCTCCATGGTTTGGAATCGGTTATAATAACTCAAAGTGGTTTCATTCTTCCATTGCTCAATGTTGGCAAGGTCAGTTAACCTCTTCTTCCTCCTTCCTGCCGTAGCAAAGTGGTCTAGGAACAACCTCCTCATGCCTCTCCAGCTATCGATGCAACCCTTTTTTAGCTCACGAAATCAGGTCAGGGCTGTTCCGGAGAAGGTGCTCGCGAAAGCTTTACAGAGCATGTCATCGGCCTTAGTGAGGAGGGACATAGTCGACTCAAAACTTTGCACGTGGTCCTTTGCGTCAGTGGTTCCGTTATATTTTTCAAAGTTCCGGACCTTAAAAAGAGGATTAGGTGGTACCTCTGTTATTCTCTGAGAGAAGGGACGAGTGTACCAGTTGTCATCATCATCTTCGTCCTTCTTCCCTTTTTCCATATCATCAATTCTCTTTTTCAAGAGTGACAATTCCTTGGCATCAATTCCCTTTTCAGTGTTGGAATGAGTGCTCCGGTGGGAACTCCGGTGGGAACTACGATGGGACTTTTCTCTGGGGTGACCATTCACCCTATTGTGTTCCTAGTCTTCACGAAGGTTTCATCCTCGTCTGGTAGGTACTTGATCCCTTCTTAGCTCTCCCTCACAGCCGCCGAGGACCAGTCTGTATGGCTGAGGAGTTCTTGGCCTTGCAAAGTGATGTGGACGAGGTGAGTCATGCCGAGGATGAGGAGAATCACGTCGAGGGCGATGACTAGGACGAGATGATATGTTAATACGAGGAGGGGATAAACGTCTGGCTAGACTTAGCCTCGCTCGCAAGTCTGCTGAGTTTACCTCCTGCTCCTTCGAATTTAAATGGCTTCTCAAGTCATCCACATTTCCCCCGTTATCATGATTGTTATGCCGAGGGCGAGGAGCATCTCGTAGGTGTTGCTTAGATGGTACGGCGGGCTCAGGGGGAGGTGGATCCCAGCCCCGAGGGGGGCTCCTCTGGCTACCTCGTCTCTCACCTGGATTTTCCCTTCCTCGAGAGTCACCTGACCTCGAAGGCCTGATGAACTCGGTCATGGAGTTTTCTGGGTCCAATTGCAACAAAGCAGCCTGAGTCTCATACATACGTTGCAATGTCTCCATTTGTCGGTGCAACAAGGTATATCGATCTATGGGCTGGGTGTTTTCAGCTCGTCCAACGTCGGCGCTCCACGTCATCTTCTTGCTCATTCGTTTCCCTCGTGGACGACTATGACGAGGAATGTTTGCACCTGCCCCCTCGACAGCTGGCTGTCCCATCGAGCGGAGAGTCATGCCGAGAGGAGGTGGTCGTTCAAGCTGAGGTGGAGGAAGCAGCTCGGTGTTGGGATGGATCTCGTCACCCTGACCTCGGTTTTCCTCATTGGTGACACTGATGGTTCTTCCGTCTTCCATTGATACCCACAAATTGCAAACGATATAAATTACTTGAACAGACAATTTTTCCAGTCAACGGAATCTGGCAAAATAACAATTTCGGCCAAAACAACGATTTTCCGGCCAAAATTAAGCAGAAACCGAACGCCAACAACAAAAGAATTCAATTGTTATTGTTTGAGCACCAAAATTCCGGCCAAAAGCAATTACTCTAGGAGAAAATTTGCAGATTCCGACCAAAAGCAAAACAGAGCAAAACGGATAACGATTTTTCGGCCAAAATTAAGATTTTCTGGTGGAAAAAATGGCTTCAGGCGAGCGGTTTTTTCAGGCCAAACAATGGGCGTTTGAATCGATTCCCAGCAATGGAACCAAACTGATGACGCCAAAAAGTCGATTCAGCCCAAATCCAAGCGATAGGTTGTACTCCGGCGATTGCTTAGCCTGAAAATAAGACAAAACACGTAAACTAAGCCGGGGCTTCACCGGCGAAGGCCATCCGGCGTGAGAGTAAGTTCACGGTTTGTATAGAGAGAAAATAATTCGACAGAGCTTCGAGTCAAAAAATTAACGTACCAGAATATGAAAATAATGGCTTGTATTTATAGTGATGGATAAGTAGAATCCATGTTGAACTTGGAGTGTAAAGAGATAAGATATAATCCTAGGAGGATTATATCTGTTAAGGAGTCCTTGTTTGACTTGGATTGATATAGGAAGATACAATCCTGATTAGATTATAACTGCTTAATCCTTGTTGGAATAGGATTTGCAAGGGCCGCTCTACCGGAAAGACGAGATGCAAATATTCCTTTCCTCGTCATACGCTGGTATGCCGAGGTACAAATATTCCTCTCCTCGTCATTCATGGCCATCTCGGTCCATGATGAGCCGGGGAAGGAATGAGAAAGAAGTGGAGCCCGTCGTGACAATATCAAGGCCGAGGGAGGCACCTCGTCCTCTAGGGAGATGATCTCGGCCTACGAGGGAGGTCTCCTCAGCCCTTCGAATTGGGCTTTGCTTATGCTCACTTGTTGAGCCTTGGTCGGCCTTGTATATGTCGAGATATACGGACGAGGAAGCCCATGTTCTACCTCGTAGCTTTGAGATTTGATGGACTATGTTTTTGGCCCAATCCACTTGCGCCTTACCCCGGACAAGTCCATGTTCATATCTTGGTTTAAACTGTTCAATGACAATTAATACAATAATTCAAGTTTAAATGTAGGGTAAATTTAAAAATTGAACTCTTTCCACCCAAAAGTGACAAAAAATTTTGTATGGACAGAAAAATGTGAAGCTGGTTTTCAAACATTAAAACAACGATTGACAACGCGACAAAAATTTAATAAAAAAATGACAGTTATTTTGGATTGGATGCAGTATTAGAAATGCATCAAATTTTGGAATAAATATGTTTTACTGGGACATAGGTGAAGTTAACTAATATATTCTCTTAACTTATTGTAGTGGTCTACACGATTGAGTTCCAAAAAAGAGGTTTGCCACATGGGCATATTCTTCTATTCATTTCAAGTGATTTTAAGCATCGTAATGCAAACGAAATTGACTCTATAGTTTGGGCTGGGATACCTGATGAGAAAGTTAATCATGTGTATCACGAAGCTATCAAGGACCTGATGGTGCATGGTCCACATGGTGCTTATCGACTGAACTCTATGTGCATGGTTAACGGTCGATGTTCCGAGCATTATCCAAAAAAAAATAGCACGTTTACAACACTTGGTGAAGAAGGATATGCTATTTATAGGCGTCGAGATAATGGTCGAACAATAAGAAAAAACATTGTTCACTTGGATAACAGATATGTTGTGCCTCACAACCGTTGTTTGTTAGTAACCTACGGTGCTCATTTGAATGTCGAGTGGTGCAATCAATCTTGCGCGATTAAGTACTTATTTAAGTATATTAGCAAAAGGAATGATCGTGTGACGACCACTTTTTGCCAGGCAACGGTTGGGGTTCAGAGGAAAGAAATGTGGACGAAATTAACTTATATTACGACTGACGATATGTGTCGTCGTGTGAGGCTGTTGGCGAATTTTCGGGTTTGAAATCCAATATAAGGAGTCGGCAGTGGAGAGATTGTGTTTTCATCTTCCCAATGAACAGAGTGTAAATTTCTCAGATTCGGATAAATTCAGTCAATTATGAATAGGGAGTCAGCTGCGTGTAGCATGTTTTTAGCGTGGATGGATGCAAATAAGAAATATTCCGAGGGACGAACTCTTACTTGCGCAGATTACCCTCCGAATTTCGTTTGGAAATTAAATTGTCGCGAATGGTTCCCAGGAAATAGGGTTTTGCTATTGGTCGAATATATTATGTGCCACCGGGGAATGGAGATGTATATTATCTTTGTTGCATATTAAATAAAGTGCGCGGTGCAACATGTTACGCAGACTTATGTAAGTTTGATGAGGTTCAATATGGATGTTATTGTGAACCGTTTTATGCATTGGGATTGTTGAATGATGATAAAGAGTACATAGATGGAGTATTGAGGCGAGTTTTTTTGCTACTGGAAAGTCCTTGAGAACATTGTTTGCTACTCTTTTGGTTTCTGCGTCAATGAGCCGTCCCGATGTGGTTTGGGAGGGTAAAGTTTTATCAAACAAACATAGTGGGAGTAGAGTTTTAATTTCGAAAATGTCATTAACTCCATCTGATCTGATTGCAGAATTCTGATTAAAATGATTAAAATAGAACACATTAATAAGGTGATATACATGCTCGTTGGTACACACAAATTGATACCATGCCATCAAACCAATTTAATCAGATTATCAAACTTTATAACTTATTTAAAATATTTATTTTAGGACGAAGACATAAACCTCTCAATATTTGATAACTTTAAAAGTGAAATTAGAAAAGGAAAAGGAAGAATGGAATGTTTTTTTTCACCATAATCAACTTTATTCCCTAAAAATAATTAATTTACATAATAAATTTATTCAAGGCGGTCATCCGAAAAATCATAAAACCATAGTTTTTTGTTTTTTTTTTTCCTTAATTTAGGATAACGTAATAAATTAATTTAAAAATCAAATATGTGAAAATATAATAACAATTGAATTGAACCTTTGCTAATACACTCAGGCACCTTCGGTCCCCTGTTTTTATCAGACTTCCTCTCCTATGTAAATTCCCAAATTAAAACTTATCAATCAAACGAGAAAAAATAGGTGAAACCCCAAAACCCTAAATTTCTATATGTAAATTAGGTCTTTGAACCTCCCAAAGATCGGTTGGTCACACTTTCTTTAGGTTTTTCCAAGGTAATTTTTTTGTGGGTTTTTGTTCCTTTTTTTTCTTTGAATATATTACCCAATTGAAAGTCAATAAATTATAATCCGATTTTCTCATAGTTGATCCTCTCCGTATGTTTATGTGTTTATGAGTGTGTTTTCCTAGTGTGATTATGTGTGCAATTCTTTTTGTTTGTGTGAATTGGTATATAGTTTGCCCTTTGGTAACTGTTTTTGAGCTATAAAGCTGTGAAATTTTCGATCAAATTTGTGATGATTATGCTTTTGTAGTATGCTTTCTTTTGCCTGTTGTTTATATTGAATTTCTGTATTTTGCTTTGATTATGATTACCACTTATATAAATTTATCTTTTGTTTTGTTGTTTTATTATTCTTTAAGATTCTTCTCTCACCCTTTTAGAATTGCTTGTGTTTCTAAGCATAGTGTCAATGTTATTTTTCTTAATTTGGATAACATACCACACTTTTGAATAATCATTCTTGGCTGATTAATCAAATTGATCTTTAAGTGAAAAACAAAAAACTTACTCCCTCCGACCCATTATGAATATCTGTTGTCGTTCTTGATCAAGAGCAAAAATGGACATTCATTTGGTACGGATGTAGTACAAAAAAAGTAATCATACTTTGAGATCAGCTTAGCTATAAGGTCAGATACTGATAATATTCGTGATTTCTGACTTATTTTTTCTTTTGTGTAGGGAGGCTAGAGTATTTGTAGCAGTTTGGTGTGATATATTAATGGGAAATCGAGGCCAAAAGAGAGCAGAAACTGCTGATAATTTGCCTGCTGATAAACGATCTTGTAGTTCATTAGAGTTTAGACCGGGCTCATCAACTTCATCAGTTCAAACACCTGTGATCTCTACTAATTCAAACCACAATATGGAAACATCTTCATCTGCCTCTGGCTCAAGTCGCTCAGAGAGTGAAGCTGAGAGGGATTCAGCATATGGGTCTTGTGATTCTGATGAAATGGGTGATGTAGTGCAGAGGCGAAATACAGACACTCTTCGCCATTTGCAGAGGCAGCGATCAGCTGGTGATCATGCAAAACTTAAGACAATTTTATCAAGTTTGAGTGGAAATGTTGGAGAATCCGGGCAATTGGCTGCCCTAACTGAGCTGTGTGAATTATTATCTTTTTGTACAGATGGTTCGTTTTCGAGTTTGATGGCAGACTCTTTGTCTCCCATTCTTGTAAAATTTGCTAGACATGAGAGCAATCCGGAGACAATGCTTTTATCTATTAGGGCTTTAACTTATCTATGTGATGCCCATCCTCGATCGTCAGGTTTTGTAGTCAGACATGATGGGTTGACTACACTTTGTCAAAGGTTGATGGCTATTGAGTACGTAGATGTTGCTGAACAAGTATGTTTATGTTTTAGCCATTACCCACTTAAATAATTTATTTATTTATTTTGTGCTGGATGTGTAAAATAACTGTTATATTTAACAATTTATCTTCCCCCTGTTTTTGTAGTGTTTGCAAGCATTAGAGAAAATCTCGCGTGAACAACCACTTGCTTGCTTACAGTCTGGTGTGATAATGGCTGCTCTAACTTATGTCGACTTCTTTGCAACGAGTATACAGGTACAGTGGTAGTGGAGTATGTTTCCCTTCACAGTTGAGCATAGCTTGTTTCAAAACCTTATTTTGTTTTATTTGCTATAGATTTATATCCTTATTTGTTCTTGATTATTTATTTATTTATTTATTTATTATTGAATTAGAGGGTTGCTCTATCTACTGTGTTGAACATATGTGAGAAACTTCCTTCTGAATGTCCTTCATCCTTTATGGAGGCAGTTCCAATATTGTGTAATCTTCTGCAGTATGAAGATAGCAAGGTATGCATGGCATCGTTTGGCTTATCTCTAAAATTTCTAAAAAATTATCTACTTTCAGCTTTAATTATTATTGGTTGTTTTCCAGCTTGTGGAAACTGTTGCATCTTGCTTAATAAAAATAGCAGAGCGAGCCCGTCATTCTCCTGATAAGCTGGATGAACTTTCTAAACATGGGCTGATTCATCAAGTGACACATTTGATAGACTTGAACAGCCGAACCACCCTCTGTCAACCTGTTTATACTGTATGTAATTACTCTTAGCTTTTATTTCATCACCCTCTTGTTTGGAGTTCATCATGTTGCAAAGCGTCTCAAGGGTATTCATATCCTGTCACTTTTATTGACAGGGCCTGATTGGGATACTTGCGAAACTTGCTTCCGGTTCTCTAACAGCTCTGAAGACATTGTTTGAGCTGAATATAAGCAGCATATTGAAGGATATCTTGTCGTCTTACACCCTCTCACATGGAGTGCCTTCTTCTCCTAGGGTTGATGGGCACTGCAGTCAGGTAAGCTCACTGTTCCCATGTAGGGTCCTGTAGAAACTATTTGTAAGGACCTGAGCCCGAAGATCGGGTCCACTACATAAGCACCACACATTGGCCCATTGTACACAAACATCTTGGGTCCATTTGGCTTCCCACAGGCATGCTTAAAAGTCCATGGATGTGTCCAGTAGCTGTAGGTGGGTAATTGCTTATCTATCACAATCAAAGTCCACGTCTTTCCAATGTGGAACTCTCTCTCTTTATCCCCCCTGTTTCACCTGGTGGGTGAAAGGGCTCACCTTTTAAATTAGATATGTGGTGTAGTAGAAGGTAATTCCACTCTATAGTTTTTATGAGCTCAGCTCTTTATTGCAGATTCAATGTTGATGTGGATCGTAGGGAGTTATGTTGCTTTAGTGAAATTTTTATTGATGTTAGAGGTCTTGGTAATGATTGAGTCAAGTCATCTTTTTGTCTTTTTCCTCTTTTGGAAGCTGTCTTTTGCTCTTAGGTACCTGTCAGTAGAAATCGACTTGAAAGTACAATAATAATCAGTCAGACTATCAGTGAAATTATGTGGAGTATATGAAGTGATGCGCGTTATCAGATGTTAATCATTACTTTAGTTGCTGGGTAGTTGTCTATTAGTCAATGTAAGGTACTCAACGGCAAGTTGTACAAAGTTTTTTTTGCGTATTATTACAGTCCAAGTATAGTCATGGTGTTCGTTCACCATCATTTTACTTGATTTATAGATTATCTATCTGATTGCTGATCTGGTAATTCTTTATATTTTGTATTCTTCTATGGTCCCTTTTCTATAGCATCTGGTACATGACTTGTCTAAAAAAAATTAGCTTCACCGCAGGCACTTGAAGTCTTGAAGTTGTTGAATGAGCTTCTACCTGTTATAGGCAGAGAGAAAGAAGCTCAGTTGGATGTGGAAAAGGTAGCTCTTTTAGTAAACCAACCTGATATTCTTCCAAAATTCGGGATGGATTTACTACCTGTATTGATCCAGGTTGGTTCTCTAATAAAATTTTAACTAGACTCTTACTTATTACAAGTTCCATAATAATTTTTTCTTATTCTCTTTCCTTTTTGTCCTTTTCCATCTCAAACAGATTGTCAATTCTGGTGGGGATTTGTATATTTGTTATGGCTGCCTCTCTGTTATCAACAAGTTAGTTTATTTCAATAAATCCGACATGCTTCTTGAATTGCTTAAGAGCACCGACATTTCTAGGTGAACCAGACTTTTATTCTGAACTCTTTTCCTATCACAGCAATCTTTCAACATTCTTAAATGACAATTTTCAAATTTTCTTTTGGCCGTTGGGCAGTTTTTTGGCTGGTGTATTCACTAGGAAGGATCACCATGTGCTGGCATTAGCCCTTCAGATTGTGGACAATATCTTGCAAAAGCTTTCCCCCGTTTACTTGGGAGCCTTTGTAAAGGAAGGAGTCTTCTTTGCCATTGATTCACTTCTAACTCCAGAGAAGGGTTCACATAATATGTTTTCAATGTTCAATGGCATTCAGTTATCGAATGATTCAAGTCAAAGATCTGCTGCCAGAGATGCGCGAAGATGCTTATGCTATTTATTTGATGCTGGTCAGTCACCATCAACATCAGAATCAGGGAGTTGCAGATTGGAAATGGATTATGTCCAAAATCTTGCAAACCATATTAAAACCACTCACTTTGCGACAGAGTCGTTAAACTCTGAGAATGGAGTGACTGATATTCTTCAAAATCTCAAAACTTCATCCACTGCTTTATCTGATTTGGTCAACATGTCAATGGATGATAGTTCCTTAATGCAGAATGAAGAAAAATTATTTTCTTTATTGCATCAAATCATGTTGCAGCTTAATGGAAGTGATCCCATTTCTACTTTTGAGTTTGTCGAGAGTGGAGTTGTGAAATCATTTGCTGATTACCTGTCTAATGGTCAGTGTTCAAGAGGAAAGACTAATATTAATGGTGCAGTTAGTCAATCGTACATCACAGAGAAAAGGCTTGAGGTGTTTGGGAGGCTGTTTTTGACGCCTTCGGATTCACATTTGGTTAGCTTCCCGCTGTCAGCATTAATTTTGAAATTACAAAGTGCACTATCCTCTGTGGAAAACTTTCCAGTTATATTGAACCCTGTGTTCAAGGAAAGGAACTCATATGTTACGGTCCCTCAGAGGCGTTGGACAACTTATCCAGCTTTGAAGATCCAATTTGTGAGAGGAGAAGGCGAAACATGTCTAAGTGATTGCTTTGAAGATGTTGTGACCGTTGACCCTTTTTCGTCCTTTGACTCAATTGAAGAATTCTTGTGGCCTAAAGTAGGCAAGAAGAGGAGTGAACGCAAACGACCTATCACAGATATTTTGGGCAGTAATTGTTCACATTTGCCATTGGATTCTAGTCCTCAAAATCCTGACCTTATGGAATCTGATGACGTGTCCCCTAGTATGCATGCCATGCAGGTTAGTCGTGTTTTCTTTTTGTCTTTGCGTGTGTGTGTGTGCGAATGAATCGCTCCTGCTTTCATTTTCTTAAGAGTTGGGGAACTAATTATGTTTGTTTTCAGGGATTTTATTTTATCTTTATATTTAATTCCTTCACAATATACTTTTTAATGAGTTCTGCGTTCTGCAGGATGAAAAGCCAATGTTGTCTAATATGGCACCAGGTGAAGCAGACATTTTAGGACACACTACTAGTGAATCAATAACCTCATGTGAAGCTCTTTCTGTAAGTCAAACCCTTTACGTTTGATGTCTATGGTTGTTTTCTCAATTCAACCCAGCCTTTTTCCCAATTAATTGGGATTTGCTGCATGTACCCTTCTTTACCATTCTTTTCAGTCTAGAGTTTTTATACTCCCTCCATTCCACAATATTAGTCGCTTTAGGAGTCCAAACCCATTCCCAAATAAGTGACATTTTGGAGTTTTTGGGTTTAATTGACAAGATTGTCCTTCTATCCCATTAATAGCATCAGGCTTTCCCCTCGGCCCTCTCTCTTATACTTCCCCTCGTTTTCTTCTTCAACGCCTGCAAATCTGCAATATTTATTACTTCCCCTCTTCTTCTTTGCATGATTAATCCATGAAGATGAAAAGAACTACTTGGAGCAAGAAAGAGAACACAGACAACCTTAGTCTAGTAAGGAGAGTACAACCTGAACTTCCTCTAGCAGATTACTCCGAGGGAAAGTGCTAATACTGCTAATTTACAACCGGAAGACGTTTTGATGGAAAAAAGATTCCGATGAGTCAGCCATCAGAACTAACCAAGGGAGAGATGCCTACCCATTTGTATTTCGCTGCATTAGGTGGGTGGGAATCCGACGAACTTGATGGGTGGAGAATCGAACGCGCTTGGAGGGGAGGATATCAACCAGATTTTTTGACGATTTTTGTATGGAACGAACCCAGCAGATTTGGGAGAAGGGGTGGGGAGTTAGGATTCCAGTAGGGAGGAAGATTAAACTATTTTTTTCTGTTCTCTTTCCTCTCCTCCTTTTTCTCTCTTCAGCATTTAAGAGGAAAGAGAGAGGATAATTGTGGAAATTGAAGTAATGATTCTTCATTCCTTGGTTTGTGTAATCTTCCCTAAAACGACAAATTTTATGGAATGGAGGGAGTATATTCCTCGAGACACTTGCTCAAAATTTTCACTCAAAACATTGTAGAAATTAAGCTTCCTAATCTGTTTGGAGACGCTGATTAAGAAATTATTTTCTTTCCAAAATTTCCATCTGTTGGGTAGTATCTGGAAAATGAGTCAATCAATTGTAGAATATTCAACAAATTAAAGGAAAATCACCAGTTTCCATAAGAAGTATGACGTACACATGTTTGGGACAGTCAACTACCCATCTATCCTACTCTTCTCTGCTCACTTTATTTAAAGTTTTTTTCTTCGTTTACATGAGGCACTTTCAGGCCAACTTTCTGTGCAGTAATTTAATCAAAAAAGGAGAAAATATATTACTATTACATCAAATTAACTTCTCGAAATAATTTTCCCCAACTCATCTCCATGATGCATATAGAGCCTAAAGCTCTTTTTCTGTTCCCCATTTAGGAATGTATATACCAAGTACTCTATTTGTTGCTGATGCTGAATTAAATTTTGAACCAGAAGGGTGTCGTGTTCATGCTTTCATGGGTACAAGTTTTTGTTTTTTTGAGCTAGGTGTTTCTGTAATCCTATATTTAGTTGACTTCTTATATATTCAGAACCTTATGGAGCAAGAACGAAGAAACTCTACACAGGAGGATATTAGCATGAGCAAAGAGTGTCCCGAATCCTGTAGCTATGAAGATGCTTCGCCAAAATTGTTGTTTTATCTAGAAGAGCGACAACTGGATTCAGCGTTGAATTTATATCAAGCTATTCTTCATCTAAAAAGGAAAGCAGAAAATGACACTGTTACTGCTGCAACATTATGGAGCCAAATATTCAGAATTACATATAAAAGAGCATCTAAAGGAAATGAGAGTAACTCAAAGCAGTCTGACCATCAGGCTCCCTGCCCATCTGCTTGGTCAAGTAGTCTGTACACCCCATTTTTCTCTTGCATGTCCGTTTCTAAACTTTCCTCTGCCGTGGAAAAGTTTAGTTCAACATATGATATTTTATTCCTTCTTAGAATATTGGAGGGCATGGACAAATACAGGTTTCATCTTATGTCTCGTGAAAGAATCTGTGCTTTTGCTGAAGGCAGAATTGATGACTTGGATAATGTAAAGGTACAACTTTCTGATGTCCTACAGAACGAGATTGTGAGCTGTAGATTAACGGAAAAACTAGAGCAGCAGATGCGGGATCCTTTGGCTATTTCTCCTGGGGGCATGCCCCCTTGGTGTGTTCAATTAATGGATTTATGCCCCTTTTTATTTGGCTTTGAGGGAAGATGCAAGTACTTCAGAATGGCAGCATTTGGTAAGCGCCAAAGTCAACCTTCATCATCAAATAGTCAATCCAGTGTGAATAATAGACACCAAAACAATGTCACTTCACCCCGGAGAAAGTTTCTTGTTTACAGGCATCGGATTCTTGAATCTGCTGCCAAAATGATGGACCTCCATGCCCGACAAAAAGTTGTTCTTGAGGTGGAATATGATGAAGAAGTTGGTACTGGTCTTGGTCCCACATTAGAGTTCTATACACTTGTCAGTCACGAGTTTCAAAAACCTGGGCTGGGTATGTGGAGAGAAGACAATATATCTTTTCCTTCTATTGATGGCTTAGAAACCAATGATAATAGAATTGTGGGGTCCCCTTTTGGACTTTTCCCTCGGCCATGGTCTTCTACAATGAGTGTATCGAGTGGGGTAGAGTTTTCAGAAGTAGTAAAGAAGTTTGTTCTTTTAGGACAAGTTGTAGCAAAGGCTCTTCAAGATGGAAGAGTTTTGGATCTATCCTTCTCCAAAGCCTTCTATAAGCTTATTCTTGGACAGGTTTGCCCCTATCCCATGTGATATAATGTTGTATTTCCTTACATGTGTGTTATTAAATTATTAATGAAAGTATCCGTTTTTCAGGACCTCACTGTTTATGACATTCAGTCATTTGATCCAGAGCTTGGTCGGGTTCTTATTGAATTTCAGGCTTTTGTTCAAAGAAGAAAATATCTTGAATCTTGCAAAGGGAAATCAATTTTACAACTCGAACCATCTTTCCGAAACACCACAATTGAGGATCTGTGCCTGGACTTTACGCTACCTGGCTATCCTGATTATGTTCTTACTTCTGGAACCAGCATAGAGATGGTTAGGCATTAATCTCCATGGCCACTTTTGTATCCCCTCTCTCTTTGTACTTGATAAGTAAATTAACTGAATTGTCTAATATTTTGTTTTGTAGGTGAATTTGATGAATTTGGAAGAATATATTGCACTGGTTGTTGATACCACCGTGAATTTGGGTATTTTGAGACAAATGGATGCATTCAGATCGGGTTTTAATCAGGTTTACATCATGTTTTATGATTTTTATTTAACTCTTAAACTTGCACTGAAATGGAAAGTAACCCTTGGGGCATATGCACAAAGTTGCTTCGGAATGAGTTGGGATGATAGCTCAAGCTGTTGAAATACTCTGTTTGCAGTCTTAAGACACTTTAATTAGATACTCTCTGGACCCTGCCATGATTGGGTTTTTATGAAATATCTTTTATTGCTTTTCACCAATCAAAGTGTGTAAAATGGGAACCTTGAGGGACCCCTGTGGTACTTTTAATATTTTCTCGGGCTGGTGCAGTTGCCTCGTCTTCTTAGAGGCAGTAATCTCTGTTGTTTAAAATTTTCGTTATTCAAAAGCCATGAATATAACATCTCTTATTATTTATCAGGTTTTCCCAATTAGTCATCTCCAGATTTTCAATGAAGAGGAATTAGAGCGTTTGCTATGTGGGGAGCGTGAACTTTGGAATGTATGTGTATATTCTATTCAGTTTATCAATTTTGATTGAGGTCAACTGATTTTACTGAGATATATTCTTCGCCTTTTCACAGTCAAGTGAGCTTTCAGACCACGTAAAGTTTGATCATGGATATACTGCCAGCAGTCTTCCTATCATATATGTCAGTGCATTCTGATTTCCATCAGCTTCTTTTCAATGCTACCTCTGTCCCAAAATGAATGTCCAAAAAAATTTCAAATTTGCTTTTGATCAAGAGTACATTAAAAAAATGTGACATTCATTTTGGGACGGAGGGAGTATATATATACATAGTTAAGTCAATTGATCTCTCATGAGTTACTCGATATGAATTGCAGTTGCTGGAAATTATACAAGAGTTTAATCATGAGCATAAAAAAGCTTTTCTGCGGTTTGTGACTGGTGCACCTAGGCTCCCTCCCGGTGGGTTGGCTTCGCTTAACCCCAAACTGACCATTGTCCGCAAGGTTTGTATCAAGAATTTTCTCAAACTTATGGAACGATTCGATGTTCAAAACTGATATTAGAACTGTCTGGTTCAATGCCTCCCTTGTCTTAAATTTTGTTGTGTTTATCAACAGCATTGCAGCCAAAGTGTAGATGCAGACCTACCGAGTGTTATGACTTGTGCTAATTACCTTAAACTGCCTCCGTACTCATCAAAAGTCTCTCTCTCTCTCTCTCTCTCTCTCTCTCTCTCTCTCTCTCTCTCTCTCTCTCTCTCACACACACACACACACTATATCTCCCTCCCTCAATTTTATTTGAAGAGACCATTTTATTGATTGATTTCATTTGCTATTTTGCAGGAGACAATGAAAGAGAAGTTGTTATATGCCATCACAGAGGGGCAAGGATCATTCCATCTGTCATAGAACTCTCGGGTGTTGCCAGAAAGGTATATATAAAACTGTGAATATATCTTAAGAATAGGTAGTGGTGGTGTAGATAAACTGACCGATGGTTTGTGGCTGTGAGCGGTGGTGGTGGTGGTGGTGGTGGTGGTTAAATGACGACCTGACCGGAATCAAACTGGATACTGTTAGCTCATGTCGCTCATGTCAGCACTGACCGACATGGCTAGAGAATGTGTAAATGCAGGTAGTTGGGTTAGGAACTGTACATGGAATTATCAAAAAGATGCACACTTTTATGGTAGTAATCAGTTACATAATTATTGATGAATTGTTCACTGTTCATATCGACACCTATAAACATTCAAATTAGTACTTTATAAAATCCAACTAATATTTTTAGGGTTTATTACAAAAAAAAACTCACTATAAAAGATGGCATTTACAAAAAAAAAAAAAAAAAAAAAAACATGTAAGATGGGAAATTGCAAAAAATTACTTTTTTTTTTTTTCTTTTTTTACAACTTTTTTTTTTTTTTTGGTTTTTTTTTTTATCAGTTTTGGTCAAACAACTGATAATTTTAGTTATCAGTTCAAACAAGTGATAATTTCAGTTATCAGTTGTTTACAACTGGTAACTGAAATTAATTTGAAGAGTAGTTTATACTGGCACTTAATATATATGCACATGCACTGATACTTTTTACACTGTCACTTTAATACACTAACATTGACACTTTTTTTACATTGGCACTCTTTACACTAACACTCACACTTTTTTTACACTGGCACTTTGTTACACTAACACTGGCACTTTTTTACACTAACACTAACACTCACACTTTTTTTACACTGGCACTTTGTTACACTGACACTTTGTTACACTAACACTGGAACTAGCGGGGAAAACAAAACACGTTTTTTCTAAGCTTAAGAAAAAACACGTTTTTTTTAAGCTTAAGAAAAAATGCGTTTTTTATAAAATTTTGGCTAAGATTTTTAATTGTTTTATTACTTAAAATTGACAATGAAACTCAATTGTCATTTTTACAACAAAAACTATCTACCTACTTTATCTCTCAAACTTTAATTTTCATATGCACTGTATTTTATTTATTTTTTAGTTCCCGTGTGTAATGTCAAATTAGAAACCTTGTTGTGTGACGAAGCGAATATTAATGCATAATAAATATTATTCCAAAAAACAAAAACTTGAGAATTTTATTAATATTATTTTTTTAAAAAAAAAATAGATACTCTTTGCGATCCAAAATAAATATTATATTTATTTTTAATCAAAACCAAATTTTGTAAACAAATTGAATATTTATTTTTTATTTTTTTAAAATCTACGGAAAGATTTTTTCCCGCCGGCGTGATATTTTTACGTACCACGACACGAGCCTCCCAGTCAGTCACAAGAGGACATTACATACTCAACGTATTACATTCCTCCTCCACCCAATCCATTTCAATTTACCAATATACCCCTACTATCTTATCTCCATACTTCCCACTCTCCCGGCCAGCTTAATGGGCCAGGCATGAACACTAAACCACCGTCCTCCTCAACTCCGACCAATTTCCGTCTATTCCACCGCCTCCCTACCACCACCACCCTCCTCCATTGGTCTCCACCCTTCTCCACCCCCACCACAATTTCACTCAAAATCCCCAACCAATTTCGAGCATTAACCGCCGGCAACAATCCCTCCAGCCTCTCTCTCACCACCACAGACCCACCACCACCGGACTCCCTTGACGAAACCCTCTTATCCCTTCTCCGTCGAAGAAAAACCGAACAAGCCTGGCTAGTTTATTCCCAATTCCCCCACCACCTCCCCTCCGCCACTTGTCTCAGCCGCTTGGTCTGCCAGCTCTCTTATCTAAACACCCAATTGGGTCTCTCCCGCGCCCAATCCATCATCAACCGCCTCCGCAATGAACAGCAGCTCCACCGTCTCGACGCCAATTGCCTTGGCCTACTGGCTGTCGCTGCCGCCAAATCAGGTAATATCCTCTATGCCACCTCCATTGTTAAGTCTATGCTCAAATCTGGGTACCTCCCACATGTTAAAGCCTGGAGTTCTGTCGTTAGTGGCCTTGGTGCCTCCGGCGATGATGGGCCTGTTGAAGCCATCAAGCTTTTCAAGGTGGTGACACGGAGAATCCGCAAATTAGCGGACCCCACCATTGCCAAATATTCTAAACCAGACACTGCAGCTTACAATGCAGTGCTCAATGCGTGTGCTAATTTGGGTGAGACGCAGAAATTCCACCAACTGTTCGATGAAATGTCTGAGTGTGGCTGTGAGCCTGATGTGATAACTTATAATGTCATGATCAAGCTTTGTGCTAGAGTTGATAGGAAAGACTTGCTTGTATTTGTCTTGGAAAGGATTCTTGAAAAGGGTATTCCTTTGTGTATGACCACATTGCAATCGCTTGTTGCGGCTTACATTGGTTTCGGTGAATTGGAAACTGCGGAGAAAATGGTGCAATTGATGAGAGAACGAAGACTAGACCTTTGTAAGGTTCTTCGTGAATCGAATTTCGAAAGTGGTGATGGAAATGAGAATGAGGTATTTGAGAAGTTGCTCCCTAATTTGAAGTACGCGAGTAGTTATGAGCCACCATTGTTGCCGAAAGTGTTCACACCCAACTCTAGGATGTATACTACGTTAATGAAAGGTTATATGAATCAAGGCCGTGTTAAGGACACAGTCAGGATGCTTGATGCTATGAGAAGCCAAGAAGATAAAGCTAGCCACCCGAACCATGTAACGTACACAACAGTAGTGTCAGCTTTTGTTAAGATCGGGGCTATGGAGCAGGCGAGAGAAGTTCTTGCAGAGATGACTAGCATTGGTATACGAGATAATCTTATCACGTATAATATCCTTCTTAAAGGGTATTGTCAACAACTACAAATTCCTAAGGCGAAAGAGCTTATGAAAGAGATGATAGAGGATGCAGGGATCGAGCCAGATGTTGTATCGTATAACACTTTAGTTGATGGTTGTATATTGGTTGATGATAGTGCAGGGGCTCTCGGGTACTTCAATGAGATGCGATCCAAAGGTATTGCTCCGACTAAGATTAGCTACACGACTTTGATGAAAGCCTTTGCTTTATCCGGACTACCAAAGCTTGCTAGTGAGGTATTCGAAGAGATGCTCAAGGACCCTCGAGTGAAAGTTGATGTGGTTGCATGGAACATGTTGGTCGAAGGGTATTGTAGGTTGGGAATGATCGGTCCCGCCAAGGAAATCATCGAGAGGATGAAAGAGAAAGGGTTTTACCCTAATGTCTCGACTTATGGGAGTCTTGCTAATGGGATAGCGTTAGCAAGAAAGCCCGGAGAAGCACTTTTGCTTTGGAATGAAGTTAAGGAAAGGTGTGGAGTTGGAGAGGACGGAGGAGATGTTTCTGACACTTCGTCAGATATTCCAATATTGAAGCCTGACAAAGAGTTGTTAGATACTCTGGCTGATATCTGCGTCAGGGCTGCTTTCTTTAAGAAAGCTTTGGAAATTGTTGCTTACATGGAGGAAAATGGAATGCCAGTGGATAAGACTAAATACACCAGAATTTACGTGGAAATGCATTCGAGGATGTTTACTAGCAAGCATGCCTCTCAAGCTAGGCGGGATAGGAGAATAGACAGAAAAAGAGCAGCGGAAGCTTTCAAGTTTTGGTTGGGGTTGCCTAATTCTTACTATGGAAGTGAGTGGAGACTCGAACCGCTTGATGGCGGGAATGCTTCTGAGTTCTAATGCTGCATAAACTATCACGAAGTATAGTAGTAAAAAAATTCATGTATTTGTAGACTATATGTTATCATTTTTTTACATCTATACATAATGCAATATAAACTTGGACCCCATGCATAGTGGGAGCTTTTGTACTTGTAGTACCAGATTGCCTTTACAGAAAGCAATATAAATTTATAAAACACGGTCCTTTATTGTCTCAATGATTTCTTTGCCTGGCTTATAAGCTATTAGAAAAGGAAAAAGTCCAGAAAATTGCTCATCAGAGTTGCATTTGAACCCTTGATCTCAAGCTAAAGCTATAATTCCATTGCCATCTATTTATAATTCTGCTACAGATATCTGCTATTGATTCGTGAAAAATGTTTAAAATAGTTTACTTATAGTGACATTTTTTGCTTTTTCTGTAACCTAAAATATAATACTGAGATAAAACAAAAAGGGTCCGCCCCTACTAGCTTAATAGCATAATGATCCCTAAGCTTTGCCCTCAATAATTGGCTGCAGAAATAGGTATTCAAGGGGACTTTTAACATGAAGTTGTCGACGGTGAGCCTTCCTTTGCTTGTCCTGTTGAGTATCCTTCTTAGATCTGGTGACGGCAAGAAGTTTACTGATAGATGAATCCTAAGCTTTGCCCTTGACGAATAACAACAAAAGATACGAGTTTGAGAAGGCTTTAAACATGAAGTCGTTCACTGAGAACTTTCCTAGGCCTAGCCTGTCAAGTATCTTTCTTATTTCCTGCTGAAGGCAATAAGTTCATTGATAGATATGTAGGTTCCACTACGATTTACAAAAGCATAACAAGAGCAGACATATAAACAACTAATTCATCTATCTTTTTAGGCAGAAACACGACTAGATCTAGATGTAGCTAACACGCATAGTAGATTATTATTTTATTGTGTGTTTTTAACTTTTTTTATTATCATTACTCCCTCCATTCCTAACAGAATGTCCAAATTTCATTTTAAAGAACATTTTGAAAATATGTGCTTTTTATACTTCTTTTTATACATTTTAATGGCAAAGATCCATAAATATTCTTGTTATCCACTTTCTAAATATTTAGGGCTCGTTTGGTAGGCTGATAGGATTAGCCTGTATTAATAGTGAGTGGATTATTAATCAGGGGATTAATAATACCACCCTTTTTTTTGGGATTAATAAGAAGGGGATAAGAGGGGATAAGAGGTTACTATCCAAGTTGTTATAAATAATACAGTGGTTACATTTAATGTACCAAACACCAAACTTATTGAATTAATAATCCTATCCAGCCTAAGAAGGGCTACCAAACGGCCCCTTAGTTTTGCGATAATAAAATGAACAGCGAAAAAAATTGGTAAAAAAACGATTAGGGACAGTTTTTTTTTATTATTAGTTTATTATTATTTTTTTATTTTTTTTTGCAAAAAAAGACATTCATTTTGGGACAAAAATCTCTTGAATTTGGACATTCATTTAGAGACAGTGGGGTATTAAAACTTTAAAAGTGGATGAAGATGACATGGAACCTAGCCTCAATCCTACACAGCTATGCCTTGAAAGGCTACGCAAATGGGGGTCTATAAATATGCTAAAGATATCTTCAACAAGATAATAGTTTCTCCATAATGTTGCTCTGACAGAATTCGCCCCCTAACCCTAATCTCCCCGCTAGAAGAGAGTAGGGAATACCGCTAGAGCTCATTGGTTGCATTGTTGATTTTACAAATGAATGAAACTACGGTGGGGATCTGAATTTCACCTATGCAATGGGAGGAATGTCCATGAAAGTAGGTCAGCATTACTATTGTTACCCCACACATCTGAATCAATGAAAACTGTTGGTGTTTGAATGATTTAAAAGAAAAGCTTTCCTCACCTGTTCAATGCTCTTAAGAACTTAAACTGTCAGTTAGTCCCTACCTCCCTTCCTAATAATTTCAAAAGCACGTGAGGAGTCAAAGAAGTACAAATTTGATACCTGATGGATGAGTATTACACTCATTTATTGGGTAATTTTCGAGCCTATTCCTAGCGAATTCTTGAGTTTATTGGTATTTGATATACGTTTTAGTGTTTTTGTGAAATACATGTCAAACAGGTGCAGAATACAAACAAAACATGGCAAATTTTGGGATTTCAAGGACCTTAAAGTTATTTACAGAAGACTGAGGACTGATGCGCAAAAAAAATCATGATATTTCAGTTATTCACAGTTTGGTCACTGGAATCTATGACGATTGGAGAGTATTTTAATTGTGAATCTTAAGTGTCATTATAAGTATAGGATTGTGACTACATTGATACATATATGAATGACGATTACTCCACCTTTCACTTCCTTATTATTTTCTTGATCATTGTCATCAACTTAGTACACTGTTATAGGATCACTTTAGCATTATCGGGGTCCATAGAACATGTTTGCATGAATGTCAATAACACATCAAATAGGCTACTCAGGAAGTGATATATGACTATTTTCTTTGAACCCTATTTGTGAGTCTTTAACTTTCTAGTCACTTAAAATTTTCGCTAGAACCCCTTTTAAGCTTTATTAAAAATGGATATCTTATACCACCCTTCACCTTCATTTTCATTTTGTACCCATATTATCTTAGCCTTACACTTATATACTCCCTTCGTCCCATTAATAACTTCACTTTTTACCCAAAATGGCGTCCCGTTAGAAGCTTCACATTTCCTTTTTTGGCAAAGAATCTTTACTATTTCCTTCACTCATTCTATCTCCTATTTCACTATTACACTCACAACACTTTTCAAATTTACTATTTCCTCCCCTCATTCTCTCTCCTATTTTACTATTATACTCACAACATTTTCTCCACCCTTAATTTGTGTGTCGGGGCCAAAATGGTGAACTTATTATTGGGACGGAGGGAGTATTATTTTCTCACATTTTAAAAAAAGTGAAACTAGGGAATGAATGTGAAATTGAGGGTTATGCTTAGAAAGTAATGGGAATGAATGGAAAGAGGTCGACTTAGGAAAAAAGAGTTATGTATGGCGAGTGCATAAATATGGTTGAGATAGTGCATAGTATTGTTCGTGATTCGTATTTATACAAAGCCCAAAAAAAAAAAAATTTGAAAAGACTTGCCCTCATGGCTATGAAAGTTGGAAGTTGTGATTCAAAGTGACCAAAGGAAAGAAAGGAATGTGTTCAACCCTTTGTATGAAAGTATGTAAAATTCTAAGTTTGGGGATTGAAATATGGGGTGACATAGGTGAGTGGAAAGTTGCACTCTATTTTTGCATGAAAGAGCTTCTAGTTTAATTTGCTTGATTTCGTATGTCCTTATCTTTATTTATAGCCGTACACCTAGCCCACGATTGTCGCGAACATTACAAGTGAATAAGTCATATTTGATCCCTAAAGAGTAGTCTGGTTGACAGTTGTGGTTAACGTGCATATGAGTGTCCTTGTGCAAAATTTCATCATCTTATCATCTTTGATTCAGAGCATGACATAAGTGACCCTATAAACTATCTTATTTTGGTGGCGATGATCTCTAATTACTCGATCACCATTCCATTATGTGGTGGAGAATTGTGATTTATATGCATTAATGCAATTGTAATCTCATGTTCATAATACCATTTGTTGATTATGTGTGTTTGTCAGGATCTGAAACTTATGTAGCTAGCAAACCCGTATCTAATAGAACATCCCAAAAATATTTTGTTTTGATGTTTTTAACTTCTGTAGTTTAGAATTTAGATAGTAGTTTTATTTTAATTTTTGTTTACTCGAGGACGAGCAAAAGATAAGTTTGAGACTATTTGATGGATGAGTATTACTCTCATTTATTGAGTATTTTTCGAGCCTATTCCTAGCGAAATCCTTGGGTTTATTAGTGAGGACCCCGACCCGGAACCTACACGTGTCCCGAGTTGAAGCATCCTCAAACTAACCCAAATTTACTAAACTTTGAAAACTTTGATATAACTTTCAAACATAACTAGATTAACATAATCTTTTCAAAACAACTCCACTACTCTCCCCACCGGAGGAAGAGTGGACTAACTTTGAAAATACTAAACTGTTTTAGTTACAAAAGATTGTGGTTCCAACGTAGAATTTAAAGTTTATAATTACAAACTCCCTAAAGGAATTATAACAAAATATACTTTCTACGCCAACCTAACGTACCCCGACAATACCCCAAAAGCTCACTGCCAAACTCCTTTCCGCCTTTACTTGGCCGGTCCGCCTGTCTCGGGATCTAAAACATTAAAGGGAGAGGGGTGAGAATAAATCTCAGCAAGCTATTATGAATGCAGCAATATGCCAAATAAATGCAACACATAACAAGTCGCACATAACACATTGGAAAAGTCAGTAAACACATTCCATTACCTTGGTTTACCTTTTTCCGTCCGAACAATAGTCGTACAACATTGGGTATAATAATACTCCAATCTTAAGTGAGCCGTTAAGCAATACCCACATCTTATAAGACCCGTTTTTCGTGTGGAACCAAATAAGATAGTAGCAACTCTGTAAGGCTTTTGGCTCACTACGGATGCTTTATACCCCGACAGGCACTGTGACCGCGGGGAGGGGACGGTCCACGAATATAACATAATCCGATCACATTAGGTCACACTTCCATAATTGATCGTATTATGTTATACCCCAACATCACCGATTAACAAATTATCAAGCACATAATAGTTACTTGAAACATAATCCACAAAAAGGGATAACAATATAGCAACATGGTAAAATATACTCATGCCCAACCAATATCATAGTGCAACATTTATTCAACACACTATTCATAATATAAACAATGTATAAGAACTCAAGTAAGGCAAGGAAGTATCATCAATCCATCCTACAAGGTCATTATACAATAATACAAGGCCTCTATGAAGGTTCAAGCTCAATTTACCAAATGGGAGTCACAATTTATAAGTGACCAAACAAGATTGCTAAACTAATTCTGGTTCAGATTTAAAGTTAAGTTTCTGGGGTCTTGGGCGATCGCTTCATACCACTCTGGGGCGACCGCCAGTGGATTTTCAAATGGCACCCAAGTTCCCGTCAAGGTGGGCGACCGCACAACACCCTCGGGCGACCGCCCAAGAGGTTTTCTAAAGCAATCCTAGTTTCTCGGCAGCATGGGCGGCCGTCATGCCCCCGGGCGACCGCCCAAGTGCCCTTCCAAAGAATTCCCGCATTTCCAACTCTTCTTTACCTATTTTCTTTTCCTTTTAACCTTGCATATTTCCATGAACACCAAAACATTTCCTAGCTTACCAATTTCATCATAAAGCATGTAAACCCAAATAAAGTAACCCTAGATTATTTATCACTACATCTTCCACCCATTTCATTTCCTCTAAATCATCTTCCATGAACATTTACTTCATTCTACTTCATTTACTAATTATTCAACTCCTATAAGGTTCCCAAAGCATGAAACAACCATCCATACAACAAGAACAACATTTAAGAGTTTATGAACATTTATAAGAAGGGAAATCATAACAACTCACCTTAGCTAATACAGGATGAAATGAAGCTTTTCTAGGCTTGATCAACTCCTTTATATGTACCACTCACAAAAGGACACTTGGATTTAAAAATGGACAAGAAATGAACTTGGTAGGAGTTTGAGAAGTGGTGGATTTCACAATGCTCTTTCCATGGAGAATGGTAAGAGTGAAATGAGATGGATGAGGGAGGTGAATAGGGAAAGTATGGGAAGAGGAAGGAGAAAAGTATGGGAGGTATGGTGTCATTGTCCTAGGAAAGAAGAGGGGAGGATTTTAAGGGATATGGTTCCCCTCCCTAATTATTAATCCAAGGCTTTCAACCAATATAAATGAAAGCCCCTTTTAATTCCCATTATTTATTTTACCCAATTTAACCTCTTCTCCCCTTATCCATTTTCTATTTTTATATTTTCCTTTAGGACATTATTTTACTTTCCTATCATTTTATCCTAATATAAGGAATCAAGTATATAAAAATGAACACATAATACTAACAATAATATTAAAAGCATATAATATTATACTTAAATTGTGCCTAGGGTTAGGGTCGTTACACTCACTCCCCCTTAAAGAAAATTCGTCCCGAATTTTAAAAAGACTTACTTGGATTTTCAAACAATCAGGGGTATTTCGCTCTCATCTCCGACTCTAGCTCCCACGTTGCTTCCTCAACGGTATGATTCTTTCAAATGACCTTCACTATAGGGATGCTCTTAGTTCTCAACTCCTTAACTTGAAATTCTAAGACTCTTAATGGTTCTTCAACATAAGACATGTCCGCTTGAACATCATCGGGGGGAGAACTCAAAATATGGGAAGGATCATGACAATACTTTCTCAACATAGAAACATGGAAAACATCATGGAGTAAAGAAAAAGACGGAGGTAATGCCAACCGGTAAGCCAAATCCCCAATCTTCTCTAGAATCTCAAACGGACCAACGAACCTCGAAGCCAATTTACCCTTATTACCAAACCTTTTGATTCCCGTCCTTGGAGAGACCTTCAAGAACACAAAGTCACCAACCTGAAAAGATAAATCCCGTCTTCTATTGTCGGCGTAGCTTTTCTGTCTACTCTGAGCCGTCTTCAATCTATCCCGAATCACCTTGATCTTCTCCGTTGAATCTCTAACCAAATCCGGGCCCCAAAGTCTCGCTTCACCAACCTCGTCCCAACACATCGGAGATCTACACTTCCTTCCATACAACGCCTCATACGGAGCCATCTCAATACTAGACTGATAACTGTTGTTGTAGGCAAACTCCACTAAAGGTAGATGATCTTCCCAAGACAATTGGAAATCCATCACACAAGCCCGTAACATATCCTCAAGTATCTGAATAGTTCTCTCGGACTGACCGTCGATTTGAGGATGAAACGTCGTACTGAAACACAATTTAGAACCCAAGGCTTCATGCAATGCTCTCCAAAATCTAGAAGTAAACCTCGGATCTCTGTCGGAAACAATACTAACCGGAACCCCGTGAAGTCTCACAATTTCCTTCATATACAACTGAGCTAACTTCTCTAACGAAAACTTGGTTGACACCGGAAGAAAATGAGCCGACTTTGTCAATCTATCCACAATAACCCAAATAGCATCCATCTTCTTCGCGGTAAGAGGCAATCCCGAAACAAAATCCATCGAAATCCCTTCCCATTTCCACTCCGGAATATCCAATGGTTGAAGTAGTCCCGCCGGTCTCTGATGTTCAGCCTTAATCTGTTGACAAGTCAAACACTTAGATACATAATCCGCAATTTCCCTTTTCATACCATTCCACCAATACCCACGTTTCAAGTCTTGATACATTTTCGTACTACCCGGATGAATCGCAAACTTGGACTTATGGCCATCCTCTAAGACACGCCTCTTGATTTCCGGTGATGAAGGAACACAAATTCTCCCTTGGAAGGTTAAAATCCCATCTCTATTCAACGCAAATTCCCCGGCTTTCCCATCTTGCACTTGATCTAAAATTTTCTTCAACTCCGGATCACCTTGTTGAGCTTCCTTCAAATCTCCATACAATGTAGGAACGGCTCGAACATTCGCAATAATTACCTCACTCTTCAATTCTCGGGAACCCAAAGCTGTCACATACGCCTTTCGGCTAATCGCATCCGCCACTACATTGGCCTTCCCCGGATGATAAGAAATTACACAATCAAAATCCTTCAAGAACTCAAGCCATCTCCTTTGTCGGTTGTTCAACTCCTTTTGGGTAAATAAGTACTTCAAACTCTTATGATCGGTGAATATCTCAAATTTCGCCCCATAAAGGTAATGCTTCCACTTATGTAACGCAAACACGATCGCCGCCAATTCCATATCATGAGTAGGATAATTCTGTTCCGCCGGTGATAACTTCCTAGAGGCATACGCAATGACTTTCCCATTTTGCATTAGAACACATCCCAAACCCGCCTTCGAGGCATCACTATAGATCACAAAATTCTCACAACCATCCGGAAGGGTAAGAACAGGAGCCGTCGTCAACCTCTTCTTCAATTCATTAAAACTTTCCTCACACTTGGAATCCCATGTGAATGATACATCTTTCCGAGTCAACCTTGTCAATGGAGTTGCAATCCGAGAAAACCCCTCAATAAACCTTCGGTAATACCCCGCCAAACCAAGGAAACTACGAACCTCAGTCACAGTCGAAGGTTGCTTCCAATTAACCACAGCTTCAATTTTCGAAGGATCCACGGAAATCCCCGAACTCGACACAACATGCCCCAAGAAAGAAACCTGCTCAAGCCAAAACTCACACTTGCTGAACTTGGCGTACAACTGCTTCTCACGGAGAACTGACAAAACAATCCTCAAATGATTTTCATGCTCTTCCCGGGACTTAGAATAGACAAGGATATCATCAATGAATACCACCACAAAGCTATCAAGATAAGGCTTGAAAACACGGTTCATCATATCCATAAACACGGCTGGAGCATTAGTCAACCCAAAAGGCATCACAACAAACTCATAGTGACCATATCTAGTTCGGAAAGCTGTTTTAGCAATATCATCCGGCCTAATCTTCAACTGATGGTATCCGCTTCTCAAATCAAGTTTTGAGTAGATAACGGAACCTTGGAGTTGGTCAAATAAATCATCTATGTGCGGAAGAGGATACTTATTATTTATGGTGGCTTGGTTCAACAAACGATAATCTATACATAATCGTAAGGTACCATCCTTCTTCCTAACAAATAGAACCGGTGCTCCCCACGGAGACACACTAGGGCGAATAAAACCCCGGTCTAGCAATTCTTGCAATTGGACCTTCAACTCTTTTAACTCGGCCGGAGCCATTCTATAGGGTGCTTTAGAGATAGGGGTGGTACCGGGCACTAAGTCAATACAAAACTCTACCTCACGATCCGGAGGCATAGAGTACTCACTAGAAAACACGTCACTAAACTCATTCACAACCGGGACATGAGCTAACTCGGGGGACTTCTTATTGAAATCTACCACATAAGCCAAGTAACCCGCACACCCCTTAGATAGCATCTTTCTAGCTTTTAAGGCGGAAATAACATGTAAACCGAACATAGATTTATCTGCATCAAATATAAAAGTAGGCACATCAGGCATAGCAAATGAGACGTGTTTTCTACGACAGTCTACCAAAGCATGACACTGACTCAACCAATCCATCCCAAGGATCACATCAAAATCACGGATTGGTAACTCAACCAAATCCACCGGCAATACATGCCCACATATAGTCACATCACACCCATGGTATATCAAAGAAGATGCAAGGCACTCTCCCATAGGAGTAGAGACCTCCAACACATAAGGCATAGATTCAGGCAAAATATGCAATGAGAATGCAAAATGAGATGCCACAAATGAATGGGAAGACCCGAGATCTATAAGAATGCGGGCCTTAACTCCTGAGACAGGGACTATACCTCTAATGACGGCATTGGGATCGACCTCTCCTCGACCCAAAGCAAACACTCGACCTTGCACTCTATCTTTGGGTTTCCCATCGACATCTCTCTTCACACCACTACCTTGTCCCCCTTGACCACTACCCGAAGCTTGCTTATTCTCGCCACCTGACAATTCCTCCGAAATGGCCCGACGCCCCACACTCTAAACATCGGCCTTGCTTGCTCCAACACTTGTCCTCCGAATGCCCTTGCTTCTTGCAATATCCACACGGTGCCCCTGCATCCGACACGGAGTCGAACGATTTCACGGGCGTCGTTACGCTTCCTCCTCGATTTGCTCAGTGAATGCCCCGCCGCCCTCGTTCCGTCCCGAACCTTGACCTTGGAATCTATTTCGTTCCCACCTTCATTTTTACCACGATACTCCTCTATATCATTCTCAATCCGGTACGCCATATTCACGCCCGCTTGGAAGTTGGCGAAGTCACGAGTCAAAAGCCGCTTCCGAACTCCACCCTTAAGCCTTTCACGAACCTGTAGATACGCCTCTCTTCATCCGGTACCAAATGAGGACAATATCGGGCTAACTCCGTAAACTTTGTTGAATACTGTGCTATAGACATTGCCCCTTGCTCCAATTTAAGAAACTCAACCTTCTTCTTATCTCTAGTCACCATTGGAACGAAGTGATCCCGGAACTTACGTGTGAAATTTTCCCAAGTCTGCGGTGTCAAATCCCGGTCCCAACCATCCTTCACTACTCGCCACCGGTTCGCGGGTCCTTCCAACTTGAAAACGGCACATCTCACCTTTCCTGCATCCGAACTCTCCATAGCCAAGAAAATCTTGTTCATCGCTTCAAGCCATCTCTCCGCCTTTACCGGATCCGGATCTCCGTTGAAGCTAGGAGGAGACATCTTCACGAACTTCTCTAGACCATGGTGCCCTGCCTACCTTCAGGTTGTTGTTGTCCCCTACCTTGATTCTGATTTGCCATATTCTGAAGAAACACTCGAAACATATCCATCATCTCGGCATTCGGATTACCAACATTTCCCAAAGCCCGATCCTGATCTCCATCATTACCCGCCATTAGTACAAACTCCTGCATTAAACACTCGGTGTCAGTTATCACACACTCTCACTCAGCTAGACTCTACCCGAGAACTCTAACCGAGCTCTGATACCAACTGTGAGGACCCCGACCCGGAACCTACACGTGTCCCGAGTTGAAGCATCCTCAAACTAACCCAAATTTACTAAACTTTGAAAACTTTGATATAACTTTCAAACATAACTAGATTAACATAATCTTTTCAAAACAACTCCACTACTCTCCCCACCGGAGGAAGAGTGGACTAACTTTGAAAATACTAAACTGTTTTAGTTACAAAAGATTGTGGTTCCAACGTAGAATTTAAAGTTTATAATTACAAACTCCCTAAAGGAATTATAACAAAATATACTTTCTACGCCAACCTAACGTACTCCGACAATACCCCAAAAGCTCACTGCCAAACTCCTTTCCGCCCTTACTTGGCCGGTCCGCCTGTCTCGGGATCTAAAACATTAAAGGGAGAGGGGTGAGAATAAATCTCAGCAAGCTATTATGAATGCAGCAATATGCCAAATAAATGCAACACATAACAAGTCGCACATAACACATTGGAAAAGCTGTAAACACATTCCATTACCTTGGTTTACCTTTTCCCGTCTGAACAATAGTCGTACAACATTGGGTATAATAATACTCCAATCTTAAGTGAGCTGCTTAAGCAATACCCACATCTTATAAGACCCGTTTTTCAGGGAACCAAATAAGATAGTAGCAACTCTGTAAGGCTTTTGGCTCACTACAGATGCTATACCCCGACCGTGGCCACGGGAGGGGACGGTCACGAATATAACATAATCCGATCACATTAGGTCACACTTCCATAATTGATCGTATTATGTTATACCCCCAACATCAGCTGATTAACAAATTATCAAGCACATAATAGTTACTTGAAACATAATCCACAAAAAGGGATAACAATATAGCAACATGGTAAAATATACTCATGCCCAACCAATATCATAGTGCAACATTTATTCAACACACTATTCATAATATAAACAATGTATAAGAACTCAAGTAAGGCAAGGAAGTATCATCAATCCATCCTACAAGGTCATTATACAATAATACAAGGCCTCTATGAAGGTTCAAGCTCAATTTACCAAATGGGAGTCACAATTTATAAGTGACCAAACAAGATTGCTAAACTAATTCTGGTTCAGATTTAAAGTTAAGTTTCTGGAGTCTTGGGCGACCGCCCATACCACTTGGGCGACCGCCCAAGTGGATTTTCAAATGGCACCCAAGTTCCTGTCAAGGTGGGCGACCGCACAACACCCCTTGGGCGACCGCCCAAGAGGTTTTCTAAAGCAATCCTAGTTTCTGGCAGCATGGGCGGCCGCTCATGCCCCCTTGGGCGACCGCCCAAGTGCCCTTCCAGCAATTCCCAGATTTCCAACTCTTCTTTACCTATTTTCTTTTCCTTTTAACCTTGCCTATTTCCATGAACACCAAAACATTTCCTAGCTTACCAATTTCATCATAAAGCATGTAAACCCAAATAAAGTAACCCTAGATTATTTATCACTACATCTTCCACCCATTTCATTTCCTCTAAATCATCTTCCATGAACATTTACTTCATTCTACTTCATTTACTAATTATTCAACTCCTATAAGGTTCCCAAAGCATGAAACAACCATCCATACAACAAGAACAACATTTAAGAGTTTATGAACATTTATAAGAAGGGAAATCATAACAACTCACCTTAGCTAATACAAGATGAAATGAAGCTTTTCTAGGCTTGATCAACTCCTTTAGATGTACCACTCACAAAAGGACACTTGGATTTAAAAATGGACAAGAAATGAACTTGGTAGGAGTTTGAGAAGTGGTGGATTTCACAATGCTCTTTCCATGGAGAATGGTAAGAGTGAAATGAGATGGATGAGGGAGGTGAATAGGGGAAGTATGGGAAGAGGAAGGAGAAAAGTATGGGAGGTATGGGGCCATTGTCCTAGGAGAGAAGAGGGGAGGATTTTAAGGGATATGTTTCCCCTCCCTAATTATTAATCCAAGGCTTTCAACCAATATAAATGAAAGCCCCTTTTTAATTCCCATTATTTATTTTACCCAATTTAACCTCCTCTCCCCTTATCCATTTTCTATTTTTATATTTTCCTTTAGGACATTATTTTACTTTCCTATCATTCTATCCTAATATAAGGAATCAAGTATATAAAAATGAACACATAATACTAACAATAATATTAAAAGCATATAATATTATACTTAAATTGTGCCTAGGGTTAGGGTCGTTACATTATTGGTATTTGATATAAGTTTTAGTGTTTTTGTGAAAGACATGCCAAACCAGTGGAAAATGCAGAATACAAACAAAACATGGCGAAATTTGGGATTCCAAGACCTTATAGTTATTTAAATAACACTGAGGACTGATGTTCAGAACTCTGAAGATTCCAGTGACCAAACTGTGAATAACTGAAATGTCAAGGATTTCGCTAGGAATAGGCTCGAAAAATACCCAATAAATGAGGGTAATACTCATCCATAAATACCACAAACTCATTGAATTTTCTTTGTGAGTAAAAGTCTTCCAAACATAATCATCAAAATAGTTCTAACCAATAAATTTCCCATCCCAAATCTAATTGGCAAGAAATGATGAAGCAAGATATGTTCTTATGATGATTATTGGCAGATAACTGGAACAGGCATTGTAGCAATGAGTTGGCAAAAGAATTTAGAAAATGATCAAGGAACTAGTATATAGAATAGTAGAATAAAGGAAAAAATAAAATTTACCAATGTTGCAGTTTCCATTGACCTTAACCCCTTGACCTTGATGATTGACTCCTTTAATAAGAGGACGATAGCACCTGAAAGAGCAGTCATCGTTTGAGAAAGACTGTCATGCCAAAATTCTACTACCTCTGTTCCAAAATGGATGTCCAAAAAAAGCAAACTTGAAAAAATTTGTACATTCATTTTGGGACGGATGGAGTAGCATACTTTCCTTATATAGATAGATTACTAAGAGCTCTGGGACCTTTATATTTGAAGCATTAGGTAGTAATCAAATTGATCTGATATATGCATACATATAAAATAATGACCACATTTTCTTTGCGCAGCTGAAAGAAACTAAGAAAGGAGCAGGAGGTACTTCTCTTCACTAATTACCATCATATCCTTCATCTCAGCACATAGCATTCTTTAAAGGTATGATAAGGAGAAAGGTAACTCTTCATTAAAGGCTAGCATGCGTATTATGAAAGCAGTTGCAGAATGGACTCATCACAAAGAAGAGAAAGTGTTTGTTTCTCTCTACGGCTAAAGTTATTAAATTATCCAACGATGCAATGATACTCGAGCAATTTTGGTGCAGTACGACTAAATGTATTCTACATTTCCTCAGACTAAAAGTATATAAACTAAATTATCCACTTTAAGCATAAATAAGGGTGGGATAATTGTGAGATAATATACATATAGCTTCATAACCAATTTGTTTATTGCTGGTGCATTTGAATTATTTTTATGAAAGTACCTGATATGTTTTTGGCCCCTTCTTCAGTAAGAAACCAACGCTATTTAAGTTCTCCACAAATGTGTCAATATCGGGTACTCTTAAACCAATCCTATCAGCCAAACTGTAAATCTCCTGTGAAAGGAAGAAACGCGTAAGACAAAACTTCAAGATGCATAAAAAAGAAGAAATCCCCACCATAAAGCAAGATTGTTTACAGAAATAGAAAAGCAGTCTTTGTGCTCCAGCTCTGATTGCTTATTCAGAGCACCTAAGAATCGCTTAGCTTCTTTCTGTTGACTTATTCCCCCACTTCGACCAAAATCCACAAAACCATGCTCATCAACATACTTATCATACAAGGATTCCTTCATGATTTCGACAACATCCTGTTAAATAAGTAAAGATGGCCCATTAGATGAACTGGAAATTTAGAGTGAGCCCACAACGATTAGGTCCGAAAACATTATCAGAATTAGCAAGTGAAGAACCAGAGATAAAACTTTTAGACTAGCTGATTACAAGAATAGAGTGGCCACGTTTACTCCCTTCAAAACCGTCTTGGCTAACCCAGTACTAATTAATGTCAGAGTACAGGTTCCAGGCCATCATATGCACACAAAGAACCACCTAAAAATATATGTTTAGAAAATTTTAGTGAAAATCACCGCTATGTTTCCTCATCCCTGTTTCAATCTAGAGAATCTGATGCAACCAAAATTGCTGATTATTCCTTAATTACCAGAAGCTTAACTGATTTACCAGTTGCGTTTTACTCCCTCCGGCCTTAATTATAAGCAAAACTAACCACCTTCAAACAGATTAAGAAAGTTAGTTAATAAACTAGTTTAATTGTCTTGATTTTATAACAAAAATGGTTATAATCACTAAAATATCCTCATATTGAATGTCTAGGAAATGTGCTCATGTCTCTGAAATGAGAGAACGAATTAAGGTTAATGTTGGAAAAGAGTATCTAATAACATTGAAATATGTGGGTTTTGCTTATATTTTAAGGCCAAAGAAAATTTCTACGTTTTTGTATATATTTGAGGTCGGAGGGAGTAACAAACTAACAAGAGGAGAAATTTTCTTGCTGCTATGCTTAAAAACATGGATTGAAGTCAATTTATTGGCTGCAAGAACTGAGAGAGTTGATGTTTTTGTTTATATACTTTTCAATTTACCACCTTCCATTTGACAAGTGAAAAGGTGAGTTCAAATAGGTTCCAGTTAGAGGCTTGAGCTGTATATTCTCTTTGGGGATTGAAGATTCTATCTTTCATAGATGTTAATCTACATAGAATTACTGCTGTCAAGGGCCAAGACTTCTGTAAAGAAGAGTACCATAGAAATTCAGTGTACCGAGCTGTAGGTCTATTAGATGGACTTACCAAAGCATCCTGGACAGTTATTTCTTCTCTCAAGTCCACCCTCGCTCGAGCTTCCGCCAGCCTTACTAGACTTTCTAACTGCCGAGCTGTTATTGGTGTACTATCAGCAGATGTGTTATGGTCTCTCAGTTGTAGGTAAAACTTCTGAAGGATTTCAGCTGCCGCTCTTGACATCCTGATGGTAATAAGGAGTGTACAAATAAAAGAACTGGAACCATGAAATATATATTTGCCTTATTGAAGAGCATATTGAACTACCTACGAAAGACATATTGAACTACCTCGGAAAGACATAAGTTCTTGCATAAGCAATATATTTCCGCAGAAGAGGTAAAGGCAGTGGAACAAAATCAACATCCTTCTTTGGATCTAGTCTCAGTTTTGACACTAAAGAACCGCTCTTTACGTTCAGCTCCGAGTCTCTAACACTCCGAGATGCTGAATTAGGATAGCAATCCGTCATGTCAATAAAATACCTACTGATACTAAAATTCAGAAAAAGTTGAAAAGTTACCTGTACATAACCTTTTTGCAGCTGGTGAATGCCGGCCATTTCTATTGTGAAGCTGCAAAAAGAAAATATGATTTTTCACTTGGAGATAACCTCTGAATACAAATATTTTATAGTCTTTCAATTCCCTGGAAACATCAATATCACATGAACGTGACTGATGCATGCAAGGAGAAAGTGTCAAATTGATGGAAGCAAATCAAGACAATGTATAGTTCAGATGCTCAAACGAAAATTCACAATATCAGAAGCCAAGTTACATGGGATGGTCGATGGGGGGAGGGATTCATTAAGCAATATCTAAGCCTTCAAATATACCCCCTCTGTCTCGTTTATTTTCGCCACTAGACAAAAGGTCTATGTTTAAGAATTCATAATAAATACTTTGTATAATTTTGGTTTTCCATATATACCCTCTTTTTTTAATTATCTCTTGTAAATGTAAAAGGCTGTCAAATATTTGATGTAGGTAGGGATATAAAGGGAAAGTAAAGCATTTTTGTGCATTGGAATCCTAAGTAGCTTAGCTTATAAAATGAAACGGCTAAAAGTGAAAAGTTGCCCAATATATATGAGATGGAGGGAGTACATTTACATTTTACCTCAAAAAGCACTCTTGGAATAAGTGAAATTAGTTGCTATGGACGAAGCGGTTATTATTCTGTCATCCTGGTGTTGATTTGTAGTCGGCAGACTGAGATTTCATGAGTGCATCAATCATTCGGTTCGATGGCCAACCTAAATGTTTGACAGTCATGGCATGCTTAATGTTACCAACAAGGTAAACCCATCTAATCGTCTTCCAGTCTATCTTAAGAATATTTAATTTCTGTATAGATCTTAAATTGGGCCAATGGAAACTGATTCCCAAATTCAATATCAAGTTTCTGCTCGGTTAAGAGCTATCTGCAAAATGATTCAAAATGCAAGGATACTGTACTTTGAACATGAAAAATAGAACCTTCTGGAATTTATACCAAAACATCTTAAAATATGAGTGCCACTCATTGTTCATGCACTAATATAAGAAGAACTTACTGACATAATGTGGTCTGAGAGTTGCTTATCAAGAAGCTCATCAGGTTTATCAAGTAAAATGAAAACCAAATCAAACCGCGACAGTAGAGCCGGATTCATTTTCAAGTTCTCATTCACAGTTTTTGCCCGACTGCAATAAAAAACATAGAATTTGATTGTCAATGCTTCGCAGGCTCTAATAATTCACTGTGACAAGGCATATGAATCAGAACATACTAGAAGTTTGAAATAAGACAGATACTGGAATAATGCACAATGGAAAATAAGAAGTTTCTACTTGATTCAGTAGGAAATCACAAACCAACTCCCTAGTAAACAGATCACATCAATTGAAGTTTTACCTATCACGGTGCTCAGCTACTGACCCTTACTTCAATAATAACTTTTCTCATCACTTACAGAAATCATTTTGTTCGCACGCACAAAAAAAGGAAGCAAACTTCTGACAACCATCAATATTATGACACTCAGAATTTGAACCTACAACTTCACATTGAACATGTAGAATGTTTACTTGTAATGGCCTCCAACAGGATTTGCTGCAGCTAAAACAGTTGTTCGAGCTGATAAACTTGCTACTAGTCCTGCCTTTGCTACAGAGACGCACTGTTGTTCCATTGCTTCCAATAGAGACTGAGGTTGTAAAATAATCAGCAAAACCTACAGGCAATACATAAGAGAGCAAACATAGAACTACATTGGCAATAAACCTGGAGTAACCTGATGTTCCGCAGACATCTTATCGAATTCATCAATACAGCATAATCCACGGTCTGCAAGTACCATGGCACCTGTTGAAAGGCATAATATATACTTGAATGAATGTTCAATTTTCTGGCGTAAAATCTCCATGTATTTTGGATACTACAAATGGTTCTGGATCAAGTTTTACCGTAGGTAATGAATTGCCTATATTGAGAGAGCCTACCATAACTATCCCTGTTGATAGATCCCTTGCTTTGATGAAATATACAGAAACTTATCCAACTGTTTGACAAGCACACAGTTATCTATGCTTGTACTTACCCAGTATTTGGTATAGTATCAGTCCTGGGATATCTCTATTTCTTTCATGCAGATTCTCAAATCATTATTAGTGCACTTTCTTGGAGTAACGACATACTTAACGGGTTCCATGTATTATCATAATAGAAAGGGAGGGGATTGTAAAAGAAAATGTTATCATCCGTTTAAGTACTAACCTTCAACTAATTATTGCTGTTGTATGTGGTATACTCGCTCAATTAAAAAAATAAGTGTCCAGTGTTCCTTTTTGGGACGTCCAAAATAAGTTCCCGTTTCTAAACTTTTCTTTTCTGGACTGCCACCTTTACCAATTTACCCTTGATCAATTACTTTCATGAGTGGGTCCACCCCCACATGGGTAACGATGGCAAAACCAACACTTACCAATCATTTTCATGGAGTCAATCCACTTTTCTTAATTTGTAAGCCAGGTCAAACAGGAAACTTATATTGGCACAGGGTAACAATCTGCAGCCCCCAAAAAATAGTGATTGTTCCAGGCAATACTATAATGACAGTGAATATTCAAGCATTAGGTTTCCAATATTATCTCTGTCTTCTGCCCTACCTTTTCAAGAGCAGAAAGTATGTCAAAAAAAAAAAAAAGCTTGTTACTTTATAGCAAGTGCTTCTCCTAATCACTTGTGAAGGCCTACCAGGAAAAGTCTGAATCTAAGAAAGCAAGGGGAAAAGAGAATCAAGAACTCTTGGGAATTTTCCAATCTCTCTTAGGTAACCATCAATTTACCAGAATTGAAACAGGAGCATTTACTTGATATTAGTGTAACCGTAAACACAAAGGAGGAGAAAAACAATACCAGCCTCAAAAGCATAGTCGCTGGTCACAGAATCCTTTACCACAGCAACAGTAAGACCAGCATTAGTTGTGGCATTACCACATACATATATGCCACGGGGAGAAATCTTGGCTGCTGCTTGTAGTAGTTGACTCTTGCCTAATCCAGGATCACCTATTGTGCAACTTTTAGCATTAGTAAAGTTCACTTCTCTGTAAGATGGTAGCCTTAATAACTGCTCATTATCTCAACTTAATAACTGCTCATTATCTCAACTGAAGCACAGAACAAATAGGTTTCCGGATACTATTTGTTTGTTCAAAAATTATAACATCACCCATGGTTTATTTTGTAGAAAGAAGAAAAACATACCAACAACTATCACGTGGATGTCCCCTCTAACAGGAACCTTATTCTGATCCATTGAGTGCTTTCTTACACCTCCAAATAGGGCCAATGTAATCCCAGCTGTACAGGAAAAATATGATAAAAGCTCATCAATGGCCCCAGCATTATCACTTCTAGGTTACATATTCTTAGAGAGAAAGAAGCAACTGCAACTGCAACTGAAAAAGAAACAACATTAAGGCCAAGAGTGGGCTAAATATGCGGTTACTCTTGGCCTTGCTTATTTCTAATCCTGAATCCTGTGAATGGCTTCACTGATAAATGTTAGATACAATTGGTGTTAGGATCCCTACAAATCTGCAATCTACTTACGTACAAGTGCAGAGGTATGATCCTCCAAGGACTGCATTCTTATTGGACAGAAGAATAGCGTAACATAGGCAAACAAGTACACCACGGTTTCGGGGTTTCTCACCTGCTCATCTGATGTTTTAAGGAACTAAGCCTATTAACATATCTTATTCATGATGTGATCTATGGATCTATCGACGCGTAATAATGTGGCCACAAAACATTTGCGCAGGAAGGATGAGAAAGATAAATTCTTGGTGATGGTAGGAACAAACTTGCTTTCTTCATAATGTCATTATTCTTGAATAACCGTTAAAAAGAAATTCACATCATATCACAAAACTCATCACCTAATTGCATCGAACCATTTATGGGGAAGACAAATGAACATAGGTGAATCGTATTTAGCACTAAGTACGATCAAAGAGGTGGAGAATTAAGAAACTGGTCTGTCAATATCTTCGGCATATTCAGTAATTCACATTATGAACAGGGTATTAATTTGTAAATCTGTACTATTATCCATATGCAACAACTAAAGTATGTTAATTGCCTAATGCAATAGTTACAGTATCCATCGTTGTTCGTGATATACATCCATGGCTGCATGTATCTGTATATGAATGCATGAAAAGAGATGATAAAAGAAAACTTTCCACATTTATTAGTCATATGGACATATGACAGAGACTATATGCAATAACTATAAATCGGCTAGAAAGCAATGCAATACCGCCAGCATTACAACCTTTTCGATTGACCAGGGAACTAATAAGTGAAATATAGTCACTGTTCCTTCTGAGGTATGCATTTAGAGTAGGAAAGCTTTTCTTATTTTTTTTCTTTTAACTGGAGCAAGAGAAAAACTAAAGATATCATGCTGAAGCCTTAATATATACCTTTGACAAGCTCGTGCCCATAGATGGAGGGGCAGATAGATTGAAGGATTTGACGGAAAACATCCGAATGATGCTCCTCTGAGAACTTGACAATAAATTCTAGATCTCGGGAAGAAAATGAGAACAAATCTAGCAAGTCCATAGATGTAGCCTCAGCCTTGGTCTCTTGTGAATCCTCAGACACCGACTGTGACTTGGAGTTCTTTATTGAAACTCCTTCCAAGTACAAATAATATAATCCTTGGTTCCTGCTTTTTGATTTTCCTAAAATCAACATAAAAAACACTTGAAACCATAAGAATAACAAGTTCAGGAAAGAATAAATGCATGTACTAAAGGTAAAAATAAAATTAAAATTAATTCTACAATAATCAAAGAACTACATCACACTATTTCCCAGGATAATACAATCATGTGCAGAAATAACTTAGAAAAAATCATCCCAAATGATGAGGCACCTAGCAATTTCATGATAACAGCTGAAGAGAAGATAAATAAGATAAGCATCTTTAAGGTAATAAGACATTAACTTGATATTTGGATTCGTTTATATCACTTTCAGAACTCAAATGCATCTAACATAGATTTCCAAATCCAATAAATTCTTGTGCTTTCTGATTTGAACCTAATTCTATTTTGCTCCATAATTCCTCACAGGGCATGGTTATGCTTGTGCATTAATCTATAGCCATCTTTCAGATATTAAAAACAGAAGAAACAAAATGAGCTAACCAGCAACAGTCACACATGTAATTTTTTTTACCAGTGGCTAAAATGCATGTCAATAATAAAGGTTAAAATGCATCTGGTATTCAATTGGAATGTTCCATGTAAAATAACAAAATTAATTTTGCGCCCCCTTGGTTGCATGACAGCATAACTGAAAGCCTGTTTCATGATCACTCATTTTCTTCATGCAGAACAATGTCAACAAGAATTCGTAACCTCTAAACTCCAATGAAACTGAAAGGAGTAGGTAAAGACTCTCTTCAGAAGAAAATAAACAAAGACGCAGTAAATCAAAACTGATCTCCAACTCATCAAGAAAAAAAAGTGTAATTAAGAATACATGACCTATTTCTTCTCTCCTTATTTTTCTGATAACTGATAAATTAAAATGTAGAGCCCAAATAACATCTAAATATGAGTTCCTTGCCAGACTTACTCCTAGATGAGCAAGATTCACCAAGCACACATAATTTACCCCTAATATGTGTTGGTGATTTAAGTGAAAATCATCGGCCATTTGGTGTACTCGGGGTTTGGTTCAAAGATGGGTGGACTCGGGAATACTATATTGAGAATACGGGGGTGCGGAGTGCACATTCTCATAAGTATGTTTCGGGTTCACAGAATAAATCGATCAAATTTGGAATTGCTGGGAATTTCGAAATTCGAATTCAAAATGCTTGGAACTGCCTGTTCAAAAGTTTGCAACTGCCTGTTCAAATTTGGAACAGGCAGTACTTGATTTATAAACATCTTTGAGACATCAACTTAATTATTAATTCACTCCATAAGGGTTCTTCTATTTTTTGCCAGAATAGAGGGCTTAATTCGCAGTCTTATCCCACAAGAGAATTCGTGCAACCCAGGCAGATATTAAGGGTCGAATTATTCTTGAAGGAAAGTGCTTCACGATTCTGCGACATATCCAAGCTTTTTGACATTGTTGTATACCCGAAGATCCAACAATCTTCAAGAATAATTCTGCTTGTTGACAATGTCGAGCGTGAAGGAAATGACTACGAATTTCGGGAAACTGGAGAAGTTTGAAGGGGTTGATTTTCGTCGATGGCAGAAGAAGATGCACTTTCTGTTGACGACTTTGAAAGTGGTGTATGTATTGAGCACGCCTATGCCAGAAGTGATGGATGATGGGACTCTGGAAGACATGCGGAAGAGGAGCAAATGGGAGAATGATGACTACATCTGTAGAGGCCACATTCTTAACGGTATGTCTGATTCCCTCTTTGACATCTATCAGAATGTAGAGTCTGCCAAGGAACTATGGAATTCACTAGAGTCTAAGTATATGAATGAAGATGCCTCTAGTAAGAAATTTCTGGTTGGAAATTTTATGAACTATAAAATGGTAGACTCCAGGCCTGTAATGGAACAATACAATGAACTGTTTCGCTTATTGGGTCGGCTTTGCTCAACATAAAATGGAAATGGACGAGTCTATATCTCGTATCAAGTATAATTGATAAGTTGCCTCCCTCTGGAAAGATTGCAAACATATGCTTAAACATAAAAAGGAAGAATTGAATCGATTGAACTAGGAAGTCATCTCGCGCATAGAAGAATCTCTTAGGGCGCGAGGAGGGGTGTTAAGTCCAAGGGAAAAGAGATTGCTGAATCAAGTGGCAAGGGTAAGGATCATGTTGATTCGACTTCCATTAATATGGTGGAAGCCGCTGAGGGTTCTTTTAAGAACAGTGGCAAGGGTCAAAAGCGATCTCATGCTAGCATTAGTAGTAACACCCAAATGAAGCCTAAGGGTCCATGCTGATCTCAAGTGGTAAGAATGGCCACTTCAAGGCCGATTGCGGGAAGAGGAACAAGAAAGGAACAGAGATAAGAAGAGTTTTGGGCGGGGTCTAAGGACCAAGGTCCACCTAAACATCAAGGTCAGAATCTGAATTCTGGATTTAATTCTGATTTGAATTATGTCCCTATGATTTCTGAAGCATTTTATGTGCAGGATGATGATGTTACTTGGTGGATTGACTCGGGTGCAACAAGACATGTTTGCAAGGATCGAAGTTGGTTCGAGAAGTATGAACCAGTGACTGATGGATCCATGCTCTATATGGGAAACGAGTCAAAAGCCGCCATAGTTGGTCGAGGAACCGCTCTGTTAAACTTTAGTTCTGGGAAATGTGTTTGTTTAAACAATGTGTTACATGTACCTTGTATAGGAAAAACTTGGTTTCGGGTAGTTCATTGCCTAGGGATGGTTTCAAACAAGTTTATGAATCGATTGCATTTATATTAAGTAAGTGTGGTGTATTTATAGGTTTCGGCATATCTTTGTAATGGTATGTTTATGCTTAATATTCAAAGCATAATGCTAATATTATTACGGCTTGTTCTACTATTGATACTTCGATTTGTGGCATGCTCGTTTAGGCCATGCTCATTATAAACGCATGTTTTTAATGTCGAAAAATGAGCTTATTCCATCTTTTGACATGAATCGAAAAAGTGTCATACTTGTATGCTAAATAAAATTGTTAGACGGCCATTTCAGAATATTGTTAGGTCATCCTCTTTACTAGAACTCATTCACAAGTGATCTATGTGATTTGTATGCCACTCCGTCCTTAGGCAATAAGAGATATGTGGTGACTTTTATAGATGATTGTACTCGTTTTTGTTATGTGTTTTTACTCCACACTAAAGATGAGGCAATGGACAAATTTATTATCTACAAAAATGAGGTCAACTTCAATTATCTTCTAAAATTAAGAAGTCATGCACCGATAGAGCGTGAATATTATGATCCATCCTATTTCGGGTCTTGTGGCATTATACATGATACCACAGCCTCCTTATACGCCACAACAAAATGGCATAGCCGAGAGGAAGAATCGTACTCAAGAGATGATTAATTCCATGTTATCTTACCTGGTTTGAGTGAAGGGTTTTGGGGAGAAGCCATGTTGACAGCTTGTTACTTACTAAATAGGATTCCCAACAAACGGAATCCCATTACCCCTTATGAACTTTGGCATAAAAGGAAACCAAACTTGGGTTATCTGCGAGTTTGGGGTTGTAGGGCCGTGAGACTACCCGCGCCCAAGATTAAAAAATTGGGTGAAAGAGGCATTGATTGTATTTTTATTGGATATGCTATGATTCCAAGGCTTATAGGTTTTATGTCATAGAGCCTAATAATTCGAGCAGATTCACACTGTTATCGAATCAAGCGGATGCTATCTTTGATGAAACTAGGTTCACTTCTATACCTAGGCCAAAGGATTTGACTCCCACTACCGCTGAGTGAGATTAACAGAAATGCTACATCTCAAGATGAATCACTAGAGTCTGTAGGAGCAAAAGGGCTAGAAAACTAAAATCGTTTGGACCCGATTTTCAAACATATTTGGTGGAAGGTACAAGAGATGAGGTAGGATTCCAATACTCTTATTGCTATAATATCGCGAGATCCTAGAACATACAAAGAGGCTATGGAGTCTCAAGATGTCTCATTCTCGGAAAGAGGCCATCAATGATGAGACGGATTCTATCATTGGTAATGACACGCGGGTCCTTACGGATCTTCCACGTGGTTGTAAACCATTAGGGTGCAAATGGATCTTTAAAAAGAAGACGAAGGTCGATGGTACACTGACAAGTATAAAGCCCGATTGGTCATCCAAGGCTTTAGGCAAAAAGAAGGTATCGATTATTTTGATACCTATGCACCGGTTGCTCGAATCTCCACCATTAGATTATTGATTGCCTTAGCTGCAATTAACAATCTTGTAATCCATCAGATGGATGTTAAGACCGCATTCTTAAATGGAGAATTGGAAGAGGAAATATATATGAAAAAACCGGAAGGTTTCATAATGCCTGGAAATGAGCATAAAGTGTGCAAGCTTGTTAAGTCATTATACGGGCTCAAGCAAGCTCCTAAACAATGGCATCAGAAGTTTGATGAAGTAGTCTTGTCAAATGGTTTTAAACTTAACCAATCCGACAAGCGCCAGATACAAAGAAGTTTTATAATACTGGTAATGGTGTTCTAATTTGCTTATATGTTGATGATATGTTGATTTTTGGTACTGACCAAAATCAAGTGGACCTTTGTAAGGCATTCTTATCATCAAGTTTTGCCATGAAAGACATGGGAGAGGCAGATGTGATTCTTGGAATTCAAATCAAGAGAAATCACGTTGGGATAACTTTAACACAATCAGCTTACATTGAAAAAGTGTTAAAGAGGTTTAATTGTGAGAATTCTACTCCAGCAAATTCTCCCATGGATCCTAGTGAAAAACTTATGCCTAATACAGGTGATCCGATATCACAGCTTGAGTACTCGCGTGTGATAGGATGTCTTATGCACGCCATGACAAGTACAAGACCGAGATATCGCTTACGCGGTTGGCAAGCTAAGCGGTATACAAGTAATCCAAAGTGCTCATCACCGGCGCAATCTTACTCGTGCACTAAGATATCTAAAGGCAACCAAGGACTATGGTTCGTCTTATGTGGGGCATCCTTCAAGATATTAGAAGGATATTCAGATGCCATTGGATAACCAATGTAGAAGATCATTCTTCTACGAGCGGTTGGGTGTTTTTGCTTGGAGGAGGTGCCATTTCACGGGCTTCCAAAAGCAAACATGTATTTCTAGCTCCACCACGGAGTTCGAATTCATTGCTTTAGCGGCCTGCAAAAGAGGCAGAGTGGCTTAGGAATTTGGTTTATGAAATTCCATTATGGCCAAAACCGATTTCACCTATTTCTATTCATTTTGACAGTGCCTCTACTCGCCAAGGCTTATAGTCAAGTATATAATGGCAAGTCACGACACTTGGGTGTTAGACATAGCGCGGTACGCGAGTTGATTACTCACGGGGTGATTTCATTGTATTTGTGAGATCTCAACATAATCTAGCCGATCATTTGACCCGAAAGGATTGGCTAGGGACTCGTACGCAAGTCGGTCATCGGGACGGGTCTTAAACCCATATAAATCTTGGTGATAGGATATCCAATTCCCCTCTAATAGAATGTTAGAGGTAGAATTCAATGTGGAAAGCCTATTATTTTAGATTTGTGCACATGATATTATCCCGAAGGTATGTGCTATTACTGCATGGTTAGGTTGAAGGTATAATTTTCTTCTTAATGAATCTTTATTAGTGCAATTGCAGGTGCATGATAAAAGGTTCACCTATGTGAGTATGAAGTTTAGGTCGCTTCAAGGAAGTTCGGGTTGGCTTTCTATATGCTCATAAATGGATATGGACACAAGACCTGTCCAATTTGTGTCAATTATAAAACTTTTGGAGTTAATGTTAACTTATGTGTATATTATCTTCATGTATTCAAAACGTGTAAAAGGGTTCAATGCTTTGACACACCCCAATACTCGAATATTTGAAATGTGTAATATTACTAAAGTGGTAATTTAATCTTTGTGACATTACCATTTGATGCATAAGTTGTTATTTCTGTTAGTTTAAAGCTAAACCAGGGATTACACTTAAATGGGGGAGGAATGTTGGTGATTTAAGTGAAAATCATCGGCCATTTGGTGTACTCGGGGTTTGGTTCAAAGATGGGTGGACTCGGGAATACTATATTGAGAATACGGGGGTGCGGAGTGCACATTCTCATAAGTATGTTTCGGGTTCACAGAATAAATCGATCAAATTTGGAATTGCTGGGAATTTCGAAATTCGAATTCAAAATGCTTGGAACTGCCTGTTCAAAAGTTTGCAACTGCCTGTTCAAATTTGGAACAGGCAGTACTTGATTTATAAACATCTTTGAGACATCAACTTAATTATTAATTCACTCCATAAGGGTTCTTCTATTTTTTGCCAGAATAGAGGGCTTAATTCGCAGTCTTATCCCACAAGAGAATTCGTGCAACCCAGGCAGATATTAAGGGTCGAATTATTCTTGAAGGAAAGTGCTTCACGATTCTGCGACATATCCAAGTTTTTTGACATTGTTGTATACCCGAAGATCCAACAATATGGAATACAACTACACAATTATATTAGAACGCAGACGTGTGCATATCCTAGCAAAGATTGTTTAAGGAAAATGGCTTTTTAAGGTAGCATACTAATAAAAAAATCAAATAGGTAAGCGTACTTTTGATTTGAAAAATCTAGTAGTTTACTTCCATGTTTGTTTTCAATTAAAGAAAATGGATGCAGCTAAATAGATAACGGAATATTATACTACCTTAGTTAATCCACGTCAGAAATTTTGTTATCTTTAACAACATCCATGTTTTTTCGATAATCGAAAACAAATAAGAAGGTAAGCTACTATGTTTGTCAAACTAGAATTAAGCTAGTCTATTTGTAAATTTTGGAACAATACACTACCTTCTAAGGTTGTTAATCATTGTTTCTATTAGCAAAGTTACTTTATTTTGCTTTCTTTTCTAGTTGGAAACATTCCTTGCTGCATAGTGAGATACTATGTGTTTTGAAATCATTGACATAACATGCTGCTGCTTGTTTGTCAACCGAAGACGGGGAATCGTGACTGAAAAAGGGCCACTTAAACGATACATCGACAAAAATGCCCATATCAAAAAGACAGAAAGACGAAGTACCTCCTCCAATATCCATGTAATTGTTAATCACCCTTATAATACCCATAACAGTCACCACATCTCCAGGAATACACACATCAACAAGATCTTCTGTCAATTCACACTCCACTGTTCGAGGCACTCGACCATCTTCGTGATGTTCGGATTTCAGTAGCTCCTGAATTCTGAAGAGTATGGTAGAGTATTATTTTATTTTTTTGATAAGAAAAGAAAAGAAAAAGTATGTTAGAATTACAATTCCTTCTAGTAATTGGATACTGATGGTAGAGATGAAATCTGATAACCCTGACTCAGTACGCTTTCATATAGTTACTACTTCAATAGACACCGGTTATTATCATGAATTTTTGGCTGCACCCAAGAGCTCGTGAGGCTAGTGAAAGGGCATGGATCTTGGTCAGAGCTCTTGGGCTTCATTTGTGATATAAAGTTATCAAAGTCTTGAAGTGCTTACCTTATTTTCTGGAAGTCAATTGGTCGAGCTGTAGATCTAATTGGGTTAAATGTTTTGCTTTTGCAGCCATGGATTGCACAAGATGATGGAGGCGAGAACTTCCCGTCAGGGAAGTTACGTGTAATGTTAGTTCCACACTTGGTGCAGGCAAAACTCATTTGCATTACTAAGGGCCTGACTGTGCTAGCTTTTACCACAGTTCCTCGAACAGAAACAAGTTTGTCTGTGTATCAGCAAATAATGAAGTTTAACATTTAGGCACAGCATGGACCAGATCTGTTGGAAGTCAAGTAAAAGACATATATAGTTGATAATAGTAACGTAAAATACCAATATAAGCTGCTTTTAAGTTCTTCAAAGCAATCATAGATTCAGGATAGTTATGCAGACGGATGTTTATCTTAATGTCATCTTCTGACCTTTCTCCAGCCCATTTCCTGGAAAGAACCTATATGAAGTGATAGAGAAACAGATTAAATTACAGCTAAGGGCTAGGAGTATCTGTTTAGTCCTGTAACATGTAGTTTATACCATGTGTATTGCAGCACTCATGCATAGCAGAGCTTCTTTCGGTTTTTCGTTTAAAGTTAAATAAAACTCCTTGACTTCGCATACTCTGCGGAAGTGCTGAAAGTCAAGCGGTAAAAAGAATGTGGCATCTTCTTCCTTTACCTATTCATGGATTACATAAAGTTAAATGTCATTATAAGATATAATCCAAGTAAATTATGGCTAAAAGTACATAGTAGAGATTTGCTAAAGTATATTGCTTCCATTGAAATACTGACAAGAAACAAAATAATGAGAGCTATAAAAGACAATGAAAGCCAGATGTAGATAGGCCAGTCACTATCTTGTGTCGTTGAGAAGCTATCGTCAACCAAAGAGCACCTTAAATTTAAGCAAGTTGTGAAAAGGGTCAATAATCAAATTAGCACTGTTTTCCAGAATATTTAGGCTTGAAAGCCGATAATGCTTTGCCACACTTCTATAATGGATATCTTATGTAAAAGCATAAGAAACTACTTGTATCAAGCACTCTTTACTAGTAAAAGAATTAGTGGTGTTCAGTCAAAATCGGATCATGTTCCTTAGTTTCTCACAAACTTGCCATGTTTCATATTTGACAAAGTTTCTAGCAATTTTCACTGCCCGTATGAGCTTACCTAAATATACCATTTTTAGATAAGGGTACCTACGTTTGAACATTCTATTAAGAACTAACATTGCTTCATTTCATAATATGAGAAGTGTAAGCTCATTCATCTTAACAGTTAGTATCTATTGGTCTCACCTCAAAGTGTCGTAGCATTCGTTACGTAAAACGGGGTTGGTCAATCACATTTTGAAAATATATTTTTCCATCTTCAGTCTTCTCAAAAAGTTTATGAGCACATAGGGTTCACAAACGTCTTGTTAATCCAACTTTAACATCAATACTAGTTGCTCGAACACAGGAAGCAGCTCCTGCTGGATTACGAAAAAAGTATAAAGGTCCAAAAAATTGGCTCTCCTTTTCCCAGTTGTATTCAATTATTTATAGTTTTACCAAATTTATGGACTTCTTGCAGTCTCTTGATTCCCAAGTATTTTTCAAGATTTTCAATGCAGTCCCGGGATCATTGCTTTAGTAGCGCAAAAATTTGAGATTCTACAGCAGTGAGAAAACACATAAACGCAATCGCACAAAAACACACACATACAACCGTACTTGTTTCTGACATAATCTACCTGACACCTGTAAAAATATACTCCCCCGTCCCAAAACAAATTGATTTGTCAAACATTTTAGGGATTGTGTTTTAATAATTTGTACCATTCCAAAATTGCTCTACAACTATTCCCACTTTCAGAAATCCGACATCTAATTTGTAACAGGGGGACTACTACATTTCTAACCTAAACCAGCAAATACCTCTATGAACACATACACTCAAACACACACAAAAATCGGACGATTCCAAGAGAGAGAGAGAGACCTGGGAGACGATTTGTTGACCTGGAGAAGTGTCGAAGAAACCGGCTAGCTCGGACGTTAGCTGAATCTTCGGCTTGAAATCGGTACCGGAGAAGTCGATTTCAGGGAAGTACAATTCCAAAACGCTCCCGATTTGGCTCGTGTCCGTCGATTTGTACCTCGACCTCACCATTTGGGATCCGCTATCCTTTCCGTACATGTCTGATATGGCGGGTCGAATTTTGAATCGGCGCTGTATTTAGCTCTCTTTGGTTTTTGGCGGGAATTGGTGAAGGGGACGGATAGATAGGAAAGAGTAAAGGTCGTGCACGTTAGAATAAGAGAGGATGTTACACTAACATACACAATGTGTGGGGAATCGGGCCGGATGTACGGGCCCATGTAGCGTCGTCGCTGTAGCCTGTAGCCTAGCCCTAGCCCTAGACGTGGCCGGTTGAACAAACCGGCGGTTAGCCGGTTGAAAACCGGCGATTTCAAACCTTCAAATGCCCAACCGGAACCGAACCGCCTAACCGGCTCAACCGATTACGGTTTAGGCGGTTCACGGTTTTAACGGTTATCCGGTTAACCTCCGGTTTGACGGTTTGGATATGCTCGGCCGAGTCTTTGGTGTTGCTCGGCCGAGCAACCCTTTTAGGGTTTAGGGTTTTGAGGGTTGCTCGGCCGAGTCTTTGGTGCTGCTCGGCCGAGCAACCCTTTTAGGGTTTAGGGTTTTGAGGGTTGCTCGGCCGAGCAACCCTTTTAGGGTTTAGGGGTTGAGGGTTGCTCGGCCGAGTCTTTGGTGTTGCTCGGCCGAGCATATCATTTTTCAGTTAATTTTTTTAACGGTTTTTTGAAAAAAGTTAACTTTTATTTTTTTTCAATTTTTTTTTGGATAGATAAGACTATTTTAAACTTAAGTTTACTACATACATTTTTTACAAAAAGGTTTATAAAAAAAGTTATGAATTTTTAAAGAAATGAAAGTTAACGGTTTTTTGAAAAAAGTTAACTTTTAATTTTTTTCAATTTTTTTTTGGATAAATAAGACTATTTTAAACTTAAGTTATCTACATACATTTTTTGAAAAAAGATTTATAAAAAAAGTTATGAATTTTGAAAGAAAGAAAACTTAACTTTTTTTAAAAGAAACAAGTATATAAAAGAAAAAAGGGACGGTACCCTTAAATTTTATTAATCAAAATAAAATTACAAAGAGGGGGACAACCAACCTTACCTTTTTATAAATAAGGGGGGACATTTAGGAGCCTTTACCTCAACCTAACTATTACAATTAATTAAAATTAAATCTAATCTAAAGTCTAAACTAATCTAATTAAAATAAAAATTAATCTAAAACATCATTCATTCATCATTACTTTCCGTGGAGTCCTCGACATCGTATTGATATCTTGGATCCAATAGATCCTCATCATAAGGCATGTCTTGTTGCCTTTTTTCCGCTCTAACCCATTCGCCAAGTAAAAGTTGATGTTCCAAGTTTTCACTTGTTAGTTGAGAACGTCTTTCATCCAAAACATTTTCACCAACGCTAAATGCCGATTCAACCGCCACCGTTGAAGCGGGAGAGGCTAATACTTCTTTAGCAACTATGGAAAGTATAGGATAAATGTCTTTCCTTCTTGACCACCATTGTAAAACATCAAATTCATTTGAATTTGGATCTTGATTTAATTCAAAGTTTGTAGTGAATTTACAAAGTCGAAAATGTTCCCTATGGCTATAACAATATGAGCTCTATGGAACAAGAGATAAAGAACGGAATCCTATCCTAGCCTTCACACAACTTGATACCAATGTAATCAAGTGTGAAATTACAAGGGAGGAAGGATTAAAAGAACCAAACAAAGAACTCTATCTCTAAGCTTTCGAAGATGTGAATAAATGGCATGTGTAGGTATGTCTTCAAATGAAATCTTCCAAGCTTATTTTCAGTCTTCAATTTACTTGAAGGCTACTCAATAAACAGCCTTGGGGCTGTATTTTCACATTGAGGAAGAGTGGGGAAGAGGTTGAGATTGTTCCTTGATTCAAGCGCCCACTTCCTCAAAAATAGCAACCGTGTTGATTAATCTCCAAGTCCAAGCTTCAACACCTTGTACTCCCAAGCTTTATCAGCATTGTACTCTTTGTTAACTCAGTAACAACTCCTTGACCAAGTCTCAACACGTTTTAATGTTGTTGATACAAAGTAACTCTTGGAAAGTTTATGCATAAAATGTTATTTATTCATAACTTTCTCTTTTCCAAAATCCTCCACATTTCTAGCTCATTCTTTCATCATCTTGTAACCTGAAATATGAACATAAACCATAAACTATACAGATTATATTAGCACATTAGTCTATTAAATAATAAACAAAAAATGTACAACTATATAAATTCCAGTACAGGAAATCATCTGCGATATCACCTGGAATTTGGGAAATCATCTACGACATCACCTGCAGTTTACACTAACGAATCTCCCCCTTAGTTGGATATTTCTTCTCAAACCTAATGTGCTGCTCTCCTGCAATGTTAGTCCATAAACAAATATACAGAGCATAGAAACACAGTATAACATCTCCATGAAAATTAACTCCCCCTTAATCAAGGAGCTAATCTAAACAATGATTTATCACAATAAACTAATTTATTTCAAACTTTAAAAAGTTTTTGAAATAAACTAAGTTAAAATAAAAACCATAAACCATTGTAGCAAAATATTATCCAAACTAGCAAAACATCCTAACAATTAAAGTTTTAAACAGACCAACTAAAGTGTTTTGCAATCAACATAAACAAAATAAATGAAAATTGTTTAGAGAACCACATCACAACACCAAAATAAAAAGTAATTGTTTTAGGACACTACAAACCCAATCCACTAACAAGATAGTGGCAACATCAACCTTCAGGTTTAACAACCTTCAGGTTTCAGTTTTCTTCTTCTTTAAACTCCTCTTCTTCTTCATCTTCCTCCTGATTTCCTTCCCTATCACTTCCACCATCACTTAGGCCAGCACTGGTGATAGCACCTGCAGTAGCACCAGCTCCAGAAGTTGTAGCAGCAGCAGATCCTCCCCCTGTTTGGGAAGAAATTTCATCAATGAAAGCATCAGTAGCCTGCTTAAGCTTAGCCCATCCCAACAAGTTCTCCCATTGCACTTGACTGTTTGTGCAAAAAGTTGAGCACTTTTGTTTTTGGGATTGATGGAGAAGTGTTGCCCAGAAGATTTATCATGTTGGACAAAATACTTGCAGCATCAGTTCCTGCAAAAGTATTAGGGGCAGCACCTGGGAAAGCACTTGAGATATTACGTGAGATAGTACCAGGAAGAACAGAAGTAGTTTCAACAGATTTTTGCCAAGGAAGATCCTTTGTATACCTTTTACCCTTTTTCAGTTGTTGATCAATGGTATAGTACTCAGGTTCAGAAGAGAAAACATCAGAGGCTTCAATAGGCAAGGATTGAAAGACTAAAACTTTAAAGATTAAAAAAGGATAGGGGAAAAAGCTAATGTTCATTTCTTTCTTTCTACCCCATGAGGCTAAGTATTTGAACACTAATCTTTCAAAGTTAATCCTTAAGTTCTTACCCAATCTGTATAAGACATTAGCATGATCCAATGTAACAATAGGTTCATTCTAGTAGGGAGCCAATTGAAGATGTAAAGCTTGTGAATCACAGAATACAGAGAAGTAAGCCTAGAAGCATGAAGTTTTTCCTTTAAATGCCAGGACTGAAGTTTGTTGTGAGTGAGCAGTTTGACCATTTCATCCCTATTAAACCTAATGCTCTCATCATCTACATTTGGGAGGCCTAAAACCTTGTTAATTATGGCTGGAGTAAACGAATAAATCTTACCCCTCACAAAAACTTTCCCAAATTTTTCAGAACCTTCATTATCCAAATGAGCATGTAGGTTAGCAAAGAAATTTCTCACAACACTTTCAACAAACACAGAAGCATGATTATTAGCCTTAAGAAAATTTATGTCCTTCAAAAACTGAACCATTCATTCCTTTTCTAACTGACCCTCATCAATGTGCTTTTCTTTTAACAATTTCTTACTCGAATTATTCAACCAAAACTCCATGTTTTCTTTCTTATAAAATTTCAAAGTAAGAAATGGTTTTGGAAAAGCCTTATCCTCTTCATTTCGAATAAGCTCATCACCAGATAATTCATTATCACTAGAAGAACGAATAGGAACAGAGGAGGGGGCAGGTGTTACCTCAGATGATATCCTCTTCTTGGTAGCACCTTTGGTAGCACTCACAGAAGCTTTGTCCTTGCCCTTCTTCTTCTGAAAATCAGACAGTGTTTCCTCCTCATCACCATCCACCCGGGCATCAAAAGAGTCCACATAAGGTTCCTTCTCTTTGTTGGTATCAAAATTCTCGTCACTCACATGAGGTGAGGACACATCTAAGGAGCTTTCTGAGACTTCAACCGGATCAGAGGTGGTATTTGATGTAGCCTTGGACCTGATTGATCTCATACGGTTGGAGGACCTCCTCTTTGCAACTTGAGGAAATAGCTTGAATGTTGGAGCTTTCATCTTCCTTTTCGGTTCAGCTGGGATGAGAGTGACCTTGGGAATGCCATGTTCGAATGAGGCTGAGGGGGCAGAGGCTGGAACAATATCCATTATAGGAGGAGAAGAGCTTGGTGTAATCATGGGAGAGGTTTCCATGGCTACACGAGAAGCAACGGATGGGGCAATGCTTGGGGAGATGTCCATTTGGTCTGTGTGTGAGAGTTCGACATTGGATTTGGATGGAGACGCCATTGTGATTTTGTGAGAATTTTTTGAAACGGAATTGACCTAGGTTGGGAGAGAGACGAAGAAGATGCTGGAAAGCTGGAAAGAGGGTTAAATGGAGAGAGATGGTAACGGTTAGAGAGAAAGATAAGGAAGGAGTTAGAGAGAAAATAGGGGATCAAAGAGAGAGGAGTGGATAGGAAACATGGTAAATAAATTTGATTTGATATTACAATTCCATCCAACTTAAAACCCTATAAACCCTCTCCATTATCCTATAAAAAAAACAACTCCTGTTTAATCTAAGACAAAAACTTGGGTGAGAACATGAAAATCCGTCTCATCCATGAGACGGGTCGGATCCTGACCCATCACCCGCCCAACAAAGCCAATCCACGCCTCCGCCCAAGCTTTTTGCATATGGGCGGTCGCCCAAGCTGGAATCAGCCCACATTTGCCTTAAGCCCAATCCTTCAGCCAACATAAAGTAATAGTTTGTATACATTAAAGTAATAGTTTGTATACATTAAAGTAATAGTTTGTATACATTAAAGTAATAGTTTGTATACATTAAAGTAATACATATATACAGAAAAGTAATAATGTTTTTTCCTATGTTTTCTTCGTTTGGCAAAAGTAATACTTATTATAACTAAAATGTAACAAACGTGTTATTTATATATAATAGTATTTGTACATAATTGTAACACATATGTATAGGTATATATGTTTTCATGTAAAAGTATTACATTATCTATAGAAATATGTTACAATTTCATCTATCAAAGTGTTACATTTACTTGTATAAACTATTACATTCATATACATGAGTTAGGGAAAAACTATTACTTAAAGTAATACATAGAAAACTTAGGGAAAAACACTATTACTTTTCTGTATATATGTATTACTTTAATGTATACAAACTATTACTTTAATGTATACAAACTATTACTTTAAGAGATGGTAACTATTACTTTTTCTCGAAAAAATAAAAAAAAAATAAAATAAAATAAAATAAAATAAAATAAAATAAATTGGCCTATAAAAGACTGCCACGTGGCGGGTCATGCCCCATGGGTCATGGGTCGACCCGTCTCATGCATGAGACGGATCATGACCCGTCTCACAGGAGACCGCCTCTTAATCTAATCCACTCATTTACATTAAACCCTAACCACTTATTTTTTAAAGACCCCAACAAACTAAAACATACACGGTTGTTTTAAAAAAATAAATTAAAAAATATTTTTTTATGTAACACGAAAAAATAAAAATTAAGTAAACAAAATATTTGTTAACTACATTCGAAATTTATGAGAACAAAGTCAAAATAAATTAAGGTTAGTTACTCAATAAGGTTTACCTAAAGTAAAGGAAACTTGTTGAAGACGTTTTCAAAATCGTAAACTCTTTAATTAAAAAGACTTTCAGATTTTGAGAAATTAATCAACAATATTTCGAAAATAAGAAGAAAAAAAACTAATATAGCACACATTAATGTGTTAAGGCAATGATGGTAACACGTAGGATAACACATGTGATATAAATCCCCTTGATAAAAAATTTCATTTTCAAGCACTTCAAGCATAACAAGCTGAGCATTTTCAGGCACTTAAGGCATAACAAGATGAGCATTTTTCATGCACTCTAGGCATAACAAGCCTATATATTTTTTAAGTACATTGCTTGTTATAAAGGATCAATGCACTTCTTTAAACAAGAAAGCAACGTAGTAACGAGCTCCGTGCTTCGAGTTTTATTTCAAGTGTAGAGATAAAGTGATTTATGCCTTTCAAGTAGGGTACACTGTAGTAGCGAACTCCATGTCTCTAATACTTAGCATAAACCACCTCATGTATTCTCATTGGCAAGAGTACATCATTGCAGCAAACACCGTGCCCCGAGCTCGAGAGAATAGTATGAAAATAAAATGTCTTTGCCTTTCATTTATCAAAAAGAAAGATTAGTGACATTGTCACTTTAAACATATGAAGGGGAGTGATATCAAACATGTTAACCCAAGTAATAACCTACCATAACAAAAAGGTCAGCATGTGCCACAGTTAGAACTAAGCTAACCAGATTAAACAAATATAAAGAATAATAATAATTTTTTTTAAATTTTTAATAAAGAGAAAAAATACACTAATATACAAGTGTTACCCTGAGTGATAACATCACCTGGGGTAGCACAAACAAACAGACTCAGAGATGACAAAGACCAAGAGATCTTTTCAAACTAGAAAATCTCTCGTGGTCTAAGGCCTTGGTAAAGATGTCAGCCAGTTGATACTTAGTATCAATATGATCAATGTTAATTAGGCCTTTATCTACCATATCTCTAAGAAAATGATGACGTATATCTATGTGCTTAGAACGGGAATGTTAAACAGGGTTTTTGAAATGTTGATAGCACTCAGGTTATCACAGTACATAGTCAAAGAATTACTCTCTAGGCCATAATCATCTAGCATATGTTTTAGCCAAATAAGTTGTGAGCAACAACTACCAGCTGCAACATACTCAGACTCAGCCGTGGAAAGAGAGACACAATTTTGTTTACGACTATACCATGAAACTAAATTGTTACCCAAGTAAAAACACCCCCCACTAGTACTCTTCCTATCATCCATATCCCCCGCCCAATCCGAGTCGCTAAAGCCTATCAAATTGGTGTTAGTATCCTTACTAAATCAAATCCCTAATTCACTTGTTCTTGAAACATATTTAATTATCTTTTTGACAGAATTAAGGTGTGAGACTTTAGGATTAGCTTGATAACGTGCACAAACGCACACACTAAACATGATATCAGGACGACTAGAAGTGAGATAGAGAAGGCTACCTATCATAGAACGATATAAAGTAGGATCAACATCCTCATCTACTTGGTCTCTACCAAGTTTAAGAGAAGAACACATAGAGATTTTTGAACTTTTTGCTCCTTCCAACCCAAATTGTTTCACTAGGCTCTTTGCATACATGCTTTGTGAAATAGTATCCCTTCATTTGATTATTTCACCTGCAAGCCTAGAAAGAATGTTAACTCACCAATCATGCTCATTTCAAAAGTTGATGTCATAGCCTCTAAAAATCTTTTAAACATGTTTGAGAAGTAGAGCCATAGACTATGTCATCAATATAGATTTGAACAATGACTGTTTCTTTGCCATTCCTTGGGATAAATAAGGTTCTATCTGCTTCACCTCTTATAAAATCATATTCAAGTAAAAAAGAGGTTAAGAGACCATACCATGCACATGGAGCTTGTTTCAAGCCATATAAGGCTTTATCAAGTCTATATACGTGGTTTGGTAGATGAGGATCTTCAAATTCTTTTGGTTGTTCAACAAAAATTTCTTCTTTTAAATAACCATTTAAAAAGACAGCTTTAACATCCATTTAAAACAAGGTAATTTTTAGATGACAAGCTATAGCCAAGAGGAGTCTTATGGATTCTATTCTAGCAACGGAAGTAAAGGTCTCATCAAAGTCAACACCTTCAATTTGGGTGTAACCTTGAGCTACGAGACGAGCTTTGTTCCTTATAATATTTCCTTGCTCGTCAGATTTATTTTTGAAAATTCATTTTGTACCAATTACATTAGTGTTAATGGGACGTGGTACTAAACACCAAACTTCATTACTAGCAAATTGTTCAAGTTCCTCTTGCATGGCATGTATCCAAAAATTATCTTTTAAAGGTTCAGAAATATTTTTGGGTTCTAAAGAGGAAACAAAACAGGAATATTTTACCTTGTGGTATGTGGTGGACATGCATACATACCTCACCATTTCACGATTACTAAAAGGTTCATTATTCCTTGTTCGTACCCCTTCACTTGCTTCTCCAATAATCTGAGATGAAGGATGATCTCTTCTGATCCTAGCTGGTGGATCCCTTCTCAAATCTTCATGCATATGAGCATCATCATCAGACTGTTCATCTTTTTCAGTTGCTGGACTGGTCTTAGGTGATACCGGAGATGCTATCCCTTTAGTGGCAACACTCTGGTCAGCACCTGGGGTATCACTTGCTTGATTTTGATCCTCCAGTTCTTCCAGCAATATCAATGGAGATTCCTGCACTCCATCACCTGTAACACTTGCTAAGTCATCAAAAACAACGTTAACTGATTCCTGAATTGTTTTTAACCTAAGGTTATAAACCATATATGCTCGACTATCCTGAGCATACCCAAAAAATATAGCCTTATCACTTTTAGAGTCAAATTTAGCTAAATAATCCCGATCATTTAGAACAAAACACACACATCCAAAAATGTATGAAAATAATGAACTTTTGGTATCCTACCATTCAAAATTTCATAAGGTGTCATTCTAGTACCAGGTCTTAGAAAAACTCTATTGGCCGTGTGACAAGCCGTGTTTAAGGACTCAGCCCAAAATCTTTTTGAAATTCTTTTTGAGAACAACATCACACGTGTCATTTCAAGTAAGGTCCTATTTTTTCTTTCAGCTACCCCATTTTGTTGAGATATTTTAGGGGCAAAAAACTCATGTTTAATTCCTTTAATTCACAAAAAGTAAAAAACAATGAATTATCAAACTCCGTTCCATGATCAGACCTTATTCGCATGATAAGAGCACAAAACATGTTTTTGATTTTAGCATGTAAGATCTTAAACTTTTCAAAAGTTTCTGATTTTTCTTTCAAAAAATATACCCAAGTAAATCTAGAAAAATCATCAACTTCTAAATTGTCTACCTCAACTGGACCCATTAATTTCATATGCATCAATTGGAAATAGTGAGTTGTCCCAGAATACTCCTCATTATATTAGGTAGCACTATGGGCAGCACGTGTCTCTTTACCTTTGAGACAATATTCACATATGATTTTCGTACTTATGTCCAGACTAGGTATACCACTTATAGCTTCAGCCTTAATGAGTTTTACAATGTTTCGAAAATGGACATGACCCAACTTTTAATGCCACAAAGTAGCATCATCAACTCTCACAGAATGACACACTTGTTTATCCTCAACAAGATAACAGTTATTACTTGACCTAGTACCAGTCATAACACAGTTATTGGTACAATAAAAAACTTCAAAAGTGTTTTTATTGAATTTCACTCAAGATTGTCATCACAAAATTGGCTAATACTAATTAAATTAGTTACAAGTCCATCAACTTGCAAAACATTTTTCAAAGTAGGAAATTCAGGTATATTTAAAATGCCTTTTTCTACTATATTACTCTTGCCACCACCACCATATGTTACACTACCATCTTGAATAGGTTCATATTCTTTTAAAAACATTTTGTTCCTGTCATGTGACGTGAATAACCACTATCAAAATACCATGAACCTTCAACATTAGTTTTTAAGGCAGTGTACACAACATCACATATCAGTTTAGACTTAGGTTTCCACACTTTTCTACTTTGATAATTTTTCTTCTGACTGCCAGTGATATCTGACGTGCTGGGCAACACTTCAGGTATCACACAGGAACTGGACTGTTTCTTTAAAAGAGTTTTACAATCATTTTTTAAATGTCCAGTAGAGTAACAATAGTTACATATTTTCACCTTGTCAGAAGACTTATCAGAAGATATTAGTTCGACATTGTCTCTTTCTTTAACAAAAACTAACTTATCTTCCTTATTAGCCAAAATAGATGTAATAGCATTTAAGGACTCTTGAAAATCCATACCTACCTTGAGTGGTTTGCTCAACCCAAGAATTGCATCCAACTTGGAAGAACTCGTGTTGAGTTTCTTAAATGTGGCCTCGGCTAGAGTAAGCTTGGCCTTGACTTTGTCCAGCTCCACATCCTTCTTTGTGAGTTGAACTTCCAATCTAGTCAAGCCATCAGTCAGGTCTTGAACCTCTTTGGACAGAGTAACCACCTTCTTGTTCTCTTTCTTCCATTCATCGACCAATTCTTTGCAAAGGTTCTTAAGACCACAAATGAGTTCATCCTTGCTGAACTACTTACTTTGTTCACCCTCTTGTGAACTACCTGCATCCATGTTAATAGAACCCACAAAACAAATAGCATTTATCAAATTAAAATATGTATACCTGTTGGATGATATCTCAGGTGCTATCCCACTTTAGATATCACATGAGGTATCACTGACAGAATCTGAGTCACAATTTGTGACCACCATTGCTGTTTGATCTGAATCTTTAGATTGATTGGTCTCCTCATCCTCATTGTCACTGAGTGAAACCCATAGGTTCTTTCCCATCTTCCTTAGAGTGTTAGCACACTCATTTTAGTAATGACCCCATCCAGAGCATGCATGACATTAGATTGATTTAAGGTATTTCGGATCAAATCTAGATTGATCTGATGATGCTCTCCTTATGGGACCACCTTTCTGAGTAGATGGAAATGTCCTCTTTGGCATTGAATTGTACACCTTGGTTTGTTGCTTTTTAGCCTTCACCTGCACATTTTCTTTGTTAACTTTCTTAACATAGAGTTATATTTCCTAGCAAGTAAGGCAACACTAGCATCTTCACCTAATTCCTTAAAATTTTCATCCTCCTCATCAGTTGAAAAACTAGAGGATTGAACTTTTAAAGCAACACTCTTGCCTTTAGAAACTTCAATTTTCTCAGCAAGGTTTGACTCAAATTTTTTTAAAATGCTCATTAAGAAATTGATGTCCATAGTAGAAAGGTTGTGAGCCTCTTCTATAGATGAAACCTTTATATTAAAATGCTCAGGGAGAGTTCTAATAGCCTTTGAAACCAATTGTTTATTTGTAAAAGGTTCACCCAAAAGTTGACACTCATTAGCAATATCAAACAATTTTTCAAAATACGAGGAAATGGTATCATTTTCACCCATTCTCAACCTTTCAAATTTGCTAGTAAGACCTCTAAGTTTGTTTTCACGCACACTAGAATCACATTCACAAAACCTTTGTAAAATATTCCAAGCTTCTTTAGCTGTGGAACTATTTTGAACAAGTTTAAAAATATGCATGTCAACCCACTCAAAAATAGCATTAAGAGCTTTCTCATTATAGTTAGCTAGGGTGATCTCTTCATTAGTCCACTCGGTGTCAGGTTTAACCTGAATATCACCATCCTCATCAGGAGGTAAAAGTGGAAGAGAGTACCCATTAACTATAGATCGCCACGCTCGAAGATCAATTGATTTGATATGCGAGCGAAGACGAATCTTCCAATATGCATAATTTGAACCATCTAAAACAGGAAGACGTTTTTAGTTTGGATTTGCAGGATCCTAAGCCATGACACCTAGACCAAGCACTTAGTATCGTCAAGTGACCTGCTCTGATACCAATTGAAATTGTCAAGGCCAGAATCACAAGTGATATCCAAGGTGATAACAGCACCAACGATAGCACTTGGGATAACACACACACACTTCGAAAATAAAATAATTTTATAAAAGAGATTGCAGCGGAATAATAACACCAAAATTGTTTTTCTCAAGTTATATAAATATAACTTGAGAGTGCCTCTTAGGCAAGACTTTATAATCACTATAATGAATTTAAAAAGCCGAAAATATTCCCTATGGCTATAACAATATGAGCTCTATGGAACAAGAGATAAAGAACGGAATCCTATCCTAGCCTTCACACAACTTGATACCAATGTTATCAAGTGCGAAATTACAAGGGAGGAAGGATTAAAAGAACCAAACAAAGAACTCTATCTCTAAGCTTTCGAAGTCCAAGCTTCAACACCTTGTACTCCCAAGCTTTATCAGCATTGTACTCTTTGTTAACTCAGCAACAACTCCTCGACCAAATCTCCACACGTTTTAATGTTGTTGATACAAAGTAACTCTTGGAATGTTTATGCATAAAATGTTATTTATTCATAACTTTCTCTTTTCCAAAATCCTCCACATTTCTAGCTCATTCTTTCATCATATTGTAACCTGAAATATGAACATAAATCATAGACTATACAGATTATATTAGCACATTAGTCCATTAAATAATAAACAAGAAATGTACAACTATATAAATTCCAGTACAGAAAATCATCTGCGATATCACCTGAAATTTGGGAAATCATCTACGATATCACCTGCAGTTTACACTAACAACATATATGTCTAGACTACCATTACACATATTGCTATATGTCTTTTCAATTATAAATTGACTTTAGCAATATATCATCTTTCTAACACAAGCTTTATCCATTTGATAATTGTTAACTCAAATTCATTTAAATCCCAGTTATTGTTGGAATTGGAGTCCTAAACTACAAGGAAGAAAAGGGGCCTAAGTCGGAGGAGTTGCTGAATCAAGGAGGAAATTCGGGGAAAACTTTCTGCCGTGGTGGGCGACCGCCCATGGGGGGGTGGGCGACCGCCCATGAGTACAGAAGGTTTGGGCTCGGGGAATTTTGGCTTGGGCGACCGCCCATGGAGTGGTGGGCGACCGCCCACGTGTCGGATCAGAATTTTCTGCAGCAGATTTGTTTCCTATTTTGATTAGAACTCTTCTTAAATTAGATTTAGGGTTCCTTGTATAACTATATAAGCATAATTTCGGCCTAGAACACATTGTAGCAACATATTAGAGAGGATACTAATACATATTGGCTTGGCAATTGCCCCCGGACGTAGTTCACGAGTTGGTGAATGAACCGGGTAAACAACTCTTGTGTTCTTGTGTGTGATTGTTTCTTTCTTGTACGTGTGGGTGTGTTGATTTCTTTGTTTTGATTGCAACGGGGAAGCACCAATTTCACAACAACTGGTATCAAAGCATTGGTTCGGAGGATTCAAAATCTTTTCATTAGTTGATTAATTTTGAATCGCGTTCTTGGGGATTTTTGGTGAAGCAGTCAAGATGAAGAACTCAATCGAGAAATTCAACGGTGTGAATTTCACGTTTTGGAAGACAAGGATTGAAGACTACCTTTATTATAAGGATCTTCATGGACCCTTGAAGGCGAAGCCCGAAGACATGTCACAAGGAGATTGGGAGACGTTGGATCAGAAGGCGTTAGGAGCGGTAAGGAGTGCCCTAACCGACGACGTTGCACGGAACGCTATGGAGGCCAAGAAAACGGTGGAGTTGCTACAAACGCTGTCGGACATGTATGAGAAGCCGTCGAATATCAATAAGGTGCATTTGATAAAGAGGTTTGCGAATGCGAAGATGTCCGAGGGGCATAGCCGGCAAGTCATATCGGCAATTTCAAAGGTATGGTAGACCAACCGAAAAGTGTTGATATTACTTTCTCCGATGAAGTGCTAGCTTGTTTTCTTCTAAAATCATTGCACGATAGTTGGGAGGTTCTTGTCACAACGATTAGTACGTCGAAAAACAAAGATTGGTGTATACGGAGGTTAGAGATCTCGTCCTTCAAGAGGAGCTGCGAAGGAAAGAGAAAAGGGGAGAATCGTCCGTAGATGGGGCTGCACTTAGGGTGGAGAGAAAAAGGGGTGGACCTAAAAAGGGGAAAAAGGTCAAGTGCTACAATTGTGGTGAATTGGGGCATATCAGTTATGACTGTCCGGGAAAAGGTGGTTGTGCTAACGTGGTGGATGATGGTGGTGATGTATTAATCCTAGGGGAGGAGCAGTCGGGTGAAGATTGGGTGTTGGATTCTGGAGCTTCTTGTCATGCTAGTGGGGATGCAGAATCAATGAGGCGGTACAAAACCGGAGATTTTGGGGTTCTCTATCTTGGTGATGGTCAACCATTGAAGATCAAAGGTAAGGGGGATGTGATGATGAAGACACCTAATGGGGCTGTTTTACAATTACACAACGTGATGCATATTCCGGATTTGAGGAGGAGGGTGATTTCTGTGGGACAACTTGACAGTGAAGGATACGGTGTTTCTTTCATTGGTGGGTCTTGGGAAGTCACAAAAGGGGCTAAGGTGTTGGCTCATGGGGTTAAGGGGAAGATGTTGTACTCTACCTACAATGTCGATGTTCGTTCCAATGGGAGCAAGAGGCTTAAGAACCGGCTTGTTGGTGTGAAAAGGGGAGACATCAAGAAACGGTATGTTGGGGAGGACACAAAGTTGATCAACGCGGTGTGGATGTCCAAGGGCCCTAACAGAGAGCGGTTTCAGACCAAGAACAGTCGATGCAAGAAACAAGGTGTGTCCAAGTTTCAAGGGGAGGCATTGCGAGGAAGGTGGGTCTGGAGGGAGAAGACGAAGTTAGACTTGCGGGGAGAAATCAAGGTAGAAGCTGATTTGGGGAGGCAAGAACGATCTAACACGGAGAGGTTGAAACGTCGCTTGGTTTCAACTCGCCTTAGTACTTGAGGAGAGGAGAGGTAGTGTCAAGCCAATATGGATGAGGGGAAATGTGTTCGAAGGTCTTTACTCCCTGGTGGGAGTTAATGGGTGATTCTATGTTTGTTAGTTTAGTCTCCGGTGGGAGATTGTTGGGATTGGAGTCCTAAACTACAAGGAAGAAAAGGGGCCTAAGTCGGAGGAGTTGCTGAATCAAGGAGGAAATTCGGGGAAAACTTTCTGCCGTGGTGGGCGACCGCCCATGGGGGGGTGGGCGACCGCCTATGAGTACAGAAGGTTTGGGCTCGGGGAATTTTGGCTTGGGCGACCGCCCATGGAGTGGTGGGCGACCGCCCACGTGTCAGATCAGAATTTTCTGCAGCAGATTTGTTTCCTATTTTGATTAGAACTCTTCTTAAATTAGATTTAGGGTTCCTTGTATAACTATATAAGCATAATTTCGGCCTAGAACACATTGTAGCAACATATTAGAGAGGAGACTAATACATATTGGCTTGGCAATTGCCCCCGGACGTAGTTCACGAGTTGGTGAATGAACCGGGTAAACAACTCTTGTGTTCTTGTGTGTGATTGTTTCTTTCTTGTACGTGTGGGTGTGTTGATTTCTTTATTTTGATTGCAACGGGGAAGCACCAATTTCACAACAGTTATTCCATATTGATCCTTTCAAATATTTCAAGAATATCCACCTAATGACTTGTTTAACAACGAGTCCATTAGTTTCCCTTGAATTTGAATCAACAGATCAAATTGACTAGAATTTTTCTTAGTTAACATATCAGTTTTGGATTTAATTAACAAAGTGACGTAGTCACTCTTGTTTAAATCCATACAATCAAACTTTTGATGTCGCTATCTTTGTACTTGTCTCAAGTCATACAATGACTTTACATACTAGCACATTTTCTTCTAGGTTCCATTTCTTGAACCGTTTCAACACTTTGATTTATTTCACTCAAAGTATCAATTATTCACTTCCATAAATTTGACATCAATACTTGATTTCCATTGATTTTATTTTCTTTTGATTTTTATATATATTCAAACTTATTGAATCATATATAACAAGCCAATATGCACAATTGTTATGAACATAACTCTTGAAACATAATCCATCATTTAGTAACCAAATTCAATTTCTTTGGTAATTGAACTTGCTACTTTGCGAAACACCTCACATTCACAAGTGTACGTAGGCTACGTTTCCATACTTCATATGGACATCTCATTATTTTCTTGGAGAAACCTTTCGAAAAGGTAATTATTTTCCAAAGTATACTCACCCCCACATTTTCGGGATAGTCTTAAAATTAGCAATAATGCCAATTTTCATTATTAACACCATTTGATCATGGTGTACATTGTGGATACTTTGTTTCATTGCTCATATACAACAAACCCCTCGGGTTGTTCTATGTAAATTTCCTCTTCTAAATCAACATTTAGAAAGGTTATTTACATACATTTGATGTATTTCAAATTTTGCTATGTAGCAATTGCAAATACAAATCTTTATTCTCGTGATGAGAGAATAAGTATAAAAGTAATCAAGGTCTTCATTTTTCTTGTAATCCTCAATTACAAGAATAGCCTTGTACTCATTAATTGTTTCATCGATCTTCGTTTCCTTTTTTAAATTCACTTATATGCTAGTGGTTTACCACTCAAAGATAAATCCACTAGTTTCCAAGTGTGATTTTCCAAGATGGAATCAATCTCACTTTTAATGGTCTCTTTCCACAAAGATCATTCCAAAGAGCTCAATGTCTTTATAACTTTGATTCACTTTCTAGTATGGAGGTTAGAAAATCTAGGCCATAAAATTTTCTTATCCTACCTCATTTGCTATGTCGAGGTCATGCATCTTCTTCATCATTTCCTCATGATAAGTTTCTTCTTCTTCTATTGAATCATGAATCCGTTTAAATGAGTTTGCCTCATCTCCTAATTTATACGGAAACATATTCTTAAAGAAAGAAGCGTTTCATGATTCCATTATTGAATCGTGAATTCATAAACAAGAATTTTATAATCACAACTATTGTAAGCATACCCGACACATATGCAATTAATAGTATTTAGTATAAATTATACACAAACTATACTTAGTTGTGTTTTATCACTATCTCTTTATTAAGTTAATTTCCAACTTTTCCTTTAAAGAGACAAAATTCAACATTTTACTTTTTAGCAAGCAACGGTAAAGGTAAAAACTTACATTTTACCATCATTTGTATGAATTATATTCACACCTCAGGCATCAATATACTTTGATTATAACTTCAAACACATATTTAATAAGTCTTGTTTGAATCTATTTTGACCATATAAAGAGATTCATTCTCATTATTAATCACTTGAATACCCTTTCATTTCATTCATTTAAACATCATGAATTACATTCTTGATAACATCACAATTGCCACTCAAGACACAAGGTATATGCTTGACTTTTTCAAACAAGTTTGACTTTTTAAACAAGTTTGACCAACTTTGTCTTTGTATTAAGCATTTTGGCATGCTTCATCACATTTGCTTTCGCCACAAGAAATGTTATACAACTTCTTCTCCAAAGTTCTATTATCTTTTCCAACACAAAGACGAATAACACACACCTCAACACTCATTTTTATTCATTTATGTTTGAGGTGATTTTAAAATATCTTCAAGTGGGAAGCAATTTCTCAATTATTCTCATCACTTGAGAATCTTACTCAACACCATCCATTCGACATGGTTTTCATGGAAGACTATTTCCACTTCTTCCATATAATTTTTTTCCCGATTTATGGAGTCCACTATATTAAAATCAAGGAAGCGGCTTACGATGATTTTCATTGCACCCGCATTCTCGATTTTATATTTATAGTCCAACGAATTCCACAAATATTTTACAATTTTCTTGGTACTATATACGTTTTATAATGAATCAAACAATTCATTAAGTACATAGTTCCGATAAAGAAAATTCGCATGCTTCTACCGCACTCACGGCTTGAACATCCATCACATTTTCACCCAACTTTGTAGGATCTTTCATAAGAAACCTCTCTAAGTTCAAGGTGATCAAGTAGAACATCTTTTGTTGCCATCACTTAAAGTCAAGGCCAATAAAAATTTCTAACTTCTTACTATGGTGATCCGAAATACTTGGAACAACCACATTCCATTAGAGATTTGTCTCCACGCAAATCAAACATTGGCTTTAATTTTCAACAATTATTACTTTGTTGTTTCAAATATAACTCTCTAACTTAATTAGAGAATTAGCTCCAAGAATAAATTGCTAATTCAATAGGAGAATTAACACAATTTATTTTTTATAACCACTCATATTTATAAACCTTCAAATTTCTTAATGGAATTATAGTTGAAGGTTAATTATTCCAAAACTTTAAAGGTCTCATCTTGAAGTACCTCTAAATTAGAAAAAGTCACATTCCCATTTACATAATACACAATTTCTTTTAGAAGTCCTCCTACTAAATATTTGTGTCATTTGTCATCATCAACAACAATAAGATTTAACAACTTCCTTCAAGAAGTCCTATTGTTTTTATCTTTATGACATTAGTCACCTATTCCCCTAATAGGTTTTAACAACTTCTTTCAAGAAGCCCTATGAATTTAGTTCTTGTAACATTTGTCAATGTTCATAACAATAGAATTTAACAACTTCTTTCAAGAAGCTCTATTATTTTTATCTTTGTCACTTTTGTCACTATTGACAATAATAGGATTTAACAACTCCTTTTCAAGAAGCCCTTTCATCTTTGTCAATATATCATTGATAAAATACAATATTAAAGACTACATCTTTTAATGTTCATATTCTCAACTTAGTTCCAACGAACTATTCAATTTTTCTCATTATGATTCTTGTGAACCATAAGAACGTTAAAGACTACATCTTTCAACGTTCAATTTTCCAACTTAGTTCCTACGAACTTTTCAATTTTTCTCACTATGATTCTCATGAACCATATGAGATATATCATTCATTGTATAAACACTAGAAGTGGCGTCGCCACAACTATTTTACACAATCATCGCAACATCCTTGATGTTCATCCGTTAGTTCATTATATATTCAAAAATTTTTATTTTTTTTTCATAAACTATTCAGTTTTGAAAATTTTATCTTCATCTCCACATAAAATATTTTGATCTTCACCGTCCAAATTGTTCTTATATGAGTTTAGAACTTGCTCACCAAATTTGAGCTCGATCCAACGGTTAACGAATCGGAAATTTCCATTTTACCACAGCTGGTCATTGCAAAAAACTTGCTTGAATTTTCTTCCATCCGTCTCTTCCATCATTTTCTATCTTTTCTCCCGTGGCTGTCGCTCCACCAAATTTCTCAATCTATAATCCTTTATCAAATAAGGAATTTTTCTTAAGATTTTTAGATCAAATCTTATAATAAGCACAGAATAATAAAAGAATTACAATATATTGAAATACAAATTACAACAAAAAAATTAAACGAGGAGAAACCGTAGGAGAAAAATCGTTTGATGATCTTCTTGATGTTGTCCGAGTCGTGTGTGACACACTCTCCTTAAGACAAATTCTTCCCCTCACCGAGTTGTGCTTGAGGTTATTTTGGACGTTCGTCTCCCAGGATAAAACGGACGGACCGTACTATTCTTACACACTAGAATCTCCGGCGAATCTCACTATGCTTGAACAAAATCACCATGAATAAATTTCTTGGAGGCCAAAGAAAGAAGATGAACAAATTACAAAGGGGAGGAAGAAGATTGATGGAAAAAGTTGTTTTTCATTTGGTGTGGGGTTTTCTAGTTATAGTTTCAACAACCATGTAATGAATTCCCAATTAATCCTTGTATTAATATGAGAGTCATTACCTTTTATTCATGGGATTTTATTCCACACTTTGTAACCCCTAATCCCAAGGTAATGATCTCTATTAATCCCCCATTAATCTAGGAATCATGGAACATCAATAGTGGGTTTAAATTCTAAAATTTACACTTTCAACTCACTAACTTTGAGCCATCGTATATTTCTCATCCAATCTCAACTTGGACATCTAGATATAACATTTCAATGTTCACACGGAGTGAAACATGAACCCACAATAATCTTTCTCAAACGACAAACAATTTATGTAAGGAAAATACATAATTTCCTTCACACACAACATATTTTTTCAACAGTCCTGTCATTATCCACAGGTAATTAAGAAAAGACGTAGAAAGCCAGATAGTGAACTACTATATTTATCAACCAAAAAGACAAAAAAAAATAGGAAACTGAATGCATCAAATATATGTCTTGAATCATTAGTTAAAAATTAATCATTCTCTTCCCTCTTATTATATTAGTATTTCTCGATTCTCGTATCGTGAGAGAAAATCTTAATTCAGATGGTACGGAGGAAGTATTAACCAAAGTAGGCTTTTAAAACCAGTTTTCAGCAATCTCTTTGTTCTCTCCTATGTACCCAATAGGTGCTTTACTAACTTCTCCACAACAATCTCCATACAATGCATAGCCTCTGGTAATAATGTGTAAAAAAAATTGTTTACACACTTGCAGTCAAACCACTCCAACTGCAATCAATAGAAAAAAAAAACCATAGTTTTTTTTTTTTGAACATCCATGTCCAAAAACTATAATAAAAAAATAAAAATAAAACAACTTTCACCATCAGAAAAAAATTCAAGTATTCCTAAATGTTGAAATACACCTTACACCATCGCATTGCTTCACGTACTACTCTACCTCCCATTCGTCACACTCAGCAAAACACCACAAACATACACTATATTCATGGGCTTGTAATATGTTGAAGGAGCGCCCCCCTGGAGTCTCTGGAGCGCCACCTGGAGTGTTGCGAACCAATGAAGGGTGCCAAGAAGATGGAAGAAGGCAAGGGGCGCTCTGAGGAAGAGAGAGGACGCTCGAAGGAAGAGAGAGGGTGCTAGGGGCGCTCGGAGGAAGAGAGAGGGCGCTCAGAGGAAGGGATAGGGCGCTAGGGGTGCACGACCAGAGGAGAGCGCTCCAGAGCGCTTGATGGAGCATATATCTCGATCTCTTTGTACATATCTTGTCCTTATTTATGTATATCAAGTAGTTAGTGTAATTGTAGGGATTGATAGTGTATATCAAGTAGTTAGCATAATTGTAGGGATTGATTTGTATCAAAATTAGATCAAGATCTCTAGTTTGTATATAAAGCAATTGACCGCTTTGAAATGACCAGAGAAAAATTCTACCCCTCCCACTCATGTCTAATTGAAAGAAGAAAACTATGAAGAATGGGCTCGTGTTTTCAAGGGTTCATTAAGAGGCGGTCTATCAATTTGTTGAAGAGACGGAAATGAACAATTCGTAGATCGTCCGCCTTCAAATCCCCCATACTCTCTCCATAAAATAAACCCCACCTATCTAAAATGGTAATACACTCCTCCCTTGTCAATTCCACCCATGGACCTTCTAACCTTTTGTAAACCCTAAGGTTTGCGGAGTTATAACCGTATCTAATACCTAGCTCGAAGCCAAAAGGTCCTAGCCATGACAGAATACAGACAAAAGCTTGAAATTAAACCTGTATACAGATGAATTGAGGGATACCTTGATTGATTTGAAGTAGAAAGAACTCAGAGACGAAACAAAATGCTTGATTATGCCAGAAAATCAATTGCCTTGCTTTTGTTCTTGCTGGGGGCTTGAGCAGTTGAGGTTTGTAAAGTTTGAAAAGGAAAAGTATTTTAACTTTTATACTCCTCATTTTCCTTACTTGAATTGGAAAGGGCGGGGGACATAACCGTTGTTTATGTCAATTATTGCTACACCACGTTTCCCAAAAACAGTTGTCCAATCGCCAGAATCGTACCATCATTACGGAAATTACGGCGCATTAAATAGCGTGTCCAACCGTCAAAAGTCAATAGTCGAGAGCGACCTACATCAACTCAGACGACCATTCAACAGCGAGCTGTGTAAGCTTACACGAAACTTTTTATAACTTCCTGGTCGACAAAGTCAACACAGAAAGTTGGGGGCCACTGAACGGAATAAAAGTGACGGGCCAGACCCAACGAATGAAGCCCAACATTTCAGACGTTACAAAAACAATACCATAAAATGGGCCAGTCCAATTGCTACAATACCAAAGGCCTAACGACAAATATCAGTCGACCTAGCTCATTGTTCGACCATCCTTGGTCCCGACCTAGCTTCGTCCGACATACGATCATCTACTTGTACAATTTCTATCAAGCCAAGGCACAAAATTAGGTCGACTTCGAATACTCAAGCGACCTCGACCTATCAACACGTACGTCTGTCTACGTCGTTATTTGTAACTGCCTCCTACATTATAGGAGACAGTTATGCCCACAACATCTCCTTGATTTTAGGGATTTACAATGACCCCATAACACCACTATAAATACTAGACAACATACAACGTTAAAAGGTAATGTAATCTTAGCTATTTGAGATTACGTCGTTTCCATACAGTTTCCTACAAACTTATAACACGTTATCTCACCATCACGCCGGAGAGTATTAGCCGGAGACCAAACCGGCTAGTCGTTTGTTCGTGGTTTCAGGTCATATCTGCTGGTGATCAACCTATTGATGGACTAAGTCTGATCTGGATCGTTTCCTGCGTCATCAATTTTTTTTAAATATATTATATTAGTTAGAAAATACGGGATATGACTTTATAAGATTATACAGAGATGACTATTTAAAATATATGAAATAATGAAAAACATACAGTTGTTGATAACATTAATTACTCAGAAATGAAATATTATTTTTATTTAATAATTTTTGTGCAAATAAAATGAGATAGTTATGAGGACTATTTTAATTTATTTCCTATTATTTGTCAAAAATTTTGACGTGTGTTTAACGTATGGGTGTTAGACTAATTATTTTAATCAATTTTAGATATTCAGGCTTATATAAATAGAGACCATCTCCACATAATTGAACACTCGAACACATAAATACAAACATAAAACATACTCCTTCTATCTCGTTACAAAAGACAGAAAATGAATTTTAGACAAAAAGGTAAAGTAAATAAATAATGAATTAAGTGTCGTGAATGTCAAAAGTGAGGTAAGAGAGAAAAAATGGTGTAAAGGATAGTAAGTGGATAGATAATTGAGAAAAGTACATTTTTCATCATTCAACTATTTTAAGATTTATCTTTGTTCTCAAACCAATTTTTTTTAGGTTTTCATCCTTGACCTATCATTTTATGGATTATGTCATCCTTACGTCAATTAACTGTCAATTTCACCGTTAGTTTTGCTGATGTGGCGTGTTGACTCATTATTTTCGTTTATTTAGCAATCTCATTGCATAGTTGGCATATTATGTAAATCTATAAGGGCAAAAGTGTTAAAACTGAAACTATAAGGGCTCAAAACTAAATTAAAAACCCTACTTTCCCTTTCCAGTTTAAAGACCTAGATACTTCTAACCCAAAAATCAATTCATCACCACACAAAAAAATCAGAACAACGCCTCCATACTCTTTCCTTCCCCCACTGTCCGGCTTCCCCTTTCCTCCGCCTACTAGAGCCGTCAATACGGGAATACGGGACGGGACGGGACGAAATTACGTTGTCCCACGACGGGAGCGGGACGAAACGGGACGGGACCAAAACGGGACGGGACGAAAATACTCCGTCCCATCCCATCCCATTTGCGGGACGCGGATCTCCGCATGACCCATGCGGACCCGCTGACTATGAGAAACAAAGAGAAAAAAAGCATTCAACACGAGAAAAAAGCATTCAACACGCGAAAATACTGTCCCATCAAGTGTATTACAAGTTACAAACAAGCTAGAACTTAGTTAATAACAAAATAAGTTTTATCCACACGAGAAAAAAAAGCATTCGAGATGAATCCCTTTGACCGTCACTTTAACACCACAATAAAAGCTAATATTCAATAAGGAAATCCAAATAACAAGCTTATACACTTAAAAAGACTACAAGAACTCACTTTGGTTTCTGGTAGTGGCATATAGATCCATAAGTTTATAATGAATTGTCAACCGCTTGATTGAGCAACCACAAAATGACACCAATAGAAGTTCTTCAGATACACATCTAATTTAGAATTACATTATCATGCACAAGGGAGTGCTTTGAATGGAACATCTGGTAGGATACAAACTTACAAGGTGCCAAATTTCATCTCACTAACAAGCTCACACGTGATAACAAACAAGAAATACTAGTTGTTGGAGTCAAATGCATGACCCAAACTTATCGAGGCTTTGTTGGGAGCTTTATCTACCTAAAATAAAGTATTTCTAATATAAGCATACGTAGTTGGCCCCGTAGTTCAATTATAGCCCTTAACAGCCTAAAGCATAAACCAAACATTTTTTCCAATAAGAGAAGGTAAGCGGTATATTTATTCCCCTAAAGCCGTACATACGGATCTCCTACTTTAGTAGAGAAATGTATGTCCGATCTCCCCAACATCAATTATAAAGTTTCAACAAACAAGAAATATCTTACGACTTCCCTTAAGCAAAACATAAGTCCCTATAACATGGGTTGTAGGTTTGATAGCTTAAATTCCAAAAATTTGGTATTAACATTTAAATAATCAAAATGAAATTGGCCAAACATTTTTTTTTAAATTGTCATGACTTGAATTGAATTGGCAAATGAATCCCTTTGTGCTCGAGTTCCAATGAATAAGCCAATATGCCTTCAAAAATTTACCTCCTCTCGAAGTTAAGCCTCCCAATGAAAAAAAAAAAGCAAACAGAAAAGCAAAAACTATGGGATACAGAAGAAGAAAACAGCAACAGATCTAAGAGAAAGAGGGTACCTGAGGCTGAGATCGAGATTCGAGAGAAGAGGAGAAGAAGGAACGGCGGGGAGAGGTGGAAAGTGCTCGTCGGTCGTCGCCTCGCCGATCGCCGATTCGCCGGGAGAGGAGAAGAAGGAACGCCGATTCGCCGCTGAATCACGGAAGCGGAAGAGAGAAAGAGAGAGAGAGAGAGAGAGAGAAGAAAAGAATGGATTTGATTTAGGGTTAGGTCTTTTTTTGTTTGCGTTTGTTTGTTTTTTTTTTTTTTTTTTTTTTTAAAGAAACGGGAACGGGACGTCCCGTCCCATCCCGTCCCGTATCCCGTTTGTCCCGCGTCCCAAATGGGACGTCCCGAATAGTCCCGCTTTCAAACGGGATGAAAGAATGCTGTCCCATCCCGTCCCATTTATAGGTCGGGACGGGACGTCCCAACGGGACAGTCCCAACTTGACGGCTCTACCGCCTACCCCCTAGTCGGGGTTGTCTCCATTCACGATCCCACCTCCGTCATATGTGGTCATCTTCCCTCATCTTCTCTGGCACCGTCAACAGGCTAAACCCTATTGCTCTCCATTTTTTTAGTTTGGATTTCTCCCTTCAAAACCACTGTCCTGCTCGTTTTACTGCTAGATCTAGATCTGGTTCAATAATCGCATGAATTCTCTCCACCCCATTCGATTTTGAACATGACATCTCTCCCGCTGTGGTTCAAATCACCTCTTCAGCCATGGCCGCTCGTTTCCAAACGATTTCTCGTGGCTTCACCTTTTTGCCCCAATATTGTTGCTTGCTTTGACGAGAAATTTAATCGTCGTTGATGGTGAGGTGTGTGTTTAATTTTGTTATAGTGGTGGCGGTGATGGTGGGTTTGGCGGTGGCATGATGGTGGGTGTGGTGATAATAATAGTAATTTTTTATAGGTGTTGATGGAATAAAAGGAAATTAGAAAAAAATATTTTTTTTAATGAAGAAAAAATTAATTCTATTTTGTATATTAACTCAATACATGATTCCTGAAAAAAAAAACTCAATCAAGGATATTTTGTTATAAAATATGATGGTATACAATAAATTAGTCAGAATGTTGCAAAAATTAGTCTTTTTAAAAAAAGTGAGATAAATAAATTATAAATAAAATTTAAAATTTAAAATTATTTATTATTTAATTATTGATAATTAAATAATTTAAGTAGTTATATTAAAAGAAACATTGTTATAATATTATGCAATAATTGCTATAATTTTTCATGAAAAGCAGTGCTAAAATATTTTAAGTGTAATTTTTAAAACAGAAAATTTTGGGGGAACTCTGTTTCCCCCAAACATATAAAAAGTCTTGTTTTTAAAAAATTCAAGGCAAAAACTCAGTGTTTTAAGACATAAACTCGATGTTTTAAGACAAAAACTCGATGTTTTAAGACATAAACTCGATGTTTTAGTTGCTAACCTTAACTCGGTGTTTTAACGCCTAAACTCGATGTTTTAACTTCTAGGTATTTTAACGCCTAAACTCAGTGTTTTAAGCTCGAAACTCAATGTTTTACGCTCGAAACTCAAAATTACAAAGTGGACTTTTTATAACTTATGGAGAAACAAGTTTCCCCCAAAATGGACTCTTTTTAAAATGCTTACTTTTTTAGCATCTTAATTAATTTATTTTAGGATTAGCAATTTAAGATTCTTGCTTTTCTTTTTAATTTGTCTTATTCTTAATCTCCTTACCAATCAAGTCTACTTTTAAATGAGATATTAATATTTTATTAGTTGTATTAATTATGGATATGTCAAATTCTAATTAAAAGTTACATCATTTTTTAAACAAAATTTTGAACACTTTTTTGTAATTTTATTATTTAAACTGCAGCCGATAAGTTTTTTTTTTTTTTTTTTTTTTTTTTAACGGTTTTTTGTACTAGTGCATCGTACACGTCGTTTACCCGCAGCTCAACAACTGTCGATTACAAACCATCACATACATTCATTCCTCTTCTACTTTACCTTTTACCCGTCCGATCTTAAACACGTGTCCCCTGGGCCTCAAAATGCTATTTCCGTACTTTGTTTCACATTTACCCTCAACCTCAACACTTTCCACCCCCGCCCCGCCCCCTCCCTCACGCCTTTCCTCATTGCAAACCAGGTACTCCTCTCTCTCCTCTCTCTCTCTCTCTCTCTCTCTCTCACACACACACACACACACACACATTTGTGGTGTTTGATCATTTGCATGCATACTATTTTCTTATGTTTGTTTGTAATCGGAAATGTTTAGGGTTTTAATTTGTTAGTCCACGTCAACTTTGAATTTATGTACATCGATTGATCTGATTATCTCAACTCCCATTTTTGATTTCAGTTTAACTAAAACGTAACGTCATGGTAAATGTTTCTGAATTGCTTGAATTGAGATTCGGTAACCCAGCGAAACAAATTTCCAGTGACAATCAAGGTACGGCCGGTGGGGATTTGGTTGACGAGGTTAGGGTTTCTACTGAATTGAAGGATGAGGTTAAGGTGGATGAGAAACAGGATGAGGTTGAGCAAGTTTCAGACCCTATTGTGGTTGAGGGTGAATTCGTGGCGTTGAATGGGGAAGAGAGAGTCACTGAAGAAGTTGATGGGGGTTTAGAGCAAATTGGGAATGAGTTAAATGAGATCAATCTTGCTGTTGATTTGAACCTGCGCAGAGTTTCTGAAGAAGTTGGGGGTTTCAAGCAAAATGGTATTCAGTTAAATGGGATCAATCTTGTTGTGGATTTGAGCCCGCGCATGGGTTTAGATGGGAAATTTAGTAATGGAAATGGGAGTAAAGTTTGTTCGGGTGGTATAGATTTGCCAGTTTCGGATGGTTTACGGGATGATTCCAAACAAAATGTTGTGATTGGTGAAGAGCATATGGGGAAAGAATGTAGGACTGAGATAGAAGGTAATTATGAAGTGACTGATTTAGTATGGGGCAAGGTTAGGAGCCATCCTTGGTGGCCTGGTCAGATTATTGATCCTACTGCTGCGTCAGAGAAGGCAAAGAAACATTCTAAGAAAGATGGTTTCTTAATTGCTTATTTTGGGGACCAGACTTATGCCTGGAATGATGTTTCACAGATTAAGCCATTCCGGAAGCATTTCTCGCGAATGGTGAAACAGAGTAATACGGAAGCTTTCTGTCATGCCTTGGGTTGTGCTTTGCATGAGGTATCTAGACGGGTTGAATTTGGGCTGGCTTGTTCGTGTTTATCAGAAGATATGTTGAGTGAGATCAAATCTCAGGTTTTGGTCAATGCTGGTGTTTCTGAAGAATTTAGGAGAAGAGATGGTGGGGATAGGTTTTCGAGCGTGGCTTCATTTGTACCTGCAAGGCTTGTTGAGATTGTGAAAGCATTAGCAGTAGACCCGTTTGGTAAGATTGATAGATTGGAATTTGTGAAGGCAAGAGCCCAGCTGTCGGCTTATTATAGGTGGAAGGGCTATTATCAGCTTCCGGTACGAAATTTGCTAAATGGATTGGTGGAGAATGCTGACAGTGAACCTGATTCTGGAAAGGAGAACATGATTGGAGAGGCAGTTGCAGCTTGTGATAGTTATTCCCGAAAGGGTAAGCGCATTCCTACTGAAGGAGTGAGCTCTAGCAAAAAAGTAAAACGCTTATCAGAGCTGACGTCTGAGGATTGCTTAAACGTACAAAATAATAATTCCGTGAAATCTGGCAGTAAAAGGAAGGTAGTTGATTCCTTATCTGATGATTCGAGGGATGAGAGTGGGACCGTGGGCAAGAAGTCTTTAGCTCTACCCGCTAAAAAAGCTTACAAAGTAGCAGAGAGTATACGCAGGATTGCCCGGAAACTATCTGGGTCAACTTCAAGCTTCAAGAATGGCGTCAGAAGTTCTCAGAACTCCGTCAGTAGAAACACTGGAACACCCACGCATGTTGAAATCCCTGCAGCTTATCCTCCTTCAGAGGAAATTCTCTCGCAACTAATTTTGGTTGCCATAGATCCCATGAAAGAGAATAGCTCCTTGACTTCATTAGTTCGTTTTTTCAGTGATTTTAGGAGTTATTCAGTGGAGATTTCCAACAAAAACGAAGTGTCAGAGCTTGACAGTATTGAAGACTCTTATTGGACGGATAGGATCATTCAAAGTAACCCTGAAGAGCAAGTATTATTTGAACCTGAGGTTGCAAGCCTCGAATCAAATGGGGAGAAGCCAGCTGGTCACTTAAATGATAAAAGTAAAGAGTATTTTGGAACTGCATTAATCCTTAACTTTGATAAAAAGGTTTCCGTTCCTTCAGTTACAAATCTGACTGATATATATACCAAATACGGGCCTCTGAAAGAAGTATCAACAAAGAACAAAAGTGCGAGAGTGGTTTTTGAGATGCGTTCTGATGCTGAAACTGCTTTCAGTAGGGCTGGGAAGTATAGTTTGTTTGGACCTTCTCTTCTCAATTACAGTCTTGACTATTATCCAACACCTCGGAGAATTACTGGCCGTGCTAAAAAGAAGACCGAAGAACAGGATGCAGCTCTTGGGAACATGCAGGAGCTGGAAGATTAACGCTGCTGGTGTAGGTATTATGGGCTCAATTCATATGTATGGTTTAATCTTTATAAGAGATCTATGCTCAACTTGGTAAGATTAAGATTACAATTGCATGCAAATTTTGGTAGAATTGAGTGGTTTGAGTATGAACATAATTACCTAGGAGATCCATGCAAAATGGACGTGAATATTAAAGTGTAAGTGCACCAGATTTTGCTGTAAAGAGTTGGAGCTCTTGCTGTTAAGTTTTTAGATAAATTTGTTATTGCAGTGGGCAGTTTCCTTTACCGTGGTATTGCATGTTTCTTCTTAATGCCTTATCTGATGACCAACTGACTTTCTCAGGGTCAGCTGTTTCCATATATGCTTCATCAAATACCACCTCCGTCCCAAAAAAGTTGTCCTATTATAAAGCATCAACAATAAGAAATTTACAAGATCTGTTGGTTTGTTCCTGTTGTTTACGTGGGAGACCATGCTAGTACTTCCCAGGTAAATGCTGTTTCTCAGGCCATTCCAGTAAATGCTGTTTCTGTTCTTGTTGCAGCCATGGCTTTTCTGTATTTTGTTACCTTCTTATGAAGTTGGATTGTTGTTGGAGGTTTGAATATACTGATGAGTAGTGATATTGTTCCAATTTAGGTAGAAGTATTGTACCCATCCGTTTCACTTTCCAGATAAAACCAAGTTGCATGAAAAATGTGTTACGTACGATATGTGTTGGCACAAAATGTTCACAAAATCTTGCTTACAAAACAATGTCATTTTTGTACACATAGGTTAGGCAAGTCTGGATTTACTTTTCTTCTGTTTTCAACAATCCTCTGACTGCCCCTCACAGTAAAATAACGACCCATTTTCTTGTGACCATTGTGAAACGCCTTTACCCTCTCCCGGAGTATGATATTGATATTTAATAGGTTCTTGCCTGTGATTGGCAGGATTTGTGTGGATATATTGTGGTACTCCCTGTCCCAATTTGATGTGTCAATATTTTTAAAGATTGTGCTTCCTTACTTTCCTTATTTAGAAATGCAACATTTATTTTGAGAATTTTGGGATGCGCCAAAATGGGAAGTGCAATATTTGTCGTAGAGTAAGTAAACAAATATTCACCCACACCCGCTTATGTAGCTGACTATTCCTCCGTATTGCACTACTTAGGGTATGCTCCCGAGTTTTAAAAACTAAAGAAATGAAAGGAAATTGAAGGAAATCTAATATTTTTTCCTGCATAAAGTTGATCTAGAGTTTTTTTAGAAAGAAAGTGGAAGAAAAAGGAAGAATTTTTTTTAAATTTTCTGTTCTACACAATTCTCTCAAAAGTGAGAAATTGTAAGGAAAGGAAATCCTATAAAACAAAATTTTTGGTTAAACCTATTTTACACCTAAATTATAACTCTCTCTGTTTATTTCATTAAAGGTACAAGTGTAATTCATTTTTTTCTTCCTTTTTCTTCCTAAACTCGGGAGCACTTCAAGAAGTTATTTAATTCCCTCTCCTCCTCTTTTTTCCCTTCCCCTTCTCTCCCCTCCCCTCCCCTCCCTTTCTCTTCTTTCCTTAAAAACTCGGGAGCGAGTAACCCGGACCGAATTATTATGAACGTGGATTAGGAACTAAGGGAGTCCTTATGTGTTAGAAAAATATTTCTTTGCCATGTAATAAGTTTTCCTTCTATGTTTCTCTTCCTTCGTTGAGAGCCTATATTTCTTTATTTGTATATGTTAGTAAAATAAGTGTTGTGAGTATGAAAAGTGAGGTAGAGACTAGTAAGTAAAAGAATGATGTGAGTACGACAATGAGTCTCATGAATAAGCATAAAAAACTTTTCTTTTTATACTTGTGTCTTCTCTCAAAGGACATCATAATGTGGCTTTTGTGTCATTTGTAATGAGACAAATACCGAGGGAGTAAGGATGTTTTGTGAATTTTGGGTGTTTGGTGGGCATTTACTTGTCAACACGGATTCTCTAATATGTCGGGTGGATTTTGGGATGCTTGGTGGGCATTTACTCGTCAACCCAGATTTTCTAATATGTCGAATGCTCAAATTGATATATTATCCGAAGGGAAATTTCTTAAATGCTAGATCAAGATAATGTTCATGTTTTACTTATAAAAGTTACCAAATGATCTAGTAATGATATTTGGAATGAGCTTTCGTACTTTACGAGTGATGTCTTTTTAGTTTTTCCTTATCATGAATGTAATTTATATTGTTGTTGTTGTTGTTTTTTTTTTTTTTAAAACATGTAACAAACAAATTAGCCTAAATATAACTTATTTCGATTCAAAATGAATGTTAATTTTATTTTTAAATTGATCAAAATAAGTTTAAAATTTTTGGATATTTATTTTGGAATATTCACGGTTTGATTCGATCCTGTTTTATCGAGAATTTTTAAATCAGAATCGGGCCAATAATTCGATTCTGCAAAAATTTAGAACCAAGATCGAACCGAAACATTGCTCTGGTTATGTTTGATCCGGTTTCGGTCAAGTTTTACTAAAATATGCATTTACTTTTTTTACTTCCTTTATTCCAAAATAAATGTTAAAAAAATGTATTCAATCTTCCTTTTTGATTAATAGTAAAATTGAATAATTTTTAACATTCATTTTAAGATGTAGGAAATAATACTTTTTAGGGGAAATTTCATTTTGGGCCCCAAAATTTAGGAGTGTTAAGTCACGTATCATTTAAGGGACGATGTTTTTGAATAGGAAATCTTTCATTGTTTAATGCAGGTTGAATGAAAATAAATAGCCAAAATAGAAAATTTTAGCATTTATTATTGTGACGCAATATATATAATTTTTTTTTGGCAACATTAAACAAAAACTATTGTTTTTAGCAAATAAAAAAAAACTTTTTATAATTATTTTTTAAACCATCTTTCTATTTATTTTATTGTATTTAATTTTATTTTAATTTGAATGAACCTATTTTACATTTTTTTTCTTTAATAATCTCTTCTGCAGTTTTACAGGTTAAAAAAACATCTTAACATAACTTTTTTTTTTTTTTTAATGAACCATTTTAAAAAGTTAAAAAATAAATATTCAACTAAAGTTGCCCCTTCTACCACCATACGACCACCACTATTTCATTGTTATTACTAGCACCACAAATACAACTAACAACACCAAAAAAGCTAATACAAGCTACCAAAAATTCAAAATTTCAAGTTTAGCCACCAACATTTCAAATTTGATTTAATTTACATCACCAATATCACTACGCATATAACAGATCAGAATAAAATACACTGAAAAAAACAAATACAAATATTGAATTGTGAAGAAACTATCTAAAATAAAATAAAATGAGACAACAAACCCACACAAACAAAGAAATTTCAAAAAATTATAGGTTGCCCAACCTAAGAAATTTATAGGGAGAGAGTAGAGTGAGGAGGAAGGAAGCAATAAAGTTAGAGAGAGGGAAGATCTTAGCGGCATAGAGATGCCGGTAGGGGTCCTGCAAGGGGCCGGAGGAGGGAGGGTCCCAGACTAGTAAGTGAATGGAGGGGAGATGGGTTAAGGGTGTCGGGGGTGAAGAATAAGGAAATGGAGAGAGATCGTGAGATTGGGAAGGAGAGGGAGACAGTGAAATTGAAAATGGGTTACATTAGGGTTGGGGAATTTAATTTTCGGATTGTAAGTTTAAAAAAATTAATTTAAACTCTTTATATTATTTAAACACCATCAGCTATAAATAATTTTTATCATAATCATATATAAGAAAATAATAAAAAATATTGATTGTAAAATATAATTTTTAACCATGTAAAAATACAAAAATCCCAAGAAAAACTTTAAAAATATCCGTCGTTAAGTGACACGTGAGTAGCACGTGATCATTTAACGGATTTTTCTAACAAATTGGTTAAAAACCTACCATGGAAATAAAATGATCACTTTGGGGCCTAAATCTATATATCTATATATATAGACTCAAGTGGTTAGAGCAAATTTCCTCCAAAACTTCATTTAGAGAAATTGACTAAAATACCCTTTTACTATTTGACTCATTAATGTCACTATAAACACCTAACAAATCATTACTTCATCCATTTAAAGCTTTAACCATCAATTTTCTCTCTCTCTTTAACACATTATTGTTGTGTAAGTGTTATGCTTGTTAGTTTCAAACTTTTAATCATAACAATAATTTTATTTTATGAAATAAAAAAAGAACAAAATCGTATATATGTATATTTACTAAAATTCAATTGACAAACAAATGGAAAATGAAAAAAAATGCCACATACTTTCTTTTAGCTTTTTTTTCTATTATTGTTCATAATAATTTTTTTTTAATCATGACCATCCTATTATATTTTCAAAATTCATAAAAATAAAATTTAAAAAACTATAAGGTAAATGATAACTTTGAAAAGTTATTTATTTTTAAAATTAAGATAAATTTAAGGGCAATTGTGTCAAGAAATTGATTAATTGATTAAAATTCCGATCAATGTAGTATATACAAATAAGAAATATAAGAAATATAGTGACAATAATAATTTAAATATTATGTTTTGTATGATTATTTATTTTTATTTTACAACTTTTCATAGTATATTTAATTTCTGATGATTAAATTAATTTAATTTGACAATCTATAAAAACAAATTGGCCTGCTTTTTTTTTTTAAATATCGCTTGGTAGTATTTTCAATAAATTTGAACACAATACAAGAATTATTGTATTTATTCATCTTAAATATATTTTTTCCTATTTTCTTTGTTTATTCACTTACTCGTGATAATTATTGTACTTATTAATCCCCTCCTTAATAGAAAAATTGCATGAATTTTCACTAAATTTTGCTTATGTCAAAATTGTGAAGTATCAATAAACCACCATTGTTAACAATTTAATCAAATCAATAAACAAATAAATGAAAAGTCATAGTACCTGCTACTTTATAAAGTTGTCTAAGGTTAATATGCAAATCAAATACTCATTTCGTTCCACCTTAAATTGCAAAGAATGTCACGATAATTAAGAGAGTGTGCAAGGTGTTGTGAATGTGGATAATGAGCTAGGAGAGAGAAAGTGAGGTAGCTGGTGTGATTATGACAAGTGAGTCCTATTGTTTATTAAGTATTATAAACTTTACATTTTTAAATTTTACAAGTTTTAATGGGACACCAAATGAGGTATGTTTTGCGGTCAACGTGGGATGAAATAGTAATATTGTCTCCCCTTATTTTTTAGTTGTCAATTTAAATGAATTTTGAACAATGACTTAAGTTTAAATAAACATCAAAAAATATTTTTGTCATTTATTATATTGAATCTTGATCGTCATATTATGAATTAATTATTTATGTTCATGAAATTCTAAAGATAGTTATTGATTATATTTATATTTATAAATTTATAACAATTTATAATATAAAAATATTTTTTATAATTTTTGGTTAAATTTCAATCAAATAAGTGTATCTCTTTTGGTGTATAAATGTTGAATTATTTGTAAGGGCAAAGAAAATATACGTTAGAACAAACATATATTTGTAACTAATTGAGTTTTTGTTAATGGTTATTGATTAAGTATAACAATGATATTTAAAAATATGTGTGCATTTTTTTCTTAAATGTAGAGTGTCATTTAAATGAACATAATTATTGATTTTGTTTAGAATTTTGTAATATTATTAGATTAATGTGATAATATTTTTTTTTGAAATAAGTGTGATCAAAATTATATTTTTTAAATTAATTGTTTATAATTTTTTTTCCTTTTCTTCATTAACTTATCATCAAACTAAGTGGTTTTGTTTAGCTAAATGTTATAATGTAGATTTAAAAAAAAAACAGTATTAAAATCTTATCCATCCACTTTTTTACACCACTTTTGAGTTTAGTATTGATAATTTATTTGTAAATTAAACCTCCAAGAAAAAGATAAAATAATAATTGAGATTTAAGTTACTTATTGAACCTTGTTCTTAATGAGTAATATAGGTATAAGTTTCAATTAGTATTATTTAGGAGAACTTTCACAAATAAAAAAATTGGCGGACGAAAAGTTTGGAAAAGAAGTTTAAAAAACTGAGATAATTAATTGGCATCGAATATTTAAGTTGAATTTTTTTGGGTTATAAATTATTTATTTATTTCTAAAATAATAAATACTCCCTCTGTTCCACGATTATGCAAAAAAGATCCATTTTGAACGTCCTACAATAATTTGCACTTTCCTAAAATGGAAATGAGACCCACTTCTTTCTACTCACAACACTTTTCTAATTTACTATTCTCTCCACTCATTCTCTCTCCTATTTTACTTTTACACTCACAACACTTCACCTTTATCACCTTTTACCTTCATTCTCGCACCGGCACAAAAAGTGCATACATTTTTGGGACAGAGGGAGTATATGGTTTCTTTGACCATTTAAAAATATTTTTATATAAAAGCTATTTTATATGGATTTTAAATTAAAAACTATAATATATATATTCTTAAAATAATATAATATTAGTTAGAAAATACGAAATACTATGACAGTATGACTTTATAAAATTATACAAAAAAGACTATTTTAAAATATTGAATTAATGGAAAAATAAAATTGTTGATAATATTAATTACTTAATAATGAGGTAATTTTTAATAATATTTATGTAAATAAAATGAGATAGTTATAGTAATTTTTTTAATTTAGTTCTTGCTATTTGTCAAAGTTTTTTGGTTGTGCGTTTAACACACGTGTATTAGAGTAGTTGTACATTAACAGTAAATTTTAAATGAATTTTAACAAAAGTGGCATGAAATTTTCTGAGGAGATGTAAATTAATTGATTTTTTTGTTTTTTACGTAGATTGGTTTAGATTATTACTTGTACTAATATTTTATTCTCTCTGTCCAGTAAAAGATTATATTTTTTTTTTTGTCAATTCACTTTGATCAAAATTTTATAAAAATTAGATTATTCTCATAAAATTATAAAAAATGTTATTAATAGTATTTTTTTTGCAGTATTAACAACAATATTTAGAAGTGGATAATTAATTCTCTATAAAATACTCCCTCCGTTTCAAAATGTTTGTCCCATTTGACTTTTTTGTTAAACTTTGATCACAAATTTATGAGAGATTAATCATGTTCATGAAATTCTAAAAGTTGTTGTTGATAATATTATTAATGGTGAATCAATAGGAATTTTTAGAATTTCATGAACATAATTAAATTGTCATATATTTGTGGTCATAGTTCAACAAAAAAGTCAAATGGGACAAACATTTTGGGACGGAGGGAATATTAATCAAAGTTTATGAGGCTATGTTTTTGTGAATTGAGATTGTAGTGGGTGTCGGGTCGCTCTTTGTTTTTTTAGTTGAGATTTGGATGGTGGCTTTTGGTGTTATTTGTTGAAATTAGATTCATTTAGAGAGGAAATAGAAAGAGTCAAATAGGATTACCTATCCAATTGAATGCGATTGAACATCAACAATCATCCAAAACCATTTTCTTATTATTATTATTATTATTATTATTATTATTATTATTTTTAGCGAAAAACCATTTTCTTAGGTTTGCTTTTTATTTGCAAAAAAACGACATTCAACCCACTCTTAGGTTTGCTTTTTATTTGCCAAAAAACGACATTCAACACACTGGGCATACATTATTTTTATGATGGAAATTTGATTAGTATGTTTTTGAACAAATCACTTTTCTTCAGTTTCTAATTAAATTGAATGTCTTACAAGTTGCTATGTAGTAATATATAATATGCAGTAATTAAAGATTATGATACAACATCATCAATACTGCCGCCTATCACCACTATCGTCGTCGACCGCCACCCACCATCGTACCGAAAATTGATCGATTGTTGCCTGTAACCGGTCGTCGAAAATCGATCGTTGCCTGCCACCATTCGTGCATTATTATATTTGGCTATTCAGTATAATACAATGTCTCAGTATGTTACAAAATCATATGCATGAATAATACAATATGAAAAGGAACTTATTATCAAACATTATGATAATTTTTCAAAAAAATTTATGGTGCATTCTCCATTATAAGATTTTATATAATGGGTAGTTTGGTCGCTACTTTACCGCGTAAACTACTTATTAAACTAAATTAAGGCACCACCCAATATCCAGCTCATAAATTATTATATAAAGTTTGCTTATGATATTTCCCTATTGTCCTTTTATTGAGAATGGTATAATCATGGAAGGCGGTTGCTTGAATAATTAATATTTTATAATCTTATAATAAATATCGCACTTTTTTATTAGTTTGAAAAAAATATTACATTTTAAAATAAAAATATAGTTAAAGTACATTTTTATCATGATACAAAATATACAATTAAATTAAATATATTATTTATAAAATTTGACAGATCAACTACAATATTTATGATGCTGCCAAAAAGATTGAATCAGCCCAAATACAGCGGTCGGTAGTACTCCGGTGATTGAATAGCCTCAAAATAAGACAAGAAACGTAAACTTAGTCGGGGCTTCACCGGCGAATGCCCTTCGGCGTGAGAGTAAGTTCACGGTTTGTGTAGTGAGAAATCAAATTGACAGAGCTTCGAGTCAAAGAGATGACGTACCAAAATATGAAAATAATAGCTTGTATTTATAGGGATGAATATGTAGAATTCATGTTGAACTTGGACTGTTAAGAGATAAGGTATATCCTAAGAGGATTAAATTTGTTGGAGAGTCCTTATTTGACTAGAATTGATATAGAAGGTGGTTACAATCCCGATAAGATTATAACTACTTAGTATCCTTGTTGGGATATGATTGTTAAACTGCCATGCCGGTATGCCGAGAAGCTCCCTTCCTCGTCATACATATGGCCATCTCGGCCTACGATGAGCCGGGTAAGGGTTGATAGATAAGTGAGCCCGTTATGATGAAGTCATGGTCGGGGAAGACACCTCATTCTCAAGGGAGATGATCTCGGCCTATGAGGAGGTCTCCTCGGCCTTTTATGTTGGGCCTTATTTATGCTTCTGCTGAGCCCAAGTCAGCCTTATAAATGACGAGATAGATAGAGGAGGAAGTCCAGGTCCTTTCTCGTAGCCTGAGACGATGGATTATGTTTACGGCCCAATTCACTTGGACCTTACCCGGATGAGTCATGTTCCTATCTCGATTTATACCGTTTAATTTATAATAATTATTATAAGACGGAGGGAATTATAAAAATTAGTACGAATTGGTAAAACTTGCTAATCAATTTCATTAGTGAAACAAGCAAACTAAACACAAGACTAAGTCATGCATGCACATTAATAATTATATTCCTCAACAATTTCCTTTATATATATATACACTCATCTTTCCAACATCAATATCATCACTTCACTCTCCATTCCCATTCCCATACCATCAACTCTTCTTAGCTAATCTTCCATTATTTTCAATGGTGAAAAATATGGTTTATAAAGTTCAACTTTCAGTCTCCCTCTACATGTCCATCTTTTTCTTTCTTATTATCTCGAATTCTTTCATGGTTTCATTTGCATCACTCAAAGTTGGTTACTATGAATCAACTTGCCCCTCCGCAGAGGCTATCGTTAGAAACGTCGTGAACAAAGCAGTGTCTCGCAATTCTGAGATGGCTGCAGGCCTTATTCGGATGCATTTCCACGATTGCTTTGTTAGGGTTCGTATTCTTTTTATTTATTTTCATTATTGCATTCATATTAAAAATAAGTTGTACGTATTTATACTTTGTTAACTAGTCATCTCCGTTTCAATATGAGCGTATCTTTGATCAAACTTATGTAATACAACAACAGAGCCTTAGTTCCAAAATATTTCATGAGGTCGGTACATATATGAATCCTCATCGGTAAAGAAAACAAACTTGTGTAATACAACAACAACGAGCCTTAGTTCCAAATATTTGAGGTCGGCTAACATATATGAATCCTCATCAGTAAAGAAAACAAACTTATGTAATATACATAGAAATTAAATCATTTTTTTATTAGCTAAAAGATTGTAACATTTCTATATATGTTGTGTGTTTTTTCAGGGTTGTGATGGCTCTGTCCTGCTTGATTCAACCCCAGGACACCCATCAGAGAAAGAACATCCAGCTAACAACCCCAGCCTAAGAGGCTTTGAAGTGATTGATGCAGCCAAGGCCGAGCTCGAGTCTGCATGTCCGAAAACCGTGTCATGTGCAGACATTATAGCATTTGCTGCTCGCGATAGCGCCTTAAAAGCAGGAAACATATATTATTCCGTCCCATCAGGGCGTAGAGACGGAAGAATATCCTTAAAAGACGAGCCAACCGCACACCTCCCGCTTTTCACATTTAATGTCACACAACTAGAAGAAAACTTTGCGCGAAAGGGACTTTCTCTAGACGAAATGGTCACTTTGTCCGGGGCCCATTCAATCGGAGTCTCTCATTGTTCTTCATTCTCTGACCGTCTTTATTCATTCAACTTGACCCACGACAGTGATCCAACGTTGGATACTAAGATTGCTAGTGAACTGAGACAAAAATGCCCCCGACCATCATCAAGATCAAAAAGTGATCCAACGGTGGCGCTTGATGTTGTGAGTCCACATAGACTGGATAATAATTACTATGTGAATCTGAGGAATGGTAGGGGAGTGCTGGGATCGGATCAGACGCTTATGAGTAGCCCATTGACGGCTAGGATGGTGCAGAGAAATGCGAAGTATGGGAGAAGTTGGGAGAAGAAGTATGGGGATGCAATGGTGCATATGGGGTCTATTGAGGTTTTGGTTGGGAAAAATGGTGAGATTAGGAACAATTGCAGGGTAGTGAATTAATTAGATTTCAGGGAAATTTATGAAATTGTTAATATTGGGTGATATCTATTTGATTATTTTTACTTCCTTTATATGAATAATTTGATCGTTAAGTTGTCCGTATAAATACCAAATTTTCAAAATTTTATTACAATGATTAGATTAACATTAATTAATGTTTAATGTTTGATCAAAATTTATTTCTAATGATCCTCACAAATCAAATAATATTATATTTTCAAGACAAAGAGAAGTCTGTACAACATTTCAATACACAAGATATATTTTTAGCTAGGTGGAAGTCACAATTTAAAAAATTGATCTCGGCCACACAATAAATAAGAAAAAAGTAAAGGGTCAAGTACTGTGTGTTGCTGTCCTGTACAACTCGCAATAGTCCCCAATCCATAATTGAAAATATTCTTAATTTTGCATTAATTATTGTCTCGTTATCAACTTGAAGTCTCACGTCAGCAATTAAGCAAACAATAACCTAATATATAAAAGGACTCATCCACATCATTAATCTTTGACTTTTTGGGATATTAATGTAAAAAGTGATGATGGTGATTAGACCATCCCCATCAGTGACCCTGACCCAACCCAATCTCAAATAAAATATTAATTTCTCTCATCCAACCCAACCCAACCCAACCTTATATAATTTATACCCCCATCAGTGACCTCGACCCAATCCAACCCAACCCAAACTTTTAAAAATAAAATTAATATATAAAATATATTAATTTTAAAAATATATTTATATAAATACAAAATCAAAATAATTTGATAAAAAAAGAAAAAAAATGGCCAACCTAGGTTGTATGTTTTCGTGACTTTCTTTGAATTTTTTTTTTTTTTTTTTTTTTTTGCGATGACTCTCTCATGAGAGTCACTGATGGGAGTGGCCTTATGTAGTAATTCGGAAAAACCCGTCACACGGTAAATTACATGTGCCAAATATGTGTGGAATTCTCCTCGTATGACCTCACAATGAAGTCTTGTTTTGAGGGTGTAGAGGGCGGTGTGGTCCTTGTTTCAAAGGAATGGGTGTTGGGTTGACAACCAAAATTTTACATCGATAATTGAGCAAATATTTGCTTAGAATTAATTTCACCCACCTACTTCATTAGCATAAATCTTTTTGACCGATGCCAAAAAAAAAAAAAAAAAAAACGAAAAGAAAAGAAAAGTAAAGTAAGAATCTTAATTAACTGGTACAGAAGAAATAGAATTTATAGTATAAATGGCACAATAAGGGTGAACAGTACAATGAACAGTTTCAAATGGTTTTTTTTTTCATTTTGCCCTCACTAAGTTGTCCTTTTTCCATTTTGCCTTTTAAAAAAAAAATTAAATTAAAAAAAAAAAAACGTATCCTCGAACACGAGCTTTTACTAGTTTAGAATATGAAATGGGACAAAGCTTATCTTTTGAGAGGCAGAGGCATGTAGAAACCACCACCAAGTATGTAAAGGATATGATTATATACAGAGAAAATTATATACAGGGAACGAAATATTTCAACGCTGCCCTTGCCCGTCTCGTATATATGTATATGTGATGACTCGTGTACGCACACGAGATGTCTCGTGTACATATACACGAGATTATAGATTACTTCTCGTGTATATGTACACGTGATGACTCGTGTACGCACACGAGATGTCTCGTGTACATATACGTACGCACACGAGATGACTCGTGTACGCACACGAGATGTCTCGTGTACATATACACGAGATTATAGATGATATCTCGTGTATACTTACACGAAATAGTGTCTGAACCTGCATTTTCACAACAGCAACAGCAAAAGCAACAAGAAACAGAACTAGAACTGAAATTTGATTCTTAATATGTCCCGATATTGTGAAAATGGTATACGGCTACCTAGTTTATTTTTTTTAATTTTTTTCTACATTCTAAATGACATTTAAAGTGTTTTTCATTTATATGACTTTCCTCAAAATCCAAATAGAAATTGAGTTACAAATTTGTGCCATTATTTAGGGTTTTAAGGAATATGTCCCGATGTTGTGAAATGGTATACGGCTACCTAGTTTATTTATTTTTATTTTTTTCTACATTCTAAATGACATTTAAAGCGTTTTTCATTGGTATGACTTTCCTCAAAATCCAAATGGAAATTGAGTTACAAATTTGTGTCATTATTTAGGGTTTTAAGGAATATGTCCCGATGTTGTGAAAATGGTATACATCTATCTAGTTTATTTTTTTAATTATTTTCTACATTCTAAATGACATTTAAAGTGTTTTTCATTAGTATGAATTTTCTCAAAATCTAAATGGAAATTGAGTTACAAATTTGTGTCATTATTTAGAGTTTTAAGAAATATGTCCCGTATGGATCCACACGAGATGTGTCTCGTATGGAATCATACGAGATTTGTCTCTTATGGATCCACACGAGACACATCTCGTGTGGATCCATACGAGACAAATCTCGTATGATTCCATACGAAACACATCTCGTGTGGATCCATCTGAGCTACATCAGGTGCGGTTTTACAACGGGAATCAACAAAAAGCAACAAGCAAAGAACATCTTCGACACAACAGCAACAACAACAACACCAAATAAACAGTGGGATAGGGAGAGCGCGACAGAGAGAGCAAGAGAGAGACATAGAGCTATACTCCATGACAGAAACTAATACATATCCATTTCCCTGCGAAAATAAATCCACAACTCCATAATCGATGTCAAGTATACCAAAACTCCATAATCGGTAATACATAAATGCGACCTTCTAAATACGACCTCCTAAAATCTCGTGCGCCGTCTAAGACCCGGCTATGACGTCCTCGGGAGCTGGCATCGATCGAGAAATGGAAGTATGATACCTCGTGCCTCTGCTGACCTCTCGCAACCCCGAGCGGTGGAACATCAACTGGGGGAGGTGGAATGTCAACGGGGGGATCGTGTATCGGATTAGATATTCGAATATGACTCCTAGCCAGAAACCACTCCATATAATCTGCAGTCACGGGTGAAGATGTAGTCACTAGTGGCCCCCAACGGGGAACGGGCCTGAACTCCTCCATGCCGTACTCCACCCACGAGTCCCAAACATGATCTTGGTCACCATACTCCTTCTGGTACCCCTTCTGACCCTTTGACAAAATGCATCTCGTGGGAGCTGGGGTCATGCAGGGATCCTCTGGTACCCGAACTGCCTAGTAACACGATCAGGCATGTACGCCTCAGTGATGTCACAAAAGCATCTCGTATGAACTCACACGAGACACATCTCGTGTGAACTCATACGAGACTCAACTCGTATGAACTCACACGAGACACATCTCGTGTGAGTTCACACGAGATGTGTCTCGTGTGAGTTCATACGAGATGCTTTCTGCCTCTAAACTCAGTTCATACGATAGGTTAAAATTAGGTTTAAATTACCTTCTTTACAGGCACGGTGCTAGAAGAAGCTCCAACGGCAATGGCAGTGGCCGTAGCGGCGGCGCCAGCTCCGGCAGGGACCTTCGGAATTTTTACTCTAGCCATTTTCGTTGTCGTCGTCGTCAATCGTCGTAAGAGAGAGACTGAAAAGAGGAAAAATTGAATAAGTGAATAAAAAAAAATTAGGTATATAAAATGCTATTTTGGTAATTTGCTTACTTCCCTGAAAATTGAGTCTCTGTATTTAGTATTTCGTATGTAAATGATATACTCCCTCCGTCCCAACGGAGTGTGGATTTTTGGTCAACTTTGACCAACTTTGACCAATGATTTAAATAAATAATAATGATCCTAATAAAAATTTAAAAATTTGTTATTGTATCACGCTTAATAATATTAACAATAACATTTTTTGAATTTTTATTAGAATCATTATTATTTTTTTAAATCATTGGTCAAAGTTGATCAAAATTGACCAAAAATCTACACTCCGCTGAAACGGAGGGAGTATATGGTCCGCTTCCATAAGACTAGATCCACAAACCGTGGTTTCAATAAAACCACAAAAACTTTGAACCAAATTGAAACATTTGCAATTTCATTCCTTAATTCAATATGATTTGAACTCAGTTATCTATAGTATAAATGAGGTCTCCCCTATGAACAGTTTTAAGTGGCGATTTTCCCATTTTGTTCTCATACATTTGTCTCTTTCCCATTTTGCCCTTAAAAATTTTTTTTTTTAAAAAAATCACGTGCCCTTGAACACGGACATGTACTAGTAATAATATATGAGAGACTAGTCGAAATATAAGAGATATAGTTGATTTCGAACTATAATCCATTGACATACCTATATAATATAGTCTGTTTTAAAAGATTTCACGATTCAATTGTAGGTGATTTGGAATCAACTTTAAGAGATATAACTATAAGAGATATACTCCCTCCGTCCCAAAATGTTTGTCCCATTTGACTTTTTTATTGAACTTTGACCACAAATATATGACAATTTAATTATGTTTATGAAATTTTAAAAATTCCTATTGATTCACCATTAATAATATTATCAACAACAACTTTTAGAATTTTATGAACATGATTAATCTCTCATAAATTTGTGATCAAAGTTCAACAAAAAAGTCAAATGAAACAAAAATTTTGGGACGGTGGTAGTAGTTGATTTCGGTCGATATTGTCTAATTGATTTGAAAGTGTCAAAACCGGTGGATGCAATCAATTTGCTTATTTTAAATCGGACAAACTAAATAACCTTGGATATCAATATAAACTACTGATCATTCGAAACCTAACTCCACGTAAGATTTAGAATCAAAATTTGACAGTTTGAATACACAAGTATTTCCGGTCTTAATTATCAGCAGAGTTTATTGCCAAATTGCTCCGCATACTAATTGAGGATATTCAATGTCAAATACGTACTTTCGAAACATGAAATGTCACCTGCGTACTTTACTTTTGATTTAAATTGGACCACTTTTTCTTACACCCGTTAATAAACTAACGACTTATGATAAAAATAGTGTCGAACTGGTACATTATGTTAAAATTATTCCATTTTGCACCCTGAATTATAATAATACTAGAATAAGCCCGTGTCCGAGGACACGTTATTTTTTTTTAATTAAGCCCGTGTCCTAGGGCACATTATTTTTTTTTAAGCCCGTGTCCGAGGACACGTTTTATTTTTTAATTAAAAAAAAAAATTTAAGGGCAAAATTTAATTTTAAAAAAAAAAAAGTTTAAGGGCAAAATGGGAAAGGAACAAAATAGTGAGGGCAAAATGGAAATTTCGGCCAATGAAACTATTCATTCAACTGTTCATGGCATCCCTCATTTATACTATAGATTAGAAATTTAACTAAATTGGTTATGTTTTTGTCACATGGTGAGTGTTTTGGTAATTCTCAATTTAATTTAATTTTTTGTAAAGTTTTATTTGAAAGAAAGTTAGAACACCAATTATTTTTTAAAAATCATATCAAAACAAATAAAAGCGTTATTTATAATCAATTTACTTTAAAAGTTTAAACCAACAATCTATTTTGCCCAAATTAATTGAAAAAAGAAACAGATTATAAATTATAAAAGCTTAAAACCAACAGTTGAGCTTTTTTCCTCATCCAGCCCTAAAAATTGCAGAGTTTTCCATCAACTTGTTAGATAAATCTAAACAATCGAGCACAAAAGAAAAAGAATTACAATAAAATTGAAATACAACATACAACATAAAAATTAACAAAGAAAGAATCGTAATTCGTCGTCTTGAATTTGCTTGAATTCGAGCCGTGTTAGACACTCTCCTTAAGACTAATTCGCCCCCTCACTACGAATGCTCGTGGTCTTCAATGGACGTTAGTCTCCCAGGATAGAACGGATGAACCGGAACAACTTTGCACTTAAATTTTCTGGCGAATTTCCCTATGCTTGGACAAAATCACCATGGATATTTCTCTAGGAGGCCAAAGGAAGAAGATAACAAATTGCAAGAAGGAGGGTGGAAAGATTGATGAAAAAAACATTCTAATTTCTTGTTGTGGGTAACTGTTAGGTCCCAAATGGTAGGATTCAGGCTAGGGGGGGGGTGAATAGCATGTTCAAAACTTTTTGGTGAAAACTTTTAGTCTTTGAAATAATACAATGGCTAACCGATAAAGTGATTTTGCACAGCGAATTTTTCGGTTAGACAAGTATAGAACCGGTAAATGATTTCCAAAAGCCAGTAAGTCAAAAACTCATGCAACAATAACAAGGACAAATAATCTTCCAGTAAGACAAACAATTTAAGCAGTAAGTTGATTCAATAGGTTGTGACCAGTTGAGAGATTATCAACTAGTTACAACAACATAACAATAAATGAACAAACACACAAAGAAATGACACATTGTTTGAAGAGGTTCACGTGTTAAATAACCGCTTACATCCTCTACCAAGTTTGGTCAGAACTTGGATTTGTGAAAGTGCACTACTATATTAATGGTTCCTACCTATTACAAGTTGCAAGCCAATGATTGAAGGCTGCCAAACTAAAGGTGACCACTAACGGATCGTGCTACAATAAAAACCTGGTGTTTTCTAGAGATGTGCTCACAAGTTGAGCTGATTTCTCCAGGGTGTTGTGTGTGAATCAATCAATGTGTTCCATGAATAATCTAATATGGGAACACTACAGTATTGATTGAGGTGCTCAGTGTTTAAGTCCTACAGAGATGTCTAGTGAAAGAGGGGACTTGCTTTGAATGCTTTGAACTAGGGGATTTGCAGGTTGGTAGTTCAGAGCAGCTCACTCTCAAGGATCATAAATGCACCCACCTTCTTCAATGCTCCAGGGAAGCTATTTATAGTGAACTTCGAAAAGGAGCCGTTGTCTTTGAAGAGGTTGCAATGATGACTTGATCAGGCATGCCTTTGTATTTAAGGATCTTTGCATTAAATGCCTGAGATAGGAGAGAGAAGATTTTCCTTGAGTTGTTGGATGGATGTGAGTACTGGTTATTTTGACAATCTATTTTGAGCTTCTGACAGCCGCAGAAATGTCACTTCAGCGTCCATTCAGCATGCTTGCTTTACCAACTTTAGCTAAAGTAGGTTGCTGGGTAGTTGGGAGCAATAAATGCTTCGGTTAGGTTAGGCTGAAGGAAGCTTGCTGAGAAAGCCTTAACCGGCAAGAGAGAAGATATAACCAGTGAGGTTATATCAGCTAGGTAAGGGGCAACCGGTTAGGTAGGCACACCGGTTGAGTGGTCAACCGGTTAGGTAGCTAAACCGAGTAACTCATAGATAAAACAAAGGAGCAAATCTTCAGGTCTTCAAAGCCTTGAGAAAATTACATGATTTAACACACTGGCACTAGCACTAAGGGGACTTATCATACATAGAAAATTCTATTTAGTCTAGTTAAAATTAGGGGCCCACATTAATGCTTGTTGTGATTGGGATTAAGCAATTCTAAACTTAAACATATATTTGACTAACAATCTCCTCGTAATTGCTTAAGTCCAATCACCCTAGGTTAGCATCATCTTGACTCAGTAAAAGAATGACTACAATTTTATCTTTTAGATAGTCATTCCCTAAGTCAAGTAACAACTTAGATGTAACCTAAGAAAGCTTACAGACAGATTGAAAGCTAAAATTGAAAACAAACTAAGGTAAAAAGGATTTTGAATAATTAAACCTGCAAAATGAAACAGTTAGAACAGTTTGATCATTCAAAAATCAATTTAAAAGAAATAAAGGAAAAGCAAGTCATTCAAAACAATAAAGTTTGAGGTCAAAGAAATCTCATTGATTAAACTGCAACCGGTTTGGAAAGGATGGAAAGACATGTTCATCATCGGTTACATTCTTAGATAGAGGCGTAGGATCATCGGTTGGGGACTTGGGGTCTGCCGGTGGAGTAGCCGATGGACTGACCGGTTGAGGACGCGGTTTCTTTGCAGATTTCTTGGCTTCCTTCTCATCTCTTTTCCTTTTCTTCCTAGCAGACTTCTCAGCATCACGGTCTGCTAACATCTTCTTGAGCACTTCATTTTCTGATTTAAGCTTGATTCTCTCAGTGTTGGTCTTTCTAAACAAAGAGGCTTGATCGGTCAGCTTCTGATTCAACTTCTTGATTTCCTCGGTAGCAAGCTTCAGATCGGTTTGGGCATCCTTGGCAGTGTTCATGAGCTCTTTATTCAATTGAGACAAGGCACCAAGCTGAGTGGAGAGTTCAGTGATCTTAGCATCTTTGTCAAAAAGATCAGCTACATAGTTAGCTAAATCCTTTGCATATCCGTGTTCCATCCTGTCTAACCTCTTCTCTTCCTCCTCCTGATTGGACTTAACCATACTCGCAACCAAGGCATCATATAACTCACAAAGATCACGAACAACAACGGGTCGGTTGAGTTCTTCTTCAGGGACTGGTTGGGGAGCATCAGGTGAAGGATCAGCATCGGCAACAGCATCACTATCAGTAGAGGAGTCAACGGTTGATGAGCTGACTGAGATAGCTGGAGGACCGGTTGGATGAGCAGCAACAGTTAAGGCTTGAATCGGTTGAGGAGTAAATACTTGGATGGCAAGGGACGGGTTAGGTGGGGAAAAGTGAACGGTAGGAGGCTTCTCGGTTAGATGGGCAGATAGAGGAATTGAACGACCGGTAAGGGATGGAGTTGGAGAACCGGTAGAGGCATCGGTTGAAGGATCGGTTGGAGAATTAACGTGAACTGGACCGATCCTAGAGACTTGACCGGTTGGAGAAAAGGTAATCTCCTCATCAACTGATATAGAGGAAGCAACAGAGGGGCTAAACACTAGGAAGTCATTGGGATCAGAAGAGATAATTGAATCAGATTCAAGGCTAAGAGCAATGGCATTCTGAATGTCATGGGCTTCATCAAATGCAGAAGCAACCAGATTAGCAGCAGCTGAGGCCAATGATAAAGCATTTTGCCTTAACCGAATCAAAGGAATGACTCTAAGAGCAAGGAGAAGAAGGGATGCTTGTCTAATGTTGCTCCACGGCTGAGGATTGCCATTTCTCATAATTGAAAGCTGGGTCACATTTGGCATCAATCCAACTCTGTGTGTGACATCATAGGCCCATCTAAAAATTCTTAACTCCAAAACCTGAGAAATCCGATTGTTGACCGAGAGGTAACGTAAGAAAAGATTGGCAGAAGAGAAGGTGCACTCAATCGGTCCTGTAGCTGTTTGAGCAACTCCTCCTTGAATTCTAATGTGATGAATCCTTTGAGATTCGGAAGGAGAGAATATCGGTTTCTGCTTGGTTGGGAAGTTGGTGACCAACTGTTGATCGGTTTTGGAAGGCTTGACCGGTTGACCTTTGGGAGGTGGAAATCTTTTGCGAAGCTTAAGTGCAACAAGCTTCTGATTTTTGGTACTTGTTTCCCCAGGGCCAACAGTTTTGGATAGGTAGAAAGGAATTTTGCCTTCTTTTTCTTTCAACTTTTTGAGCTCTTGGGAAAATGGAGGGGGATCAGAAACCAGCTTGTACTCGGCACGGCTAGAGATTTTCTCATGAATGCCAAAGAGGGGAATACCATAAGATGTTCGAGGAATGGAGGACTTCGTGGTATAGTAATTCAATGGAGAGAATATATCTTTCTGATAGAGGCACGGATCGGCATAAACTGGTAGGACAGCAGGATCCAGAATGTTGAATTCATCTTCATCATCAGAGATTTCCTCCACCTCAAAGAAGTCAGATTCGTCATCAGGAGTAGTAGAAGTGGGAGGCACAGACTGAATCTCCTCCTCAATTCTTGGAGGGCTTGAAAGCATTGACTGAATTTCTCTCACTTGGCTATCAAGAATAGAGGCTTGAAGAGCTTGAGCAGTAGCCAGAGCATCGGCTTGGTCTTGCAGTCGCTTTTCCTCCACATCAAATAGGCTAGCAGCTACAGCCTGTTGCAAAAGAACATCATCGGCATCAATCGGTTGAGATACTCCAACCGGTTCAGTAGATACATCAGTTGGAGGGATTGAGACCGGTGGGGACATCATCGGTTGAGAAGAGGCCGGTTTGACAGCAGTGCCTCCTCCCAATGGGGTAACCGGTGATGTATCGGTAATGCCTCCTCCTAGACTTCTAACCGTTGCCATCGATTTAGGAGTAGTGAACAATTGATCCGTACTCTCCATTCGGTCAGGCTTATCATCTCCATTAGAACTAGAGTCAGAACTTGAACTAGACTCAGCAATCTCCTCATATTTTTCTTTTTCTTCCTCTTCATCATCAAATAAGGCATCAATTTCAGCATCACTTACTGTAGGCCACTTGGTAGAAGTAGACTGAACTGCAGAAAAGAAATCGGCTAAGGAAATGTTTCCAGCCGCTTTGAGCTCATTGTCCATATCCAATAGGTTGTCCAACAAATCCATCACATTCCTTATTAATTGATTCTTCCTAGGGCCAAGACATACTGTGATGATGTGTCGCCATTTCGCGGGAAAAAATTCGATTTTTCGCGTTTCTTTGAAAAAAAACCAAATAAAACCCGGGAAAAAGAACGGAGTCGCCACGCCATTTTTGTTTTAAGGGCCAAAACTTTGAAAAATGCCCGAGATCAGAAATTTGGGTTCGGAGGTCATGTTACACGCCGGGAAGGACGTTAGTGTGCACCCGGAATGCCTCGTAAAACGAGTCTTCCAAGCTGAAAATCATTTGTGTGTGTGTGTGTGTGTGTGTTGGCCAAAATAATTTGAAACTCAGAAAAGTAAAAATTGGGATATCCTTTTAAGACTTTAAACTGATCCCATGATTTTTTGGAAGATTTTTGGATTGAGATTTGGTACTCAAAAGACCTTTTGAAGTTGAGAGCCACTTCTGCCAGAATGAAAAAGGCAGTGGACCTTTGATTTTGAAATGGATTCAAGGGTCTTAAAAATTCATAATCTGGATAAACTCAGAGAATGAAAGTTGTTCCAGACACCTTAAATAAGATTTGTGCGAAGGAATTTTCCATTTTGGAGAAGATTTGAGGGGTCAAAACCTTCTGGAAACCTCAGATATGAGATCTAGATTCCCAGAAGCTGATGAACTAGCCTCTGAAAGAAAATTTGAAAAGAGGAGTTTTTCTCACCCAAAAAATAAAGTAAAAATATGTCTGGAAAGCTCTGGATGTTGGATACAAAAGGTGTTTTGTAGTCAACACCAAATTCCAAGTTTATCTGTGTCCAAAAAATTAGACCATGGACTGAGGTCTGAGGAAATTGCTACTGGACAGCAACTTCTCAAGAAAGAAAATATGATTTTAAGGGGGGTTTTGCATCCATGCTTGTCCCCATTTCCCTAGGTTTTGGTTAGTGATCACTTGACATTTTAGTGGTGAATCAACTATACCAAACCATCCTTGGGGTACATTAGGACTAAGCACTTCATTTGCTTGGGAAGGGGAATTTTATCCTTTGAAAATGAGATTTGATGCTTGAAAATGGTTTCTAGGGTTTTGAAAATGCATTTGCAAGAAAACAAGAACACATTAAAGAGAATGTTGATCCTTGTAGAAGATCATCCATGGAGATGGACTTCCATGGTGATCTTCTTGGATCTTAAGACAAGAAGAAGAATGAACTACATTTTGTAGTTTGAAGATGCATGCATGGATGAGAGATTTAGGTTAAGAAGAGGGAGGTTATACCTATCTTCCTTGTATTTTGAGGCTTTGGATTGAATATATGAGTGTTTGAGGCTTGAATGTGTTTAGGGTTTGAATTTGAGAGTGAGTGTGAGTTGGGAAAGATTCAAGAGAAAATGGTGACAATTCAAGTGAATTCTCACTGTTTTCTCTCTATATTTCGCCAGAGGTTCAGTGCAAATTGTGTTGTGGCTCCTCTTTTTTTGTGACTGGAGGGCTCAATTTATAGCCCTCTGAATTTTACAAAGATGTCCGCGCGGATGGGATTGGTGGCGTGCACTGTTCATTAAATGCAGCTCCAGGCTTTGGACACAAGGAATAAAATTCAAAAATATCGGCGAGAAAATGTTTTTCAACTTCTTTGTTTCGGGATTTTCTTAATTCTTTTGCTTTTTAAGATTCCTTTGAAGGTTTATCTTTAAATAGCAATGCCCATTTTGCCCTCACTTTGTTAGAAATGTTAGGATTGTTAGGAATTGTTAGAAATGTTATAACTTTCGTTAATTTTCTAACGAAAATTCTAACAAGCTCAAATTGAGCACTTACAGTAGCCCCTCGGCGACGGCGCTTTCGAAGGAAGCGGGGTCGTCGATAAGAGTAAGGCTCCATATTTGGCGGGATGATCGAGTGATCGGGTGGCTGAACCTAGCGATAGGCTACCTACGTATCCCGAATGGGAATCAAGCCAGTCGTAGTTCGGGTCTTTGACCCTGGAGATGATGGCGTTTTAGGTGCCTCGAACCTTGAAAAGCGAGTTCTGCAGTTGGTTGCTGGAGATAAGAGATGACCATTTTTGGTCTGATGGCTATCTGTTCTGCTGGGGATAGGAATGACCATTTTTGGTCTGACGGGTATCCGCTCTGCTGGGGATGATTGCGATTTGTCGCTTTCCTAGTGTTGTGTGTGATAGCGTCTTAGGTGCCTCGAACCTTGATGATGGCGTTTTAGGTGTCTCGAACCTTGATGATGGCGTTTTAGGTGCCTCGGACCTTGATGATGGCGTTTTAGGTGCCTCAAACCTTGATGATGGCATTTTAGGTGCCTCGGAACTTGATGATGGCGTTTTAGGTGCCTCGAACCTGGATGGTGATGGCTTTTTAGGTGCCTCGAACCTGGATGGTGATGGCTTTTTAGGTGCCTCGAACCTTGATGGTGATGTCTTTTTAGGTGCCTCGGACCTTGATGATGGCGTTTTAGGTGCCTCGAACCTTGGCCTTTCGGTGGACTTTGTCTGCTGCCGAAGGAGAGGGTGACCGTTTTGGTCGGGGGCTGGACCTAATGACAGGCTACCTACGTATCCCTAGTGGGAATCAAGCCCTTTCGTAGTTCGAGTTTTTCTCAAAATTTCGTTGGCTTTTGGGATTCCGTTAACTTTGCTGGGGATTTTGTTAGCCTTTGTTGGGGAAAATCAGACGTATTCGTCTGGGAAATCGGTCTTGCGTTTGACTGCCGTTGGATGATTTTGATGAAAGATACGGGATCTCGTATTCTTTCTCAGGGAGATCGGACTTACGTTTGACTGCCGGGGAATGATTTTGATGAAAGATACGGGATTCCGTTATCTTTCTCGGAGAGTTCGGTCTTACGTTTGGCCGTAGTCGATGATTTTGATGAAAGATACGGGATCTCGTTATCTTTCTCGGGGAGAGATCGGTCTTACGTTTGGCCTTGGGAGGATGATTTTGATGAAAGATACGAGATCTCGTTATCTTTCTCAAGGAGATCGGTCTTACGTTTGGCTTGCCGTCGATGATTTTGATGAAAGATACGGGATCTCGTTATCTTTCTCAGGAGATCGGTCTTACGTTTGGCTAGCAGGGAATGATTTTGATGAAAGATACGGATTTAGTTATCTTTCTCGGAGAGTTCGGTCTTACATTTATTATCGCCGGGGAATGATTTTGATGAAAGATACGGGATTCCGTTATCTTTCTCGGAGATTCGGTCTTACGTTTGGCTCATAGTTGAGGAAATTGATGAAAGATACGGGATCTCGTTATCTTTCTCGGGAAGATCGGTCTTACGTTTGACTGTAGCCGTTTGATGATTTTGACGAAAGATACGGGATCTCGTTATCTTTCTCGGGAAATCGGTCTTACGTTTGGCTGCCCGGGGTAATTTTGATGAAAGATACGGGATTCCGTTATCTTTCTCGGGGAAGATCGGACTTACGTTTGGCTAGTTGAGAAATTGATGAAAGATACGGGATCTCGTTATCTTTCTCGGGGAGATCGGTCTTACGTTTGGCTTAGGGGAATGATTTTGATGAAAGATACGAGATCTCGTTATCTTTCTCAAGGAGATCGGTCTTACGTTTGACTGCCGTTGAGGAAATTGATGAAAGATACGGGATCTCGTTATCTTTCTCGGGGAGATCGGTCTTACGTTTGGCTTCAGGGAAGATTTTGATGAAAGATACGGGATCTCGTTATCTTTCTCGGGAAATCGGTCTTACGTTTGGCTAGCAGGGAATGATTTTGATGAAAGATACGAGATCTCGTTATCTTTCTCGGGGAAATCGGTCTTACGTTTGACTGGCGTTGAATGATTTTGATGAAAAATACGGGATCTCGTTATCTTTCTCAGGGAGATCGGCCTTACGTTTGACTGCCGGGGAATGATTTTCTTGACAAGGGGCTGACTTTGGTTAACTTTGGTTAACTCTGTCAAGTTGGGGACTAAACTGCAGAGTCCCAGATTTTTAAAGGGCAAAAGGGTCATTTTGACCCTGACAATCCTATCCGCGCGGAGAGGACTTGAAAGTCAGGGGGTTTTAATGAGGGCCAACGCCCTTCCTCTTCCCCATTCAGTTTTTCTGAAATTACGAGAGCAGAGAGAGAGAAACTGCAAAAAACCGCCATTGTTGGGCAAAAAAGCTTCGAAATCTTCCGATTTTCTTCGATTTTCGAGCAATGGAACACGGGGAAGGTGCTTTTCAAGGCCAAGGACGTGGCCCGGTGGCGGAGAGACGATTGGAGCTCGTCCGGATGAGGAGGCACTATACTCTTTCGCAATCGATTGCGGAGGAGCCCTACCCCGATGCTTGGCAACATTGGGCTTCTGATCCGAGTCTCCGAACGGTATACTTCGAATCTTTTCATTCCCTTTGTTGATTTCTTGCTTGGTGATTTTCGAAATTTTTTTTTTGAAAATTCGAATGATTGATGTTCTTGGCTTTGAATCTTGATTTTGATGCTTTGCATGTTATGAGTATATGAGTAACCCAAAATGTGCATTTTGCTTGGAAAAAGAATTGGCATTTTTGCCATTTTTTTTTTGGTATCCAAAAATTATGGATGAAAATTGTGATTTTTTTTTTTTTTTGAAATTTGAATATTGATTTTTGATGATATGCATGTTGCAATGAATTTGTTGGTGTTCCAAAATGTGCATTTTGCTTGAGAAAAGAATTGGCATTTTTGCCATTTTTTTTTTTGGTATCCAAAAATTATGGATGAAAATTGTGATTTTTTTTTTTTTGAAATTTGAATATTGATTTTTGATGATATGCATGTTGCAATGAATTTGTTGGTGTTCCAAAATGTGCATTTTGCTTGAGAAAAGAATTGGCATTTTGCCAACATGGGATGATGATATGAATGTATGATTTTTGATTTGATTTTTTTTTTTTGAAAAGAGGGACGGATTTTTCCTCCCGTTGATTGAATGCATGTTATGTATGCATGTTATTTTATGAAAATGGGACGGAGTTTTTACTTCCGTAAGATGTAGGATTTTTTTTTGAGATGATGAACAATTTCCGAATTTGGGACGGACATCTTTTGTTGCAATGTAGGATTCTTGCAATGTTGATATGAATGTGTGCATGCTCTCTTTTTTTTTGTAAAGAAGTATGATGATTTTTTATTTTTTTTTTTGAAAGGCGGAACGGATTTTTCCTCCCGTTGAATGAATGTATGTATGTTATTCTATAAAAATGGGACGGGGTTTTTACTTCCGTCGACTCCTTGTATGAATGTATGAATGTAGGATCTTTTGGGATGATGGATGATATGCATGTATGCATTTTTTTTTTTTGAAAATGGGACAGAGTTTTTACTTACATTGACTCTTTGTATGAATTTTTTTTTATTTATGAATGAATTGGGATTTCTTGAAAAGCTGTCTTTTTTGAGAAAAAATGGGGCTAGGTTCATTGCATGCCGTTATGCTGCCGAATTTTCTTCAAAACTTTGTGATGAATGATGCATGTATATGCTTTCTTTTTTTTTGTGCAAATGCAAATGCAATTTTTTTTTTTGACATTTTCTTTTTTTGTTTTATTGCGGGGGTGGAAACAACTACTACGTGACGGAGCAAATTGAATAAGATGAAGACTCGAGGATTAGTGGAGTACGTAGTTGACCTGTGGGACCGGCTTCCGAATGCGGGCCGAGGAGCTTTGGTGAGTCCGAGACAGATTGTCGTTGAGACCGGGCTTTGGGAGTTCATTGAGTGCTTGAGGGGGTTGGTTAAGTTCCCTAAGAGCAAGGGCCTGATGTTTGCTTTAGCGCAGCATTGGTGGGATGCGGCCCACACGTTTCACTTCTTTCTGGGGCGAGGCTACGGTTACGCCTTCCGATTATGCCGCGATCACGAATTATTTGTCCTTCAATGGACGCATTGACATTGAGTGGCGGGACGGCTACAGCGACGCGGATCTCGCAGCTCTTACGGGCTTTACCCCCATTCCCAAAAAGGGATGGGGATGGAGTATGCCGTGGTCTATGGGAAGATTGTGGAGGCCATCGGGAGCTACGAGGCTGGGATGAGAGGATATGCGCCGAAGCGATTGCTAGGGCCTTCTTATGGTTTGCTTTTTCGAGCACTCTTTTGGACACGCCGAGGGACGGCGGTCTTTGCTCGCCGAGTTTGGAGGATGTGGAGATGGCCGGAGATGTCCTCTTGGGAGAGGCCGGCCGGCAGAGCTTTACTTTGCTCTTGATAGATACGGCCAGGAGGAAGGCCGCGAGCTCCTTCTCTTGCTTTGAGTTTGCTCTGGAGGTATAAGCTTTCTTTTTTGCTTTCCCTTTTTCTTGAGCACACACTTTTCTTTTTACTTGTTTGGATTGATTTGATCTTTACCTTTCGCAGGTATGGGCGTTGGAGTTCTTTCACGTCACGATGTGGCGACAGCCGGCGGAGTACGTCGGGGCGTATCCGGCCATGCGCTCTTGGTCCAAGCATGCCCGAGAGAAGATAAGCTCCAGGGGGCGTACGACTCTCAGATATGGGACCGCCCGCCTTTGACGGGGCCGAGACGGATGAGGGATGATATTCTATCCACAGGATCGTTTCGAGGTGGCGCGGTGAAGGGCGCCGAGATATGGACTGTGCGGCGGAGGATTCCGAGAGGTCGACTTGCGACGTCTATTATCTGGGAGAGAGGGTGACGCGTCAAAGCATGGCGTGGTCGCCTTTGATGACACCGATGGAGCCTCCCGCCGATATGATGCACCCGAGTGATAGATCTGCGACTGGGATGATTACCGAGCCGGCCAAAGACTTCTCGGCATTTGTGGCGATTGAGCCGTATCCGGTATTTGTCTTGAGGAGGCTGAGGACGCCCGGAGTTACGGATAGAGAGGGGTTAGGGGTCCGCGGTACCCTCGGACGGACTTTTCATATGTCCAGGATGGGTCAGATTGAGGGTGCAGATCCCTCGGCTGAGCGGCTTCCACGATCTTACCGGCCTCAAATGCAGGTATGAAGGTATGGCTTTTCCTTCCCACCTCTTTTCTTGCTTCTGTCTTTTCTTTTCTTTCTGTCATCATTTTTTTCGCTTCAAGTGTTTCGACGCTTTTGCTTTTGTGCGGTTTCGGAGGTGGTCGTGGAGAGGCTGTGAAGCAAGTGATCGGGGCTAAGAGATTTATCGGGAGGATGGTTGCTTGCGGGGCTCTCGAGGCTAGAGCGAGGCGACCACGGCGCGCTGTCAAAGGCGGGAGGCTTCCCTATTCCTTCAGAGACTTCTTCCGAGACTCCTCTTTCTCCTCTCCTTGATCCTCGTGCGGGTACTACCTTCGGACCACGTCATTCTCGGAGATCCTTACGGGCAGAGGACACGTCGCGGCAAAGATGGTGGATCTTCTTCGCACGTCCAGTGAGTCCGACGCCTTCACCTTCGGATATGATTTCTTCGCAGATCTTGGCTTGCCCTATCGGAAGCGTGCTTGGTCCCGACGAGCCTCTTTCTCGGGATGACGAGGATGATTCTGAGCCCGAGATTTTCATGGCTCCAGAGGAGGCGGGCGAGCCGCAAGAGGGACCGGGGAGGCCCGGCGGGCTAGGGACTCCGATTGATTCCCGATTTTTTTTTTGAGATTTAGACTCGAGATTGTATTTAGACAGATGCACATTTTTTTATTTTTTTTTTTTTTTTTTTTTTTTTTGGAATGTATTAATTTAGGATTATTGATACCTACTTTTTTTTTTTTTTTTTTTGCACACTCTTTTTTTTTTTTTTTCCTTATTTTTGGAATGTAATAATTTAGGATTTTATTTTATGAATGGAATGCGAGTATGAATGCAATGTTGCATGAGCCTCGTTTTTTTGGCAAGGGTGTAGATGTTTGGTGCATGGACTGGTTTGGGAGGTTTTGGCTTTCGGCAAGGACAAAATATTCCTCTTTGGTGTAGATTTGACTGTTGCAAAGATTTTTTTTTAAGGGACAATCATATCCGCGCGGAGGAGTCCCGCATCTGACATTGTCCTTTAATTTTGCTTCAGATCTGGTCTCACTTTATTTCAAATTCAAATATCCTGTTCAACCTCTAGTCCAAACAGCCATTTTCGGGGAGAAAGAGAGAAAAACCATGGAGAGAATTGTGAGCATGAGAAATCCACCCAAATTATCCCAAGAATCCCAAATGTCAGTTCTTCACCAAGTTTAAAGAGTGGTCTCGGGAGATTATGCATGAAGGAGGTCATTCTTTGAAGAAAGGTACAAGGTGAAGTGCTTATGGTCCCTCAAAGAATTGATTCCGGACTACGACCTCTTGAAAGCTTTTTCCTCATTTTGGGACACTAGAAGGCATGTCTTTTGCCTTTCCTTCAACGAGATTGTTCCGACTGTGGAAGAATTTCGGGCCTTGCTTGGCGGTCCGGAGGTGGAAGAGATTGCGGTTCCTTTGCCCGAGGGGCCTCTTTGTTGATAGATTGTGCAACCTCCTTCATCTTTCCCTGAGGAAGCGCAAGGTATGATCCGTGGTCCCGATCATTTTGATATTTCCGGCCTTCCTGATAGATTTAGGGGCTTAGGCTTGCTTGACGATGCCTATTGGGATGCCTTTGCACTTTGCATGTTCGGCACCTTGTTCATGGTCTATTCCTTCGGGATTTGCCATCGGTCTCGCCGGATGTAGTCGTTCATTGTCGCTTGGGCGTAGATGTTATACCTTTGATCTGGGGAGAGACTTTTCATGCTCGATAGTCAAGCTACCGGAAGACGGTATATGCACGGGGGCGCCTGCTCCTCTTGACTCTGTGGGCCGATGGAGCGCTTGGGGATTCTTCGGGAAACTCCCGATATGATCAAGCCTTGGACATTTGCCAGAGAGGGGTTGTTGTAGATTTTGATGATCGTGGCTCATGGGAGCGTTGGATGGCCGGGTCGCCGCACGTAAGATATCGATGGTCGTGCCTTGTTGGCGGGTGGAGACTCGCAGAGTGCTTCAGGACGGGTCTCATGTGGTCATGCTTCCGGGGCTTTCTACCCAGCTTCTATATTCCGGCTTGGTTCCGAGACAGTTCGGCTTGGAGCAGTTCCTTTGGAGGACTTTGATGATATAGCCACCAGTGGTGGTGGCTCCTTTCTATGGATGATCCTTCTGTTTTCCATTTCTTTCCCGAGCATGGAGGTATGACGTCTTTCCTCCTCGGGTTATCCTCAGGCGTCCGAGACCTGTGTTCCTGACCACTTGGTACCTGGATTGGTACGAGAGGCATTTGGGAGAGACTCAGATGGCTATTTTGGGACGGCGTGAGGCCATTGTGGGTGCGAAGAACCTGACAGTTTCCGAGAGGAGGAGGGCCGAAGCGAGGGCCAACCCTCATGACAGGAGCGGAGACGCTGTGACCGACTATGAGGCTTACGTCAAGAGACAGGAGAGGAGGACTCCTATGCTACCAGCTAGGCTACAGGAGATGAGAGATGACGCTAGGGCTACTAAGGCCCTGACAGAGGCTGGTTTGATAGATCCTGTTCCTATACCAGAGCTTGGTAGGAGGAAGACCGACATTTTTCCTGTTCAGAAAAAGAAGACTCGAAGGGGGAAGAAGAGGGGAGAGGCCAGTACGAGTGGCTTGGAGTGACTCTGAGTTTTCCGAGTATCCCTTTCTTGCCATGGCAGACACATTAGTTTGATTATGTATCTTAATTTCTTTTAGCAGGTTGCCAGTTGTAGGAATGAATCGGGCTTAGACTCATCAAAAAGTTTTTAACTTGTAATGAATATTTGAATTGCTTCAGAGTTTTTCGAGACGCTTTCATGGTCTGATCAGTGTATTGATGTCAAAGTATGACTTTTATTTGTGTTTTAGACCGAACCGTTTCCGCCGCCTACGTTCCCTCATTTTGAGGAGCTGTGTCTTCGTAGTTCAACCCGATTTTTTTTGTTTTGTTCTTCTTTTTTTTTTTTGTTTTTTTTTGTTTTTTTGGTGCAACCCTGTTTTTTACCTAGGCCGCCCTTTTCGGGTTTTCAACCTAGTTGGGTATTACTCTTTTAGCACTTTTTTTTTTGACTTCTTCTTTTTTTTTCTTTGTTTTACGCGTAGTATCTCGCGCAGCCTTGTCACCATTCACTCGGGTGTACAAAGGGATTCCCGTCGAGGTCCGCAAGTTGCATGGCTCCTCCGAAGAAGATCTTCTCGGACGACATATGGCCCGACCCATACAGGCTCCCATTTGCCGAGGGGGTTGATACGGACCGGGGCTTTTCTTTAAAACGAGATCCCCTTCTCGGATCTCCCGATGCTTTACTTTCTTGTCAAAGGCTCGGCCATTCTTCCTTGGTAGGCTCGGATGTGTTCCATGGCTTTCAATCGTCGCTCATCTAGTAGGGTCAATTCATCATGGCGACTCGGAGCCATTCGACCTCGTTGATCCGGCTTTCCAAAGCATACACTGAGCGAGGGATTTCCACTCGATTGGGAGCACGGCTTCCATTCCGTATGTGAGGGCAAACGGTGTTTCCCGCCTGCCGTTCTGACCGATGTTCTCAGAGCCCCAGAGTGCCAGTGTAACTTCTCGGGCCAATCTCGCCTGATGTACCATTTTCCTGATGATATTTTCCAGAGTCTTGTTTGCCGCCTCGACGGCTCCGTTGGTTTGGGGCCTGTAAGGAGATGACTTGTGACGGGTTATTCTGAATTCTCGCCAAGCTGCCGCATTCCCCTTCGAAGTGGGATCCATTATCTCGAAATGATTTCTACTGGCAACCCGTATCCGCACATGATGTTCTCTTTGATGAAGAGGGCAACTTTCTTTGAATTGAGGATTTTGTAGGACTTTGCAGAGCATCCTTTCCAATTCCTTCGAAGAAATCACCAATCGCGTCTCTTTAGGCTCTTCCGCAGCTTCCTGCATTCACACTCGTCAAAATCTCTTCGGCACTGGGCTCGATTTTCCTCTTCCTGACAACCCGCTTAAAGATTTCTTTTGATGTTTGATTTTTTTTTGTTTCAATGTGTCTGCTTCTTTATCTAATGAATTATTATTAAGTGTTTTTAGATTATTAGTTGATTCATCATTAGTTAAAGTGGCAATCAAGGGATACTCAGAAAGGTTCGTCATTTCATTGAAAACGAAAAGGAATACGCTTGCTGCTGCACTCGTAGTCTTCAGTGCGTAAGGCCATCTGGACGACCCTAGAGACTCGATCTTAACAAAGAGAGATCGGGAGGACTTGTCCTAGATTGACACAAAGGGACGGGGACCAATCCAAGCTTGGTGATCATTTCTCCTTGGTCGCGGACGGCCCGAGAGGTTTTCCCAATTTTTTAGCGGCCATTGGGTGGCCTCATGACGGAACCGTGCCGTTTTTGTTTTCCTTTCTCAATTGCTGCTATCATCTCTTTGACCGAGCCGAGATCAATCAGTCCGGCACTGGCACTTCTTCTTCGAACAATTGCCGCATAACTGCACCATCCCAATCATCCGAGGGAAATTCCGTGGCCTTAGCTTTTGGTACTGTCAATTCGAACTCAGTGCTTCGGATCTTCCCGGGCAATCGGGTTTGTGGTGGTAAGCTTCTCGAACCTGTTCCACTGTGTCGCACGCCTCGAAGGTATACTCACTCTTCATGGTAGTGGTAGCCCTGTGTATCTTGGGTAGGTCCAGGAACATTCTACGGACCGGGTTAGCCTTGGTTCCCCCGAACTTGTTGAGGCTATCCGTAGCTTTAGCCATCCTTCGTAGGAGTGGGCTCTGTGATGTTTCCCGGTTGTGTGGGACCCTTTACAAAGTAGTCACCAAATTAGGATCAAGGGGAGAGATTTAGGGTCGTCGACCGGACCCTTCCCCGTGGCGCCTTCAAATCTTTTTCCTTTTGTAGGTCCACCGAGGAGGCCTCATATCCTGTGCCGTGGCGAGTATTCTCGTCCTTTCACCTCGATGAGTTTGTGAGTTCCTTGTTGGTGCTTCCTGCATCGAGGCCGGTAGATAGCTCATTTTTCTCATCATTTTCAAGACCGGTGGGATTTTATCCCGAGTGACCGTCGGATCTATGTTGCACACTTGGGCCTTGGGAGGCTCGACCGTGAAGCCCGTTAGCATGAGACCTTCCTCGTCATGTTTGATTTCCGTAATAGGTATTCCGCCCGTATCCGTGCCCTCCAAAGTGACTAAATCCCCGTAAATGGTTGTCGATCCCCATTCGAGACGAATTTCACACACCGGTGGAGGCTGAGGCGACCCTCGACTCGGTGCAGCCAAGGTCTTCCCAATAAGGCATTAAAAGTGATTAGGATGTCAATAACCTGGAATTCCACAGTATCAATTTCTCGTCCAAACCAGAGGTCCAAGGTAGCGACTCCAAGGACTCGCTCGAGATGTTGAGTCGTAAGCTGACCGTGAGGGAGGAAGGCTTCAAGTCCGTAGTCTTGATATCAAGCAAGCTCATGATCTTTGCCGAAGAATGTTCATTCCGACCCATTATCAACCAGACCCGAGGGAGGCGTCGTTCATCCAATCGGATCGTGATGAAGAGAGGCTCGTTATGATCACCCCCAAATTGAGGGAGGTCGAGATCCGTGAAAGTGATTATATTCCCGTAATGGATGTTTCCAATTAGCCGTACTCACATCATCGGGAGTAGCATCAATAGGCACGAGAGTGCGAGCTGTGCTTTCTTCCAACTTCACTTATGGGGATAGGACGAGGTGAGTAGAGACCAGAGGGAAATGTTGGCCTCGTGTTTGCTTCAACCGGGTGAGCACGGGATCCTCTTTTTCGTGGTCCTGGAGTTTCACTGCCTTAGCATAGGGGCGGCGATCTTCTTTCGGTGTTTGATCTCGTGGCCTTCTTATCTCGCCTTGGGATTTCCTTGGAAGATCTCGCCTGCATCGGGTCAACAGATTAACTTCCTCATCGCCGTCTTGACCGGATTTCTTCAATGCCGCTAAGGTCAACGGGGAGCCCTTTTGGCTATTGGCCACCGGTTCCCGATGGAGTCTAGCAACGGTGAGGGGCCGAGCCGCATCGGCTCCTTCCCCGGGCGGCCCTTATAATCGCTTCCCAAGTCACGCTTTTGGCCTGGGGTTGTGTTGTTGCCCCTCGATGGCCCACAGAGCTAGGGCGTCCTCCGATTCACTCTCATGGCCCGCCTTGCTCATAGTTATCATGCAACAAGAGTCGCTATTGCCGGGGCTCGGGGCTTTTCGATCTCATCCCTTGGATGGCCCACGTAGTTACGGCTATCACCTCCATTTCATCGTATATCCTTTTTCTTTCAATCTTGCAAGTAGGGCAGCCACAAGTGAAGGATAGGCAACGTTCCTTCGGAGTTTGATGTAGCCTCGATAGATTCGTGTCCAAATAAGGAGCACCGGGGTCCATTGTCGGCACTGGAGCAATTAGAAGGCGTCATGTGGATTCATAGGTATGAAGGCCACCGGGGAGACGTTCGTATCAATAACCCTTTTAGTGATTGCAGCACTCGCCGCGCTCGAGCGGCCCTTGCCAGACCCTTACGGTTTTTATGCCATCCGTTCTCGGGAAAGAAGAAAAAGATCCGATAACGTTTACGAATTCTTCATCTTCCGGTGGCCGAAACCCTCCATTTTCGACCACTGCTGCTTCAATAAACCCTTTCCATTCACCAATGTTCTTATAAGGAACGTTGTGTTCTAGGATTTCGATATGTACGGATCCGGGCGCGGGCTTTGCTGTCCCTCATCCTCTCAAGTATCCTGGACACCGACCGCATGTGCATCTTACGAGGTGCAGCCTGGGGGTCCACCCCTACCGGCATTTGACTTGCATTTTCCGGTGGTCCCTCATCGTCACTTGTTGACAACCAACCATTGTGCCCGGCTCCCACGGGCTCATTTCCGGCATGATTGTTCCGCATTGTTTCCGGATCCGGGGCCTCAGCTTGACTCTTCACTCTCGTCATCATCATCATCATCGCTGCCATCGGAATCTTCTTCCCATACTACCGGGATTTCGGCGGAGAGGGAACGCCGATCAAAACCCGTTAGGGAATATGGGTGCGTGCACCGCATAAATTGTCATATGCTCCCATTCCCTAAGTGGTAATTGTGACTCGCCTTCTCCTCCCGTAAAACTGCGGAAGAGTGAGAGGGGGTGGCACGTATTTGACAACAGTAGAATGTAGAAGGATTCTTCCTCCTCTCGATTCTTCGCCACCGCCTTCGGGATCGTATTCGACTTCTCCAATAGCCGCCATGCGAAGTGTACTAGCTCCGCATGCTCTTCGGCCTCTTTGCCGATAAGCCCCAAGACAGCGCTCGCCTAAGCTTTCTTGTTCAATTCTTCTCGATTGTTCTAACCATCTTGTGTAAATGGTCCTCTCATGTTTTGACCTAACAACCCCAGCTTCTTCAGTATTGGCCTTCCCTTCATCCGAGAAATAGCGGGCCTCGTATTCTTGCAAGGAGTCTCGACATGAGACCAAGATGGGTTGATTCGTTCGATATCCTCAAGGCCGAGGGGAATCCGAATTCAGTGGATCCTCGACGAGGTTGGCCACGGGTATTTGGGGACCTTCATCAAGATCTTCCCGGGCATGCGAAGATTCTCCGCATTCAATCATATTCACCTCGATTATGGTTCCTTGGCAGGATTTTTGATCGTGTTAGGCCCCTCGGGCCTTCCAACTTTCCTTGCTCTATTAGCCCTCGGATTGCCTTTTTCAGAGTAAAGCAGCTTGTCGCCGATGTCCGTGAGCTTGATGAAAAGCACAATACTTTGTAGTATCCACGGAGCATTCGGATTCCCGGGTTGGAAATTCTCCAAAGGCCGCAGCAGAAGCCTTCCTTCACCACCCCCTAAAGATGTCATTTAGAGGCATTCCAAAGTTTTCGAGATTCATGACCCGTGGTCCGGGCTCCTACCGGGTTTTCCGGGAGCAAAAGGAGTCGTGTTGTTACATTCCCGTCCCGCATAGTGAATCATCTCTTTGCCTTTAGCGTGAGCAGGGAAGTGTTTGCAGGAGGAGCCCGATATCCGTAGGCAGAGTGCAGGAGCCGCTGACGATTGTAGGCCTTTTCAAACTTAGCCGCAGAGTTAACCATGGCCCGTAAGTCTCGAGTATGGGAAGTGACTCGAGGGAGGCTCTCGATGTGGTTTCAAGCATGACCGGAAGATGTCCAGCTTGTTCCTCTTCGGAAGGAGGGATGGCCATTTCACCGAGTTTCGCATTCCACCGCTTGTAAAAGTCCCCAACATTCTCATCGTGACGCCGCACCGTTGTTTGTAGGTCAACCCTATTTGTTTCCCATTCCAAGTTGGCCTTATATTTTTCTCGTGAAGGCATTGGTAATCTGGTCCCACGTATCCCCGGCTTCGTGTTTCAAACGAAGAACCACTTTAAGGCACTGGACTTCAAGGATAGATCGAAATAGTCACCCAACCGCCGATTGGTACATCCTTTGGCTTTCATCGCCAAGGTATATGTGTCCAAATGGGTTTTCGGGCATGCACCCCATCAAAGAGATCCAGATTAGGCATCACGAATTTGTGGGGCGAGGAACAATGGAGTCCGGTCCGTAGGCCGGAAGGCGTACTTCTGCGCGGCCCAGCCGATCGCGCTTTCATTTCCTTGTGCCGCTCCATGAGCCAGGCCGATGAGGGTCTTGTGGCGGAACCATGGTATTCAAGCTAGTGGCCGAGCTAGAGAGAGGAGCTACCACCGGAGGCAGATCGGTGGAGGGAACGGCCGATCCGGGGACGTAGGTGAAAACTCCGTCCCGGGCCGAGTTACCCTGGGAGCATGAGTAGGAGCCTCGAGCAAAAGGATAGAACCTTGCGGCTTGCCGTTGATTTTCAACCGGCAAAGTAGGTGGAGGCAGCCCCGATGTAGCCGGATAACTTGGATTTCCAGAGTGGGGCCCGTAAGTAGGCTTGAGTGCGGCCGCCGTCCCGGATTGTTGAATTGCATGGCCGCATGTGGTGAAGGTGTGTAACCCGAGGGGTACTGCGGTCCCGGTGATTCGGATGACACCGGGATGGAGGCTTGGTAACCCATAGAAGTCTCGAGTGAGGAATGGATTTGTGTGAGGAGCAGTGAACTAGTACCGCTCGAGGAGGGGCTCCCGACGTGGCCCCGAGAACCAAGTTGTGGCGGCATTCCCGAACCGCGGGCCCTTGCTGTTGCCGCGAAGGTCCGGATTGATCGGTTCCGAACCGAGGCGGGATCCCGATTAGCCGTGGCATTCCGAGATAGCCCCAACCATGAGAAGACATTCCGCATCGACTTTGTCCCCACCGATTCAGGCCGTCGCTGGCCGCATGGATCCTGGTGGTCCGTGGTTGGGAGCCGGCCGACCCGAAAATCGAGGAGCATGGGTTCTCGTAGTGGCACCATAGGAGGTGGGTGGCGGCATCCCGGTGTAGTCGGGCGACCGAGAGTGGGGTTGGCATCCTCGTCTTCTTCCACGGTGAAGGTGCCATCCGGATTGAGGCCGGCGGCCGGACCATGGCTCTTAATAGCCTCCATAAGGCCGTTTAGCCGTGCTTCCCGTCGTAACCTCATCCGTTCTCGCTAACTGATTCCACTGTTGCTCTGTCTGAGGGGTCCCGGGAGGCGGAGTGACGTTATCCCCATCATTACCGGCTGATGCAGACATTCTGAAACCCGGAGTCGGAACAAACGGCGAAGCTGATGACGCGCTCGACTCTTCCCAACTAATCAAACGATGACCCGGTGCCCGAAACCAAGCTTTGTGAGGAGCTGCGGGGGAAAAGGCACGAGGGTTCAGATGTCTGGGAATGAAAGAGGGCAGGTGTTTGGGCTTTAGGCTCATGCAACATGCGATTATTTGTTCACGTTTACTTAAAACATGCTTTATTAACCTAATCGGTTGGAAAAGATTGCTCTTCTTTTTCGCAAACTACTCTGGATCCTGGATCAGTGGGCCCCGTCACTACGTCTATAAGCCCCTCGTATTCCACCTGTATTTCGACCTCCCGGGTGGATGCCCGGCGAGGGTCCTATAGGGCAAGCGGGTCCCACCGACCGAAAGAAAACGATCCTAAAAGTCCGGTGGGTAATCGAGTCTTAACGAGCATTCGATGTAAATTACGGACAAAGCCGACGTCAAAAGTCAAGATCATGTCCGAGGGCTCGACGAAAAGTCGGCATGGTTTGACCGATAAGCGTCCACAATTGATATTGACTTGTCGTCGCTTAAGCCGTAATTAGGCATGGAATAGTCATTAATCCTTGATGACTCGAGTGTCAATCTGCCGAGTCGAGTGTATAATTTGTGCGCAGAGCCGAAGTCAAGGCGCCGGTCAATATCTTGGTCAAAGTCCGCGGCGGAAAACCGGCGTAACTTCGACCGATTAGGGTCCCCGAAAGATATTGAGTCGGTATGCCGACAAAGGCTTGAAAGGAAAGGTCTATACACGACAGGGCATGACACTGCACCGGACTAAAAACCAACCGGGTCTCGGACAAAGTGTGTCACGGACAAGTGCATGGTCGACACGAGGCTCCATGGGATGTTTGGGTAGTCCTGTGCTCATCCGAGAGGCGTAATAAGACCAAACGGACCGCGACAAGGATTTCCCCGGGTTAGGGACGTAGTGTGCAGTGTACGGTCACGTGCGCGTAGTGTGCAAGCAGTCTATCTTCTTTTTCTGAGTAAAATAGAAATTTTTCATGTGTCTTAAAAATATGATGCATGATTTTTTTTTTTGAAAATTTTCTTTCTTTTTTGAAAATCTTTTTTTTTTGAATTTTTTTTTTGAAATTTAATGAACACATAAGCACGTAAGCACGAAAATTCCAACAGTTAGGGACATTATTCCGACAGTCAAAATTTTGACTTTCTCCGAGGCGGCCAAAACAACACGGAAACTGTGCAAAAATCAACACACACACAAAAATGATTTTCAAAGCCGGGACGGAAGCTTGACCCTCAAAAGCTTTTCCCTTTTTTTTTTTTGAAAACGGTGATACCGGTACGTGGGATTGTTAGACCACAATTTATCCCCGACTCGTGTTAGGAGGCGATAACGGGAAGTTTAATGGTTTCCACCAATATACCAAATACCATTTTTTTTTAGAAAAAGCTTATTCCCCAGCGGAGTCGCCACTGTGATGATGTGTCGCCATTTCGCGAGAAAAAATTCGATTTTTCGCGTTTCTTTGAAAAAAACCAAATAAAACCCGGGAAAAAGAACGGAGTCGCCACGCCATTTTTGTTTTAAGGGCCAAAACTTTGAAAAATGCCCGAGATCAGAAATTTGGGTTCGGAGGTCATGTTACACGCCGGGAAGGACGTTAGTGTGCACCCGGAATGCCTCGTAAAACGAGTCTTCCAAGCTGAAAATTATTTGTGTGTGTGTGGGTGGGTGTGTTGGCCAAAATAATTTGAAACTCAGAAAAGTAAAAATTGGGATATCCTTTTAAGACTTTAAACTGATCCCATGATTTTTTGGAAGATTTTTGGATTGAGATTTGGTACTCAAAAGACCTTTTGAAGTTGAGAGCCACTTCTGCCAGAATGAAAAAGGCAGTGGACCTTTGATTTTGAAATGGATTCAAGGGTCTTAAAACTTCATAATCTGGATAAACTCAGAGAATGAAAGTTGTTCCATACACCTTAAATAAGATTTGTGCGAAGGAATTTTCCATTTTGGATAAGATTTGAGGGGTCAAAACCTTCTGGAAACCTCAGATATGAGATCTGGATTCCCAGAAGCTGATGAACTAGCCTCTGAAAGAAAATTTGAAAAGAGGAGTTTTACTCACCCAAAAAATAAAGTAAAAATATGTATGGAAATATCTGGATGTTGGCTACAAAAAGTGTTTTGTAGTCAACACCAAATTCCACATCGGTTGAGTTCTTCTTCAGGGACTGGTTGGGGAGCATCAGGTGAAGGATCAGCATCGACAACAGCATCCCTATCAGTAGAGGAGTCAACGGTTGATGAGCTGACTGAGATAGCTGGAGGACCGGCTGGATGAGCAGCAACAGTTAAGGCTTGAATCGATTGAGGAGTAAATACTTGGATGGCAAGGGACGGGTTAGGTGGGGAAAAGTGAACGGTAGGAGGCTTCTCGGTTAGATGGGCAGATAGAGGAATTGAATGACCGGTAAGGGATGGAGTTGGAGAACCGGTAGAGGCATCGGTTGAAGGATCGGTTGGAGAATTGACGTGAACTGGACCGATCCTAGAGACTTGACCGGTTGGAGAAAAGGTAATCTCCTCATCAACTGATATAGAGGAAGCAACAGAGGGGCTAAACACTAGGAAGTCATTGGGATCAGAAGAGATAATTGAATCAGATTCAAGGCTAAGAGCAATGGCATTCTGAATGTCATGGGCTTCATCAAATGCAGAAGCAACAGATTAGCGAAGGCGAGGCCAATGATAAAGCATTTTGCCTTAACCGAATCAAAGGAATGACTCTACAGAGCAAGGAGAAGAAGGGATGCTTGGCTAATGTTGCTCTACGGCTGAGGATTGCCATTTCTGATAATTGGAAGCTGGGTCACATTTGGCATCAATCCAACTCTGTGGGTGACATCATAGGCCCATCTAAAAATTCTTAACTCCAAAACCCGAGAAATCCGATTGTTGACCGAGAGGTAACGTAAGAAAAGATTAGCGAGAAGAAGAGAAGGTGCACTCAATCGGTCCTGTAGCTGTTTGAGCAATTCCTCCTTGAATTCTAATGTGATGAAGCTTTTGAGATTTGGAGGGAGAGAATATCGATTTTTGCTTGGTTGGGAAGTTGGTGACCAACTGTTGATCGGTTTTGGAAGGCTTGACCGGTTGACCTTTGGGAGGTGGAAATCTTTTGCGAAGCTTAAGTGCAACAAGCTTCTGATTTTTGGTACTTGTTTCCCCAGGGCCAACAGTTTTGGATAGGTAGAAAGGAATTTTGCCTTCCTTTTCTTTCAACTTTTTGAGCTCTTGGGAAAATGGAGGGGGATCAGAAACCAGCTTGTACTCGGCACGGCTAGAGATTTTCTCATGAATGCCAAAGAGGGGAATACCATGAGATGTTCGAGGAATGGAGGACTTCGTGGTATAGTAATTCAATGGAGAGAATATATCTTTCTGATAGAGGCACGGATCGGCATAAACTGGTGGGACAGCAGGATCCAGAATGTTGAATTCATCTTCATCATCAGAGATTTCCTCCACCTCAAAGAAGTCAGATTCGTCATCAGGAGTAGTAGAAGTGGGAGGCACAGACTGAATCTCCTCCTCAATCCTTGGAGGACTTGAAAGCATTGACTGAATTTCTCTCACTTGGCTATCAAGAATAGAGGCTTGAAGAGCTTGAGCAGTAGCCAGAGCATCGGCTCGGTCTTGCAGTCGCTTTTACTCCACATCAAATAGGCTAGCAGCTACAGCCTGTTGCAAAAGAACATCATCGGCATCAATCGGTTGAGATACTCCAACCGGTTCAGTAGATACATCAGTTGGAGGGATTGAGACCGGTGGGGACATCATCGGTTGAGAAGAGGCCGGTTTGACAGCAGTGCCTCCTCCCAATGGGGTAACCGGTGATGTATCGGTAATGCCTCCTCCTAGACTTCTAACCATTGCCATCGATTTAGGAGTAGTGAACAATTGATCCGTACTCTCCATTCGGTCAGGCTTATCATCTCCATTAGAACTAGAGTCAGAACTTGAACTAGACTCAGCAATCTCCTCAGATTTTTCTTTTTCTTCCTCTTCATCATCAAATAAGGCATCAATTTCAGCATCACTTACTGTAGGCCACTTGGTAGAAGTAGACTGAACTGCAGAAAAGAAATCGGCTAAGGAAATGTTTCCAGCCGCTTTGAGCTCATTGTCCATATCCAATAGGTTGTCCAACAAATCCATCACATTCCTTATTAATTGATTCTTCCTAGGGCCAAGACATACTGTGATGATGTGTCGCCATTTCGCGGGAAAAAATTCGATTTTTCGCGTTTCTTTGAAAAAAAACCAAATAAAACCGGGAAAAAGAACGGAGTCGCCACGCCATTTTTGTTTTAAGGGCCAAAACTTTGAAAAATGCCCGAGATCAGAAATTTGGGTTCGGAGGTCATGTTACACGCCGGGAAGGACGTTAGTGTGCACCCGGAATGCCTCGTAAAACGAGTCTTCCAAGCTGAAAATCATTTGTGTGTGTGTGTGTGTGTGTTGGCCAAAATAATTTGAAACTCAGAAAAGTAAAAATTGGGATATCCTTTTAAGACTTTAAACTGATCCCATGATTTTTTGGAAGATTTTTGGATTGAGATTTGGTACTCAAAAGACCTTTTGAAGTTGAGAGCCACTTCTACCAGAATGAAAAAGGCAGTGGACCTTTGATTTTGAAATGGATTCAAGGGTCTTAAAAATTCATAATCTGGATAAACTCAGAGAATGAAAGTTGTTCCAGACACCTTAAATAGGATTTGTGCGAAGGAATTTTCCATTTTGGAGAAGAGTTGAGGGGTCAAAACCTTCTGGAAACCTCAGATATGAGATCTAGATTCCCAGAAGCTGATGAACTAGCCTCTGAAAGAAAATTTGAAAAGAGGAGTTTTACTCACCCAAAAAATAAAGTAAAAATATTTCTAGAAATCTCTGGATGTTGGCTACAAAAAGTGTTTTGTAGTCAACACCAAATTCCAAGTTTATCTGTGTCCAAAAAATTAGACCATGGACTGAGGTCTGAGGAAATTGCTACTGGACAGCAACTTCTCAAGAAAGAAAATATGATTTTAAGGGGGGTTTTGCATCCATGCTTGTCCCCATTTCCCTAGGTTTTGGTTAGTGATCACTTGACATTTTAGTGGTGAATCAACTATACCAAACCATCCTTGGGGTACATTAGGACTAAGCACTTCATTTGCTTGGGAAGGGGAATTTTATCCTTTGAAAATGAGATTTGATGCTTGAAAATGGTTTCTAGGGTTTTGAAAATGCATTTGCAAGAAAACAAGAACACATTAAAGAGAATGTTGATCCTTGTAGAAGATCATCCATGGAGATGGACTTCCATGGTGATCTTGGATCTTAAGACAAGAAGAAGAATGAACTACATTTTGTAGTTTGAAGATGCATGCATGGATGAGAGATTTAGGGTAAGAAGAGGGAGGTTATACCTATCTTCCTTGTATTTTGAGGCTTTGGATTGAATATATGAGTGTTTGAGGCTTGAATGTGTTTAGGGTTTGAATTTGAGAGTGAGTGTGAGTTGGGAAAGATTCAAGAGAAAATGGTGACAATTCAAGTGAATTCTCACTGTTTTCTCTCTATATTTCGCCAGAGGTTCAGTGCAAATTGTGTTGTGGCTCCTCTTTTTTTGTGACCGGAGGGCTCAATTTATAGCCCTCTGAATTTTACAAAGATGTCCGCGCGGATGGGATTGGTGGCGTGCACTGTTCATTAAATGCAGCTCCAGGCTTTGGACACAAGGAATAAAATTCAAAAATATCGAGAAATGTTTTTCAACTTGTCATTTCGGGATTTTCTTAATTCTTTTGCTTTTTAAGATTCCTTTGAAGGTTTATCTTTAAATAGCAATGCCCATTTTGCCCTCACTTTGTTAGAAATGTTAGGATTGTTAGGAATTGTTAGAAATGTTATAACTTTCGTTAATTTTCTAACGAAAATTCTAACAAGCTCAAATTGGAGCACTTACACATACCGGTTCAGAGTCAAAGTTTGGGAGAGAATCAAATTCCATCTCATATCTCCCAGACTGATAATAGTCAGTCTCAATCAGCGTATCTTTAGCTCCATATAGAATGGCAAAGTCTGCCCATACAGCTTGGACCATCATGTCCTGCCTCATTCTGTCTTGAGCTAAGTAAACAGCATTCCATTTGAGGGGAAGCTGATCGAAGAATCTGTTGTATTGTTTGATGAGACTGCGCCGAGAAGAGGAAATATCATAGTCTCTGAGACGGCATGGTCTGCTAAAGTACACACCTTTATCTTCATGTCGGTTCCCAAAGTCAATATAGTCTTGAATGTTGCCGACCGGTACTAAAGACTTGTTGATCTCATGGAATTGAAGTAACTTCCGAATAAATGGTGACAAGTGATCAATTGGATATACCCAATTAGGAGAAGGAGCAGACTGTGGGTTAAAAGACCAAGGATTGTTGTGGAAAATATGGAACGTGGGATTCCTGATCGGTTGGCACCTTCGGTAAGTGGGATTGGAAGCATGACCGGTGATAGGGATGTCATCGGTCAAGGTATCGTGGCCAAGCAATCGGTTGGGAATGAAGGGTATGAATGAGGAAATGTCGGCTTCAATTCTCTTCCTTCTGTCAGCATTTTCTTTGGCTATTTGGGAAGGGGTTTTTGGAATTGGTTTTAATTTTGAGGAGGTTGGAGGAGTGGGAGGCTTGGATGATTTTCTTGCTGTCTTCTTGGGTTGAATAACAGTGGAGATGGGTTTATTGTCATCAACATCAGGTTCTGGTGATTTTCTTTTGGCCGGTGAGGGGATCGGTTGAGTAGGCTGAGGTTGATCAGAGACCGGTTTAGGTGTATCGGTTGACTTCTTCTTCTTTGGTTGAGAGGTCTTCTTCTTTGCCGGTTGAGCTTCGGTTGGAGGAGCAATGACAGCAGTAGGTTTGGCTTCTCTAAGAATCCTTGCCTGATCAGCCTTGTCAAATGCTTTGACAAACGATTAAGGAACATATGGCTGACTACCAGAGATGGTGAAGATTGATGGGATTCTCATTAGGATTCTGCTCATTAGGAGATAATGAATGGGTTTTGCCTTGTTTGATCTGGACAAGGGCTTCTCCTTCTGAAATTTCTTGAAAGCAATTAGAATGACTCTGTAGATGAAGGAGCACCAGTTGAAATTCCTCTGAAGCATAACAACTGCAATAGCTTCCCATTGTATCATAGTGATACAATGATGGGAACCAGACCGACAAATCCCACATCGGTCAATTACTTCGGCCAAGGCGTAGTGAACATCATCCAGATCGGCTTTCTTATTTCCTTCACCGTTCACAAATGGATCGGTTCAACGAACACTAGCCCATGCTAATTCCATATCCTTCGAGGTGACAGAAGATGAACCGGTTGAGGGAACAGTAGGGAAAGCTTCGGCAATGGAGTTTGGAGAGAAATCAATGGAAAAACTACCAACTGTTGAAGAAATATGAGATACAACACCGGTCTTTGGATTATCATCTACAACACCATTATTGAAGAACTCATTGACCAGCTCATACATAATGTCATCATTTCCTTCTGGCATCAAGAAAGGCAACAGACCGGCAGCAGTCAACATGGCTTGGAGAAGCTTTCCTTCTTCAGATTCGAAGAAGCTTGGAAGAATGTAACCTCCGAAGATGTCTTTCTTGGTTGGTTTGGGAGCCATCTGTCAAAAGAGTTAAGAATCAAAACATTCTAAGTTAGAACACATTTCAAAAGAAAGATAGACTTGAGTTTATATTTTGAAAAGAGTTCGTGTTCTTCACGTTGAAAGAATTTAGGGATCATAAAAATCTTTACCAGAAATGATTAGAGTTTTGAAGAACAATGGAAGAATGAAGTTTGATTGCTTTGAAGGTTCGATGCTTTTGCAGAGAGAGAAGGATTCGGAAAGTGTGAATGAAAACTTGATTTTCCTTATATAGGAGAGAAAGAGAGAAGATGGAGGGGTTTTTGAAATTTAAAAAAAAACGTTTCAACTGCATGGCACAGATATTTAAAAAGATATTGAACACGATTTTAAATGTGAGGGCTTAAAACTAGGTACGTGTGTGCAGCAGTTAAACTATAATGCAATTATGACAAAAAGATAACCTTTTGATAAATTGGAATGATACAGAAGTTACCTTTTTGGTCACAAAATTTTAAATTTGACCAACAATCAAGTACAAAAGGACGGTAGAGGAGGGAGTAGGGAACAACCTATTTGAGGTGTCAGTATAGGGTGAGGTGTTGAGAGGCGGATGTGATTGATGTGACCGATCGGTAAGGGACGCGCCGGTTAAAACGGATTATGAATAGTGATCCGGCCGCAGTTCGTCGGCTAGGCAATGAGCGATCGGTTAGGATAGATCGGTCAGGGGTGAAAGTTTGACCGTTTAGGAGAGAGGACTTTTGCATCGGTTAAGGGCCATCGGTTAGGGATACTTTTAATCGGTTAGGAGATGTCGGTTTAGGATATCTTGCATACCAGTTAAGTGAGTAGGTCAAGAGCACCGGTTTAGCATAAGTAATTGAGGCACCACCATGATCGGTTGAGAGCTTAAACAGATAGCAAAGTTAGCACAATAAATTAACGAATATCAATCATGCCTAGTTCTCCTCTGAGGAATTCAAATCTTTTAATGTCCAATGGTTTTGTCAAAATGTCAGCTAGTTGATAATCAGTATGGACTTTTAAAAGAACAATGTTACCCTTTTCAACATGATCCTTGAGGAAGTGATATTTGATGCCTATGTGCTTCGTCTTTGAGTGCATCACAGGATTGTTGGAGACTGAGATAGCTGAGGTGTTATCACAATAAATAGGACATACTTCTTGAGGGATTTCATAGTCTACTAGTTATTGCTTCATCCATATGATTTGAGAACAAAGAACTCCCAGCCAGCCTATGTACTCGGCTTCGCCGTAGAAGTGGAAATTGATGCTTGTTTCTTGCACGACCATGAAACCAATCAGTTACCTAGAAATTGACAAGTTCCACTAGTACTCTTCCTGGTGACCCTACAAGCTACAAAATCAGCATCTGAATAGCCAATTAGTGTAAATGATGAATCTTTTGGATACCACAAACCTAAGTTAGCAGTTCCCACAAGATATCTAATAATTCTTTTAACAGCTTGTAAGTGAGATTCTCTAGGGTCAGCTTGAAATCTAGCACATACACATACGGCAAACATGATATCTGGCCTACTTGCGGTTAAGTAAAGTAGAGATCCTATCATACCTCGGTAGAGTGTCATATCCACTTTCTTACCGGATTCATCTTTGTCTAGGTGTACATTTGTGGCCATTGGAGTGCTTTGAGGATGAGCGAAATCAAGGCCAAATTTTTTGATTAGATCTTTGGTGTATTTGGCTTGATTGATAAAGATACCTTCTTTGGTTTGCTTGACTTGAAGTCCAAGGAAAAATGTTAGCTCACCCATCATGCTCATCTCAAATTTGCTCTTCATAAGCTTCTCAAATCTCTTGCACAATTTTTCGTTAGTAGATCAAAAAATTATGTCATCAACATATATTTGAACTAACAATGAGTGACCATTGTGCTTTGCAATAAATAAAGTGGTGTCGATTTTACCTCGTTTGAACTTCTCACTAAGTAGGAATTTGGAGAGAGTTTCATACCATGCTCGAGGTGCTTGCTTGAGGCCATACAAAGCTTTATTCAATTTGTAGACATGATTAGGCTTCTTGGAATCTTCAAATCCTGGAGGTTGTTCAACATATACAAGCTCTTGAAGTTCCCCGTTGAGAAAGACACTTTTCACGTCCATTTGATATAGCTTAAACTCTTTGTAGGCTGCATAGGCAAGGAATAACCTAATGGCTTCTAATCTAGCTACGGATGCAAAGGTCTCATCATAGTCTATGCCTTCTTCCTGCCTATATCCTTTTGCCACTAATCTGGCCTTATTTCTTACAATTTTTCCAGACTCATCCAATTTATTCCTATAAACCCATTTTGTTCCAATCACTGTTTGATCACTAGGTCTAGGCACTAATTCCCAAACTTTACATCTATCAAACTGGTTAAGCTCTTCTTGCATAGCTTCTACCCAGCTGGGGTCATCAAGTACTTCTTCAGTCTTCTTTGGTTCTATATTGGAGACCATAGCAGAGGAAAATAATACATCTTGTTCCTCTAAGTTTCTTAACTGGCCTCTAGTCATTCTAGGTCCAAAGGCATCACCAATAACATTTTCTAAAGGATGATTCCTAACTGATCTCACTTCCCTAGGTAGGTCTTGCCTGACCAATTCCTGTCTTAAGGTTTCTATTGGAGGAGTGGAATCGGCTAAGGGAGAAGAGACCGGTTGAGGTGATCGGTTAGGTGAGGATGATGCAGACTGATGGTGATCGGTTAGAGGAGAGGGAAATGGTAAGTTGATGGGCGAAATTGGTTCAGCTTCAGGTGGTGAGTTAGGAAAGGTAATATGAGGACTAGTTGGAAGAGGATCGGTTAACTGAGTTTGAACATTGGATTGCCTAACCGATTGAGGAAAGAAAGAGTCATCAACTAAGTCTCTACAGGTTACACCACTAGAGGCTGAAGGTTGAGCTGGAGGTTGATTTGCATTGATACTGGTGGATTGATTTGAGTTTTGATTACTCGATACACCTGTCTCAAACACACCAGAGTTATTAGTACTATTTGGAGTCTTATCAGACTCTAGCAAATCAAATTCATCAAATGTAACATGAACAGATTCAACAATTTTCAACAACCGTTTATTAAAAACTCTAAATGCCTTACTGTGCTTGGCGTATCCCACAAAGATACCTTCATCAGATTTTTCATCAAATTTACCTCGGCGCTCTTTACCGTTGTAAAGTACATAGCATTTGCAGCCAAAGATCTTGAAGAAACCAATGTTGGGAATTCTGCCACGCCATAGCTCATAAGGGGTCTTGTTGTGAAACTTGTTGACCAAAGATCTATTCTGGGTGAAGCATGCTGTATGGATAGCTTCGGCCCAAAAATACTTAGGAAGCCTAGCTTCGGATATCATAGTTTTTCCAGCTTCGATCAATGTCCTGTTCTTTCTCTCAACTACACCATTTTGTTGCGGTGTACCAACAGCTGAGAAATTATGATCTATTCCATGATCATCACAGTACTGAGCGATTCCATTATTTTTGAACTCTGTTCCATTATCTGATCTCATACTGATGATGTCACACTCTTTTTGGGTTTGCAGTAGACGGAATAATCTGGTAGCAACTTCATATGTATCATCCTTTGAAGCAAAAGTCTCTACCCATGTATATCTAGAGAAGTCGTCTACAACAACCAAAGCATATCCGTCGCCCCTAAACCGGCAAAGTGGTTGTGGGGCCAAACAGATCCATATGTAGCAACTGGAGACATCTAGAGGTGGACATGCAGGGCTTGTTGTGGAATGATTCTTTATGCTGTTTTCCTAATTGGCAGACTCTGCATTTCCTATCATGATTAGCAGACACTTGAGGTAAGCTGGCAACTAGATTTTGATTAGCCAGCTTGGATAGGTATTTGAAATTCAAGTGACCGAGTCTCTTATACCATAGCTAGGAGTTCTCACTGATGTTCTTAGCTACAAAACAAACATTAGTAACATTCGAAACATTGTTTAAATCGATAGCATATACGTTACCTTTTACGTATCCAAAGGAGAAGTATTTCACCTGTAGCAATGTCTTTCACATAGCAATTGGAAGAATTGAAAACACAATGCATACCTTTATCACAGAATTGTGATATAGAGAGAAGGTTATGTTTCAGACCATCCACCAAAGATACCTTCTGTACAACAACTGTACCTCTTTTGATGGATCCACGACCGATAATTTTACCCTTTGCGTTGTCACCGAAGACAACTGGAGGACCAGATGCTTCTTCCAAATCGGTGAGGAGATCAGCATGTCCAGTCATATGCCTAGAGCATCCATTGTCCATAATCCAAACATCCTTACCGGCATCGGTTGAGGCCATTAAGCATTCCTGAAATAAAACAGTAAGCTTATGGTTCCCCTTATTCTTTTGGGTCCAAAGAGTTAGTTCCTCTTTGGCAGCCATACTTGGCCACCACCTGAGCTCTTAGACTCAGTGGGTCCAGATAGGTGCTTCAAGAGGCATTCATAAGCCTTGTGACCAATAAAACCACAATTTGTACATTTATTAGACGATGGCTGAGGGGGCTTAGATGAGTTGATGTTCAATATGGCCATTGCTTAAGAGGAGTTTACTGATTGAGCAGAAACAGATCCTTTTGGGACGAAGGTGATGGATTTAGCTTTGTTGACCGGTTGCGTTGGTTTGGAAAGTCCTTTACCGGTTGGGGAGCCCTCACCGGTTGGTTGACCGGTGACAGTTGTCTGACCGGTCGTACCCTTACCGATGATGGCTTCCTTATCGGTTGAGGTTTCCTTACCTGCAACATGGTCAGCAATTTTAATTCCACCTTTGCTGTTACCATCACTGAGTGGAACATATTGTCCTAGCTCAGGATCAGCTACCTTGGTCCATTGGGATTTGTTTTTGCCCAAATAAGCCTTCATCTGTTCCCTCGCCTTGGGATAAGTGTGGGGGACAGCTTGGAAAGGTTTAGTTAACTCTCTCTTAATCAATTTGGATTGAGCATCATCAAACTTACCCATCAAGTTCTCAGTAACACACTTAGTAACCGATTTGTCATAGCTGTCTTTTTCCTTACTGCTGGATGTAAAGCTTATACCGGTTGTTACATCTCGGTTAGGAGATAACTGATCTTGGATGTAAAGCTTATACCGGTTTGTCATAGCTGTCTCAGAATTATTTCTTGACACCAGATCAGCAATTTGACAAACAGATATATTTAGTCTCTCAGTGAGTTCTTGATTATCTTTCTTCAACTGATCAGACTCTAGCTTACTTTCTTTCAAAATCTTTATTTCAGCTTTCAAAGAATCATTTTCAGTTGAAATCTTTTTAAAATTAGCAGCCATAATTTTGTGTTCTTCATTTAATTTTTCAAAATCTGAGAAGAGCTCATTCATCACCTCTGCCATTTCAGACTTTGACATATTGGGTATAGGATCAATGGTTGGCTGAGAGGAAGAAGGTGATGGTTCAAAATTGGGATCAAAATTTGGTAGTGATGATATCGGTTGAAGGCTCAACTCGGTTAGAGGCTTCAAGAATTGAATCGGTCGGGTTTCAAGCATCGGTTGATGAGAGATGATCGGTAAGGCTTGAGCTTGATAGGTCTGTTGAGTTGGTTGCATCAGCGGTTTGAGAGTGGGCATGGTTTTACACTGACCATAAAGGGATCCACCTATGTTTTGAATTTTGAAATTATAAGGATTACCTTCATCTGACTTGGAAATAGAAATGGGTTCGTCAAAGTAGGTTAAGGGAGATCTCCTAGGTGGGGTCTGGTCAATATAAGATGAGTGTTCATTGGAGTTGGGGTGTCTATAGATAGGTGACTGTAAGGAGATGGGTTTCTCATCGATTTCATCAATAGCAACAAAACTGACATCAGCTTCTTCATCTATGTCAGCATCCTCGTTCTCAGAATCAGTCTCAAACCAAACTGGCATAGCTTTTTCAGTTCCATCCTCGGCAACTAAGCTCTTAGATTTAGATCTAGGGAATTTCTTGAATGGTTTCTTCCTCAAAAATTCATATTTAGGTTGAGGGCATTTGGAGGCAAAATGGCCGGGTTTTCTACAATTGTAACACACAAGCTCACCTTGGGCATTCTTTCCATCGGTTGAGGTTGAGGTTTGGCCTTTCTTTTGGAAGTTCCCAGATCTTTGGAATGATGAGGATTTGGGTTGGAAGGATTTGCTGTGGGATTGCTGGGATCTTTTAAAATCCTTGAACTTTCTATAGTTTCTAGCGAAGGCAGCAAACTCATCTTCTTCCTCAAAAATCACACTAGATGATGCATTGGTTTGAGTTGGTTGAGGCTGATGGATTGAGGGAGAGTCATTGGTGGTAGTTTGGCTGGTAAGCATAGAAGAACCGGGGAAGATCTCGGTCTGAGCTGGCAGAGATAGATTTTTAAATTGTTTTTGAACTCCACTCAGCCGGTTGAGTTCTTCCTCATATAGAAACAAAGTTGACACAATGTTCTGGATATGAGTCTCGTTCAAATCTCGGCATTCTTTCAAAATAGCAACCTTTACATGCCACAAGTCTCCAAGAGAATTGAGGAATCTCATGTTTAGGTCTTTCATAGTGTAAACTCTACCTAGAGATGCACAAGAATTACTCACCTCGCAGAAACGGTCGTACGTTTCCTTTAACGTCTCATTTGGATTCTTCTTGAAGGACTCAAACTCAGCTACACTTTTGTAGAGTCTGTTGTCCTTTGCCACTTGATCTCCTTCAAAATATCTGAGTAGACTCTGCCACACTTGTTGAGCAGTCTCATAGCATTGTACTTGTTTGTATAGTCTGTCATCAAGTCCGGAGGTTATGATGTGCAAGGCTTTTCTGTCCAAGGAATCATAAAGTTTGTCATCCTCAGTCCATTCTTCACGTGGTTTTGGCACATAGGTTTCATAGACCTCAAAATCTTGTTCAGATGCTCTATCTGCATGATCCATGAGAGGAGTTTTGGGTGCTCTGGTAGCAAGATTGATTTTCAGGGGTGTCATGGGACCATCTCTGACTACAGTAGTTAACCTATCATCTATTGAGTCCAAGTACCGCATGATTCTATTTTTCCATACTGGAAATTCGTTTTCGTTCAACATGGGAACGGTTGCCAAGTTGTATGATTGCATGATTTTTCCTGCCATTTTGGAATTGGCAATTCAACCGATTAAGCTTGGAAAAATGATTTTCGAAAATTGCTAGCTCTGATACCAATTGTTAGGTCCCAAATGGTAGGATTCAGGCTAGAGGGGGGGTGAATAGCCTGTTCAAAACTTTTTGGTGAAAACTTTTAGTCTTTGAAATAATACAATGGCTAACCGATAAAGTGATTTTGCACAGCGGATTTTTCGGTTAGACAAGTATAGAACCGGTAAATGATTTCCAAAAGCCAGTAAGTCAAAAACTCATGCAACAATAACAAGGACAAACTATCTTCCAGTAAGACAAACAAGTTAAGCAGTAAGTTGATTCAATAGGTTGTGACCAGTTGAGAGATTATCAACTAGTTACAACAACATAACAATAAATGAACAAACACACAAAAAAATGACACATTGTTTGAAGAGGTTCACAGTGTTAAATAACTGCTACGTCCTCTACCAAGTTTGGTCAGAACTTGGATTTGTGAAAGTGCACTACTATATTAATGGTTCCTACCTATTATAAGTTGCAAGCCAATGATTGAAGGCTGTCAAACTAAAGGTGACCACTAACGGATCGTGCTACAATAAAGATCTGGTGTTTTCTAGAGATGTGCTCACAAGTTGAGCTGATTTCTCTAGGGTGTTGTGTGTGAATCAATCAATGTGTTCCATGAATAATCTAATATGGGAACACTACAGTATTGATTGAGGTGCTCAGTGTTTAAGTCCTACAGAGATGTCTAGTGAAAGAGGGGACTTGCTTTGAATGCTTTGAACTAGGGGATTTGCAGGTTGGTAGTTCAGAGCAGCTCACTCTCAAGGATCATAAATGCACCCACCTTCTTCAATGCTCCAGGGAAGCTATTTATAGTGAACTTCGAAAAGGATCCGTTGTCTTTGAAGAGGTTGCAATGATGACTTGATCAGGCATGCCTTTGTATTTAAGGATCTTTGCATTAAATGCCTGAGATAGGAGAGAGAAGATTTTCCTTGAGTTGTTGGATGGATGTGAGTACTGGTTATTTTGACAATCTATTTTGAGCTTCTGACAGCCGCAGAAATGTCACTTCAGCGTCCATTCAGCATGCTTGCTTTACCAACTTTAGCTAAAGTAGGTTGCTGGGTAGTTGGGAGCAATAAATGCTTCGGTTAGGTTAGGCTGAAGGAAGCTTGCTGAGAAAGCCTTAACCGGCAAGAGAGAAGATATAACCAGTGAGGTTATATCAGCTAGGTAAAGGGCAACCGGTTAGGTAGGCACACCGGTTAAGTGATCAACCGGTTAGGTAGCTGAAATAGCCCGGATCCGAGAGGCAGCGCGCTCGCGCCCCGGCATCTGGCATTTCCCCCGCCTTGCGGCGTTCTGTTTCGTTGGTGGAGGTGTCTCGCTGTGTTTTGCTTTGTAGAGTCGCCACGCCGTTTTTATTGTTAAGCCCAAAACATTGAAAAAGGGCATCAGTTTAAAAATAATAATAAACTGTTTTTATGTGATGAGATTTTGAGTTCGGAGGTCAGATGACTCCTCGGGAAGAGAATATTAGAATCTTAGAGCTCACCCGAGTCGCCTCGTAAAAACGAGTCTTTCGGATACCCCTAATATTCTTTAACTGTTGTGTGTGTGTGTGTGTGCTTTTAAAAATGCATGCTGTATCGGATGTCTACATTGTACACTATGTATTGAAATGTATTGAAATAGTAATGGAAGGAAGCCTTACCAATGTTGGTTCGTGTCTGTCTTCCACTGGGGAATAGTGTTTGAGGATGGAATAGTGTTCCGGCACGGACCGGGATTGCTTCAGGAGGGGTCGGTTGTCTGCGGACGAGTTTCGGCGTGAGTCGAGATTGTAGGCCGCCTCGGGCAGAGGTTCGGCGTGCGTCGAGATCGCAGGGATTACTCGGGCAGAGTTTCGGCGTGCGTTGGGATGGCAGGAGTCACTCGGGCAGAGTTTCGGCGTGCGTTCAAGCTACCGGTTTGACTCGGAAAGAGCCGGAACACCTTGGAAAGACCAGGCAAGGCCTCGGAGTACCACGAGGGGCCTCTGAGTACCTCGAGAGTGCCTCGGGACAGCGCAGGAGCGTCGCGGGAGCGCTCGGAGAGGCTTCAGAGCACCACGAGGGAGCTCAGAAGGCCTCGGAAGGATCCGAAAGGGGCCAGGATTGCCTCGAAGGGTCTTAGAGGGGAGCTTGAAAGCTAGGGGAAGAAGAGAGAAGAGGGAGGTGTGTATGAAATGGGAGGGGGAGCCCTCTATTTATAGTGGTAGATTTCGTGCAAAGAGGTCCGTACGGACCTCCTAGGTTATCCAGAATTTTAGTTTTCCTCGATTTGAGGGAATATGTGATAATTGTGAATATTCTGGAATGATGGTGTCCCCTGTGCAAAGAGGTCCGTACGGACCATCTTGGCATGCAAAGAGGTTCGTACGGACCAACCATGCATGAGGGTAATGATTTTCTCTGGGATTTGAGGGAATATTGTGGACTTTAAGGGGATTCAGTAATTATTGCAACAAAGAGGTCCGTACGGACCTTATTTGCTTCTCCAATTTCCTGAAAATTTCCAAAAGGTCCTTTTGTCCCTTTTTATCCCAGGAAGGCTCCTCCCTTAGTTTGGCTGAAGGGTTTTTGAGGGTTTTGAGTGCCATAGGTCTTCGAGACTGTGTTTGTGAGTCTGCGGTATTTCCTATGTGCACGAAAGAGGGTGATCCAGATTGGGGTACTTACAGAAGCCCCTCAACGACGTCACTTACGGAGGAAGTGGGGTCGTTGATAAGATAAGGGTCCTAATCTGGATCGCGTGCTGGGAGAGGAAGTGACTGTGGAGGTCGGGGTGAGGACGTGGCGGTGTCCTATTGTGTGACCGTATAGGTCGATGGCTGGACCCTGTGATAGGATTCCTACATATCCCTAGCGGGAATCAAGTCTGATCGTAGTTCGGGTGTCGTGAATTTGTGAGTGTATGTGGGCGTGATGGTGCCCTGAAGTATCGTGTGACAGCCAGAATTAGTGAAATGGTAAAGGCAGGTGATGTCCTCTAGATGTGGTGACCGCCGAGAGTCAATTGTGAGGACGATGGCGGTGTCCCGTAGGATGGAAACTTTACGATTTTCCTAATCGGGTGGTTTAAGAGCCTTAGGCGAGATAGTGATTGGGAGGTTTATATGGGCCCGAAGTATCGTGTGACCGCCGAGGTCGCTGGTAAGTGGGGTGATGTCCTAAGATGTGGTGACCGCCGAGGTCAATTGTGAGGACGTGGCGGTGTCCTGGGATGGAAACTTTACGATTTTCCTAATCGGGTGGTTTAAGGCCTTCCGGCCGGAGATAGTGATTTGGGAGGTTTATACGGTCTTCCGGACCGAGTGGTTTAAAGCCTTCCGGGCCGGAGATAGTGATTGGGAGGTTTATACGGTCTTCCTGGACCGAGTGGTTTAAAGCCTTCCGGGCCGGAGATAGTGATGTGATGGGAGGACTTGAGTCAGTCTCTGGGTTTGCCATGCGTGAGACTTGACCGAATCATCTGCGGTTGTGTCATGTGATGAAGGACTTGAGTCGTCTTCGGCGTGGTTTGCCATGCGTGAGGACTTGAATCATCTTCCGCTGCGGTTGTGTCATGTATGAAGACTCGAGTCGTCTTCCGTGGTTTGCCATGCGTGAGGACTTGAGTCATCTTCGCCTTGTGTCATGTATGAAGACTTGCAGCCATTCCGGTCATCTTGCTCATGTATGAAGACTTGAGTCGTCTTCCTGACCGCGGTTTGCCATGCGTGAGGACTTGAATCGTCTTCCGCATGCGGTTTGCCATGCGTGAGGACTTGAATCATCTTCTGGCTGCGGTTTGCCATGCGTGAGGACTTGAATCGTCTTCTGGCTGCGGTTTGCCATGTGTGAGGACTTGAATCGTCTTCTGGCTGCGGTTTACCATGCGTGAGGACTTGAATCGTCTTCTGGCTGCGGTTTGCCATGCGTGAGGACTTGAATCATCTTCTGGCTGCGGTTGTGGAGGCATGGCTGCCTTGAGCTTTGATTGCGAGAGGTGTAGATGCCTCGTGCTTTATCTGCTGGGGAGAAAGTTGGACTTACGATGGCCGCCGGTGTTCTTCTGTTGGGGATCATCGTGGCCTTGTAGGGGCTTTTCCTGCTGAGAAGGTGACGTCGGGCTTACTTGGATGGCCGGTGTTTGAGTTGCCGTTGAGCAGGCAAGGATGATGGCCGGTGGTTGCTTCACCGTTTGGTGTTTTGGAGGCATTTCGTGCCTTGGAATTTGTACTTGGAGGTGCTGGCTCCCTTTGCGCTTGTTTTACCGTTTAGTAGGCGAGGTCCGGGCTTACGATGACGACCGGTGCTTGGGATATGCGGTCTTGTATGACTTCCTTTTGACTTGTTGGGGAAGGAGCTCGGGCTTACTTTGATGGCCGGTGCTTGCGTTGTCGTTGAGCGTTTTGGAGGCATTTTGTGCCTTGAGATTTGTGCTGGGAGGTGCGGGCTCCTTCTTGTGCTTGTTTCACCGTTTAGTGGGCGAGGTCCGAGCTTACACTGACGGCCGGTTCTTGAATTGCCGTCGAGTAGGAAAAGTCCGGGCTTACGTTGAAAGCCGGTTCTTGAATTGCCGTTGAGTGGGCGAAGTCCGGGCTTACATTGACGGCCGGTGGTTGAATTGCCGTTGAGTGGGCGAAGTCCGGCTTACATCGACTGGCCTGGTTACATTACCGCGCGGAAATGGGCGAGTTCTGGCCACTCACGGTCGGTGGTTGAATTGCCGTTGAGTGGGCGAAGTCCGGGCTTACATTGACGGCCGGTGGTTGAATTGCCGTTGAGTGGGCGAAGTCCGGGCTTACACTGACGGCCGGTGGTTGAATTGCCGTTGAGTGGGCGAAGTCCGGGCTTACATTGACGGCCGGTGGTTGAATTGCCATTGAGTGGGCAAAGTCCGGGCTTACATTGATGGCCGGTGGTTGAATTGTCGTTGAGTGGGCGAAGTCCGGACTTACATTGACGGCCGGTGGTTGAATTGTCGTTGAGTGGCGAAGGCGAAGTCCTGGGCTACACCGACGGTCGGTTCTTGAATTACCGTTGGTTAAGGACCAAATTACCTTGAATTTCTTGAAATAGGCCTTAGGACGGCCCGGGGGCAAAGATTATAAGGGCGAAAAGTAATTTGGCCCCCCTTGCAAGAAGGTCCGTACGGACCAACCTGGGATGCAAAGAGGTCCGTACGGACCGTGTTGGTTTTACGGTTCCTGCATTTTGACTGGGTTAAAAACTCGAGGCCCCCTTCATTTCTTCTTCTTCAGTTCGTGCATCCGAGAGAGAGAAAGAGAGAAAACCTCCATTGTTATACCAAAATCCTCCATTTTTAGCTTGAATTGTTCGCAATGGCGGAAGGATCTCGGAGAGGTCGTCGACAACGCAGTCAAGAAGTGATCGAGCAACGGATGGAGCTCCAAAGAAATTGGATCTCCTTTGTTCCATCTTCGAAGAACCCGGATATATTATATCTGAATTCGGAGGTGCATAATCGGCGAGTTAGGAACGCCGGGGAGGTAAGAAATCAATTTTGTCTTGATTCCCTGCTTGAATTTTTGAATGCTAGAACTAGGTTTTAGTTTTTCGCATTTTGGGGCTTTTGTTATTTGCCATGCCTTTTGTGGAATTCTTGATGAATTGTTGAAATTGGGCATGTAAAAATTGTGAATATGTGAATTTTGTGCAGAAATGTGTAGATTAGCTCTTATTTGTGAAAATAAAGTGCCTCTCTAATGAATTGCATGCTTTGGTGTTTTGTACCTTATGCCATTTATGTATGTACAATGTGTTAAAAATTGTCATGTAGGGACAAATTTTGTAGAAAAAAAAATGTGACATGTGCCGTGTTTCGTGACGGGTTTTGTCTGAAAGTATGTGCCGTGTAGGGACGGACTTTTCTTTTGAAAATGTGTTATGCAGTGTGTGCCATGTTTTTGGTGACGGACTTTGTGGGGAAAATATGTGCAATGTGTGTCGTGTTTTGTGACGGGTTATTTTTTGAAAATGTGTCGTGTAGGGCTTAATCCCTCTTTTGAGAAAATTTGTACAGTGTGTGCCGTGTTTTTATGACGGACTGCAGGGAAAAATTATGTATAATGCATGTCATGTTTTGAGTTGCATGTAAAAATTATGTGCAATATGTGCCGTGTTTTATGATGGGATATATGTGCTTTGCCGTGTTGGGACGGTCTTTTGTGCTTTGATTTTCTTTTGGTATTTTGCATTAAGTACTGTGACTGACGTACCTTTGCTGTGTTTACCTGCAGGATGAGGGGCTCTTGGCTGGGAAAGCCAAGAAGATGAAGACTCGGGGATCGCTCGAGGCTGTTGTTGAGTTGTGGCAGCGGATGCCGGGACATTTCGTGGATGGCAGGCTGAGCCCCAGGAGGCTGGTCTATGCTTCTGGCCTGGGCGTGTTCGTGGAGAACTTGGCCGGGGTTTCTGACACAAGGAAGAACAAGAGCGTCTTCCTTGGACTTTCTGAGTATTGGTGGGATACCACCCACACCTTCCATCTGAGCTGGGGAGAGGTGACGGTGATGCCCACGGACTTTGCTGCTATCACCGGGCTTTCCTTCAAAGGAGGGCCAGTGCGGTGGCGAGATATGATTGCCGAGGATGTGTTGACTGAGCTGCTGAGCTTTGCGCCTGTTCCTCGCAGGGGTCTTGGCATGTTGTATAGTGATGTTGAGATGAGGATCACGACCAGTATTGGGGCCTATGTTCGGGGTACCGGCCAGGTGACGGCGGAGCAGCTGGCGCGCTTCTTCCTGTGGTTTGTGCTTTCTGAGACTTTGTTCTCGAACCACTCGACTACGGCTCCTTTTGCTCTGCTCGAGAGCTTGATTGACTTGGAGAGAGTCTGTGATATAGCTTGGGTCGAGGCGGGCCAGGCCGAGCTTTACTTCTCCTTGGACCGGTTTAGCCGGGGTGTGGCCAGTTCCTTGGCCTGTTTTGATTTTGCTTTGGAGGTATGAGTTTATTGCTGTTTTTGATTAGCAACCTGTCATTTCTCCGTTTTCTTTTGCGCTGAGCCTTTTCTGCTTTTGTCGCGAGGTGTGGTTCTATAAGATCTTTCGGTGCTTCCCGTGGGATAGAGATCTCGGGGCCATAGCAAACAGTATCCCCCGCTATGTTAGGGGTGGGCCGCGGCGAGGAGGAGGAGGACCGGCGGGGGAAGCTCACCATCGCCTACGGGGATGTGCGGGAGCATTTGGAGAGAGATAGCCGGAGAGGTTTGTTACGTATCCTTGGGCTCAATATGAGGATGATGATTTCGAGGGCTCCCCGGTGACGGTGCGGCGGAAGATCTTTGCGGGGCCCGACTTGCGACGTCATGTATTTGGGAGAGCGGGTCTTACGCGGCATGGCCCGGGTATGCTTCCCTTGGCTCAGGGACCCTCCTTTTGGGATGTTGGATTCCGGGATATGGATGTGTTGGATTTTGAGAGGTATCTTGGTGGCGTGGGTGCCGAGGAGTTTGTTTTGTATCGAGAGGAGTATGGGGCCTTTGTGAGGAGGAAGTTGAGGACGCCACGGGTGTTGGCGAGGAGAGGGAGGCGGTCGCAGTGGTCCCCCGAGGTTCGGTGCCTGGGCCGGACTTACGTATGTTCGTGGGGATTCCTCGAGGAGGAGGGTGTACATGCCGTCCCGAGCTCCTGCTTGCCTCTACCGAGTGGATCCTGATAGACCGGTGAGTGTTCTTACTCTTTTCCATCTTAGCATCTTTTCTGTATTTTTTTCTCTTTTTGTTGTTGAGTATGACTGTATTGCTGAGCGTTTCTTTGGCTGCTTGCTTGTGCAGGTCCCGGGGAGGGCTTTCGACATGCTGACCCGCCGTTATGTGGCGATGCGGTCTTTCGCGAAGAAGATGGCGTCGAAGATGTCTTGCCGGTCTTCGCGACGTGTGCCGGCGTACACGCCAATGCCTTCGAGGCATTCTGTAGATGTTCCTCCACCGAGAGCCGAGCCGGAGCCACAGCATGAGGGACCTTCACGGGGGCGGCATAGCATGGATGCCGGGACGTCTTCGGGAGCTCCGTGGCCGCAGACCCTTTACCAGTTCTTTCCTCCGCAGGATGCACAGGGTGAGGGTTCGTCAGAGTCTTCCTTCTTCGATCCTTTTGTCGGATTTGATCCTTCTGATTACTTTGAGTACCAGCCTCCGGAGGGGGCTCAGTACTCTGATGACGAGGATATGACTGGCGAGTTCACCGGGATGCCCGACTTCTCGTTTGATGATCTTGGGGAGGATGATGATGCTGAAGAGTCAGACTAGGGTTCATTTGCTTTCCCTCTTTCCATATCTTCTCTTTATTTTTTTTTAGCAAAGACATTTATGGGTACCTGTAATAAAACACTTGTATTTGCATGGCAAAAGTATTTCATTTTAAGATGTAATGTCGTTTTTGTGATTCCCGGAAATTGTCCTAGGAATTGTTGCTATTATTTTTTTTATTTTGTGCATGCCACGTGAGCTGAGAGTGCGTTTGTGGGTAGTGTATGTTTGCCGGAAATGGCTTTGGCCTGTGTTTGGGCAGTTTGGAGCAAGGTCCTGCTGAGAACAGTGGTTGTTGTCTTGTTCTTTGGCCGAGAAAGTGGGGCCAAGATGAAATAAGGTCCGTACGGACAGACCTAGGTTGCAAAGAGGTCCGTACGGACCAACCTTGCTTTTGGGAAGGAAATAAATGCTTTCCCGTGTCTGGTCCTTCCCCATTCCCCATTTACAGCCATTTTCGAGCTTTCTCTCCCATTTTCTCTAGGAACCTCCATTTTTGCCATGGATTCTTCGTACGTTCCTAGAATTTTACCGAGGCTTTCGCAGGAGAGGCAAGCACACTTCCTTGAGCAGCTGAAAACGTGGATGCGACGCCGTATGAGGCATCAGAGACGGGTTTTCGAGGTAAGGTTTCGTCTTTGCTCGATTTGGTCTTTTAAGGAGTTGGTTCCTGATTGGGAGTTGTTGCGGCCGCCGCGAATTTGCAGGATGTTAGGAGGCATGTGTATTGCTTCTCCTACAATGAAATGGTGCCCACTTTCGAGGATTTTCGGGCTTTGATTGGAGGACCGGAGGTGGAGGCCATCTCGCTTCCTTTCGATTGGTGGTCTTCTTTGTGAGCGTGAAGCTTGCGAGGCTTTCTTCGTACTTCGTTGGAAGAAGTGCAGGGCATGCTCCTTGATTCGGGTCATATTGACATTTCGAGGCCGCCGGAGCGGTTCATGGTTGATGATGAGTGATGTCTCTTGGGACGCATTTGCCTTGTGCGTGATGGCGATGCTTTTCATGGTCGGCTCCGCATTTGCGATGGCGCTTTGCTAGATGTGGTTGGGCCCGCAGAGCTGGAGAGGATATTGTCCCGTTGGTCTTTGGGGAGACTCTTCATGGTATTGACCGTCCGGCGGGGATCGGTTCATAAGAAGGGAAGCCCCGCTTTGCTCACCTTGTAGGCTGCGAGAGAGACTTCGCGCCATGCCCGAGGCTCAGGCATCGTCGTTTAGCCCGTGGTCATTTGCTCGGCGACCTCTTGTGTTGGATATGGATCGGTCCGCTGGGAGAGATGGATGGCACGGCTTGGTACGCATCGAGATCCGTTGGTGGGTTCCTGGCACTGGGGGATTGAGACTAGGAGGGTCTTTCGGGAAGGGTCCTATGTCGTCGAGTTCCAGGTTTGTCTTGGTCCTCCTTCTATATTCCGTCGCTTGTTTCCCGGCGGTTTGGGATGAAGCAGGAGCCTTTGTTGAGAGGGATGACCTTGCTACTATGGAGATAGCTCCTCTTTGTATGGCAGCTCCCGAGTGCTTTCTTGTATTTTACGAGGGTATGGAAGTATTCCGCTTTCCCTCTGTGGTGCTCCTTAGACATCGGGAGAGTGTCGTATTGACGACTCGGTACCTGGCTTGGTATGAGCGGCGTGTTGGGCGATCCCAAGTGGCTTTGGAAAGCAGGCGTGTAGCGATTCTGGGACCCGGTTGCCATAGTAGCTATTGCCTTAGGAGTGCCGAAGCCTGGTCTGACCCTCAGGATGTGACGGGAGACACTTTGTTTGACTACGAGACTAGAGTTGACCGACTGACGGGGAGAGGTCCTCTTTTACAGGCTCACAGGGAGGAGATCCGAGCCGAAGCACGGGCGAATGAAGCCCCGAGAGGCTGGCTGGATTGTTTGACTCTACGGGGAGGACCCACGATCTCGGAGCGAGAGACGCGAGTTGGTTCGCGTGGAGCGAAAGAAGACTCGCCGGGGACGAGGAAGGGAAGAATGGCGAGGGGACAAGCGCAGATGGCGCGGAATGACCTCCTAGGTATCCATTCATTGCATTGTAAACACATTATTTGTTAAATGTATTAAGCTGTCTTTTAGCATGTTGTGAACTTGAGAGTAGACCGTGCTTGAACTCATCAAGAAATGTTGTAACCGTTAGTGATTTGTGATTTACTTTTAAAGCTTTGTCGAGACGCAAGATCTCTTGTTTGCTTTTGTTTCTTTTGTGCACCTTGTCGGCGTCCATCTTTGGACTTTTACATTGCATTTGCGGGTGACGATGCAGGCCTTGGCGGCAATCCCACTTTGCTTAGGCTTGGTGCTTGGGCGAGAGGTTGAATGATCCCCGACAAGTCGTTTTGACGGTCATTTCCGTAGCTTCCTTGCCCTTTGTTGGCGTCGGGCTCTTGACCTCAATTTCGCGGCTTACGGCTTGAGCTTTTTTTTTTTTTTTGTGAGCCCTTGCTCGAGCTCTTTTTTTTTTTTTTTGAAGCGCGTGAGGGCGAAGACAAGCCCCTGGCTTGGAAGTAAACATGGGTCAGTCGTTTGACGTTGAGTGACCTCCGGATGTCCTTTGATGTTGTCGCCGTCGTTTGACTTGGTCAAGGTGACGTTGGGGCGTGCTCTTGAAAAGTGCGTAGCTTGATGGAGGTCTTGATTGACATTCAAACTTTTGACTTTTTTGTGTATTTTTAGACCGGACCAATTAAGGTTGCCTACGTTCCCCCGGACTAGAGGGCTCAGGTCTGCGTAGTTCGACACTACATGGAGTGTCAAGAGATGCTGATTGTTCTTCTTTAGGCGAAGTATCTGCGAAGTTTGCTTCCGTTATTTGGATTCATGAAGGGGTTGTCGTCTAGGTGCATCGGCTTCATGGCACCTCCGGAGAAGATCTTTTGAACCACGAAAGGGCCGATCCATGTTGGTTCCCATTTTCCCAGTGGGTTGGTTCGAGTGGGAGGCTTTTCTTTGAGTACCAGATCGCCTTCCCTGATGTCTCGGGACTTGACTTTCTTGTCGAAAGCTCTCGCCATCCTGCTTTGATAGGCTTGGACGTGTTCCATGGCCTTTAGTCGTCGCTCGTCTAACAGAGCCAATTCGTCATGTCGGCTTCGGAGCCATTCGACTTCGTTGACGTCATTTTCCAGCAGCACTCGGAGTGAGGGAATTTCCAATTCAATGGGAAGGACTGCTTCCATCCCGTATGTCAGGGCGAATGGTGTTTCTCCCGTGGATGTTCTGACTGATGTTCGGTAGCCCCAAAGAGCAACGTGCAGCTTCTCGGGCCAATCTCGTCCTCGGGTGGTCATTTTTCGGATGATCCGTTCGAGGGTCTTATTTGCTGCTTCCACGGCGCCATTTGTTTGTGGCCGGTAGGGAGAAGATTTGTGGCGTGTGATCTTGAATTCGGCCGGCGGTGCAGCCGAATTCCCCTTCGAAGTGTGAACCGTTGTCTGATATGACCTCATTCGGGATGCCGTATCGGCAGATGATGTTTTCCTTGAGGAAATGCGCGACCTTCTTGGAGGTGAGTACCTTGTAGGGCTTGGCTTCGACCCATTTGGTGAAGTAGTCGATGGCTACTAAGATGAACTCGTGGCCAGATTCTTTGCTGGCGGAGCGATTTTCCCGATGACGTCAATTCCCCAGTGGCAAATGGCCGGGGGTGTAGTCATGCGGTAGAGATCGTGGGGAGGCAGATGATTGAGGTTGGAGAACCGTTGACACTTGTCGCGGCTTCGGACAAAGTGGATGCGATGCGCCTCCCGGGAGATCCGGTAGTAGCCCATCACCGAGAATGATTTGCATCGGGGCTCGGCGTTCATGTGGGGACCGCAAGCCCCATTGTGGACTTCGTTCATGAGCTTGTTTGCCTCTTCTGGTTGATGCGGCGTAGAGTGGTCCATGGTAGCGTTTCTTGTATAGCATGTCCCCAAGGATGACGAAGTGAGAGGCAAGGCGTTTTAGGGCCATGATGCTCTTGGCTTTGACCCCTTCTACGTGTTGGCCTTCCTTGTTCATGAAGGCGGTTTCCCGTTCTTGAGGTATTGGAAGATCCGGTTATACCATGGCTCATTGATGGGCTTAAGTTACGGTTCAATCTCACAACCGGTAGGCGGGAATTTCCTTTCGTCCAGACTTTGAAGGGTTTGATTGATTTTCCTTCGGGGATTTCCACAAGTGAAGCCAAGGTGGCTAAGGCATCTCGCAAACTCGTTTCGGTCTCTTGGCAAGTAGTGGAAGGTGACCTCTTCGAATTGTGTGATGAGGTCCTCCATGAAGGCATGGTATTTTTGCAAGCCTGGGTCTATGGTTTTCCACTTGTTGGAAACTTGGTTGATGATCGAGTGAGTCCCCATAAACTTTGAGTTTACGGACATTCCTCTCGAGTGCGGCTTGTAGTCGGCGGCCACGGAGCTTCATATTCGGCGGCATTGTTGGTTACCTCGAAATTGAGCTTTATGGCGATTGGGGTGTACTCGTCCTTGGGATCGACCAAGAGCATACCGATGCCGTTTCCTTTTTTGTTGGCTGCTCCATCGAAGAACAGTTGCCATCGATTTTCGCCTTCGAGTGCAAAGATTCCCTCGTCTGGAAATTGTGGTTCGGGGCCTCGAGCCTCGTCGGTTGGGAAATCAGCCAGTTGTTCAGCCATTGCCCGTCCCTTGATTGACTTTTGGTTCACGTACTTGATGTCAAACCCTGCTAGGAAGAAGGACCATTTGGCGAGCCTCATTGATAGAGATGGTTTGTCGAAGAGGTATTTGACTGGGTCCATTTTGGAAACCAAGTGTGCGGGTGTGCGGCTGCATGTAGTGCCGTAATTTTTCGACAACCCATACAGGCTGCGCGGGTTTTCTCGAGGGCGAGTAATTGAGTTATTTGCCTTGAAGCTTTCGACTGACGAAGTAGATGGCGTTTTCGACTCGTGACTCTTTCTTTTCTTGACAGAGCATGGCTCCCACTGCGGTGTCGGTCACAGTTAGGTATAGCAACAGTGGCTTCTCCTCATGGGGAGGACAGAGAATCGGAGGACTCACAAGGTATGCCTTTATTTATTCAAAGGCATCTTGGCATTACGAGTTCCATTCGATGCTTCCGGCTGCTTCTTCTTCATCGGTTTGAAAGATTGGCTCGCACATGGAGGTCAATTGGTTGACGGCGGGCGATATACGCGGGCGGCCCATGAAGCTTTTCACCTCTGTCCGAGTTTGCGGTGGTCTCATTTCGATGATGGCCTTGATCTTTTGAGGATCAACCTCGATGCCTCTCTCGGTGACCATGTATCCCAAGACCTTGCCTCGGCTAACCCCAATGTGCATTTGGCGGGGTTTAGCCTCATTGAGTGTTTTCGGAGGCGATTGAAGAATTTTCTCAGTACGCGAGGTGTTGTCCATCTGATCCCTGTGAGTGGATGATCATGTCATCGACGTACACTTCGATCTCTTTGTGGATCATATCGTGGAAGAGGCGGTTCTTGCCCGTTGGTAGGTAGCCCCGGCGTTCTTTAGTCCGAACGGCATTGCGTGTAGCGATAGGTCCCCAGGGGTTGTGAAATTGTCTTTTCTTGGTCTTCTTTGGCCATCTTGATTTGATTGTAGCCGGCAAACCCGTCCACGAAGGACTTGACTTCGAAATTGGCTGTAGTGTCTACCAACATGACGATGTTGGGTAGTGGAAAATCGTCCTTGGGACTTGCTTTGTTGAGATCTCGGAAGTCCACGCAGCAACGCACTTTTCCATTGGCCTTGGTGACCGTGACGATATTGGAGAGCCATGTGGGGTATTCGATCACCCTGATGAAGCCGACGCGGAGCATCTTCTCGATCTCTTCTTTGACTTGTAAAGACCATTCTGGCTTGATTCGGCGTAGATTTTGCTTGATGGGCTTAGCCTCAGGATTCAAGGGAATCCGGTGTTCTACAATGTTTGGATCTAATCCAGGCATGTCTTGGTAAGACCAAGCGAACACGTCCACGAATTCTTTGAGCAGTGCAGTCAATGCGTCTTGCTCTGTGCCGGTGAAGAAACTTCCGATTTGCGTCTCTTTTGGCTCTTCGGCGGTTCCCAAATTCACTTTGGTTAAAACCTCCTCGGCGGCTTGGGCCCGGTTTTCTCTCGTTTGACAACATGCTTAAAGATGTGCTTAATGTATTGTTCGTTTAATGTGCACGCTTCTTTATCAAGTGAATCGTTATTAGCTTGTTTGTGTGTTAGTTAATTTATCGGTTGTTAAAGATGCAATGAGAGGATACTCGGAAAGATCGAAGCATTCATTAAGAGCATACGGGAATACATTATTGGCAATGAGTTCGTAGTCTTCTGGCGTGAGGTGTTAGAGTCGAAACCTAACGGTTTATTTTATATCCGCAAGCGCACGGGCTATTGTAATATAGCGGGTGCAAGTACGAGTCGATCCCACAGAGACAGGGTTTACTTTGGTATAATTTTGTCTTTAGAAAATATAAAAAGGATTGGGGGGTAGATAAGATTTGTTTTTAGAATAATAGAGAGCATAGACAGAAAATACTTTAATTGAATTCTTATAAAACGAAGCATTCTCGGGATTGGAAATCATACACATAATCTTATTCATCAAATTGTCATTGTCTTAGAAATAAAAGGTTTTCATAAAAAGCAAGGATGGTATGTTAAGCCTACACTATTTCGGGCTAGGACAATAGCGTTTGTATTCTTCACTAATTATGTTCTAACTGTTTGAGAAATCCGTTTATGTTTGATCCCGACCTGTCACAAACGGGCATTCCGGCTTATCTCTAGTTGACCATAATTAGTAAGAATCCATTAAGGACGGAAGTTCAACATACTTTCCATTAAAGGAACATCCTAGGCCATTGAACTACTCTCGTGATCAATGAACCTAGTTTCTTTATATGGTTCCGTCAATTGAGATTCTCCGCTAGGTACTTCTCTCAATTGACTGAATCATACAAATTGGATATCGCCAATAAGTAAGGCATTTAGCGAATAATATAAAGAAATTGTTTTTAGATGAAGAAAGAAGACAAGACTAATCATTTTTTAGATGATGAATAAGCATGTTTTGAGTTTCCAACCCCAAGAATATGGGGGATTACTCACAAGCCATTTATAAAGTAAAAACAATTAAAATAAGAGATTGAGTAAGAGAGACTTATGATGAACAATTGCTTTGGAAATAATGCTTCTTTTATTGATCTTCTTCCAAAGTAACTTCAAGAACAAAGTAATGACTTGATCTTCAAATCTTCTTAGAAATTGATATCACAATTATTTTGTGTTTTCTATCTATCAACTATCAGTATTTCTCTCTAATAATTCGTACTTAAGACTGATCTCTAGGGTCCTATTTATAAAAAGGAGGGAACTCTTCAATCGGGTGCAACCAAAAGGTGCCTTTACATCGGATCCACGATTTGCACGGCCGTGTCAAGGAAGTTGCACGGCCGTGTGACCCTTGGCGCCAGATTTGAATTCAAGCCTTGACACCTCGCACGGCCGCTCCTACTTTAGGCTGCACGGCCGCTCCGCTGATGACACGGGCGCTCCCTCTTCAAGACACGGCCACTCCATATTTTAGGGCCAAAAGTGGCTGAAAAATGCCAAGTGCACGGCCGCTCTATCTCTGTGCACGGCCGCTCGGCGGTTTTCAACTTGGAGTGCTTATTTGCTTGGTGTCCCTTCATCTTTTTGGACCAAAATGTCCATGTATCCTTTGTATATATAAAATGACCCTAAAACCTGTCTAAAAAGGCAAGAAATATACCAAAAGCGTAAAATCTAGAAAATAAGGAAAAGAAACTAAAAAGTATAAGAAATGAAATGAGAAATGATGTTTTATGCTATAAAAAGTATATAAAAATGAGGATAAATGACTATATAATAGTCACTTATCAAACTCCCCCACACTTAAACCTTTGCTTGTCCCCAAGCAAACTTATAATGAAATATGGGGAGGGAGAAAAATATGATTTGATCCCTCAGAAATAAAGTAGCAAGCCCTTAAATGCCTTGTAGATAATGCCTTTTATCTATCTACTCATATTTTGAATACCTTTTAAAAATTTATTTAGGAAGAAATATTTTAGGGACATTTAAAAGAGATAAAGTGCAAGACAATAACCTAGTATAGCATATATAGAATTTTGACCAAGTAAAGCATGCTAGAAGGAAGAATTTTCTTGGTAGAAAAAGCCATCACTTTTTAGAGTGATTTTTTTTTTTAGAAAAGATGAATTTTATTTCTTTAAGATGTACAAGAAAAGGTATAGACATTTATTCACAATTTAGAAGTTCCGAAGATTTGCATTACATTCTTGAATCACAAGGGTGAAGAATGGGTGATGGTAGTGGAAAAATCTCGTCAAAGTCAAACAAATTTATCTCATTTTTGTACGTGTTATATTTTTGCAAAAGTCCTAAGTTATTCTTGATCCTTTCAAGTAGGAGACATTGTGGTCGCGAGCCCCATGTTCCTAATACTTAGATCAAGAATACTTTTGGATATTATTTCCGTTTTGGCAAGGAAGCATCGTCGCAGCGAACGCCGTGCTTGAGTTACTTAGGAGATAATTTCTTTTTGCTTTTGGTGATCATTGTCACTCTTTTTTATTAATAAGATAAAAGTGTTTTTTTCTTTGACTTGATTTGAAAATGGAAAGATGGAATTTGTGAAAGGGTGTGATTCAAGGGATGCAAACAAAAAGGTGCTTCTAAAAAGGGAATAAAATATCTAATAAAGATAAAAAATGTACAAACTTAAAGGAATATATTCAAAAATTTAAATATATAACCAAGCATAAAAGAATTCCTTTCTAATCAAATGCATTTTTCTTGATGAGATTCTATATTGTGCTATACTAACTTATGAGGCTTTCAATTATTTCCTAAAAAGATCCCTTATACTTTTCCTTTTTATAAATTTTTAAGTGTATAGAAAATACGAGAGGAAAGATAAAGGCATTTATACTAAGGCAATTGGCAAGCATAATGATAATGATTTTTGATCATCATAGGGATTTTTTTTTTTTTTTTTTTTTTTTTTTTAAATACTATTATACAAGCATAAAAGAGAAAAAAAATGCAACTAAGTTAAAAAAAAGAAAAAATTATACTAGAAAGCGATTAAATCTATCCTAGAAAGCAAGTAAATTTTAAAAACTAGAAAGCGAAAAATAACTAGAAAAATAAAAGGATAGATTTACCCCCCCACACTTGAAATGAACATTGTCCTCAATGTTTCAAGGAACAATGCCAAATCCCGGGAGGGTAGAGGAAAAAACTTACTAAAATGGTGGTGGTGGTGGTGGAAAGTTGTCCCAATAGTTTGCCCCATAGTTGTAAATGTCGTCAATCCTTCCTTGAGCATATTGAATACGACCATCCATTTGGCCGAGTTGTTGAAGGATTTGAGCATTTTGCTCAAGCAATTGACCTTGTTGGGCAAACATTTGATCGAACCTTTGGTAAAAGTCGGGTGGCAATGGGGCTTGATTCTCTTCTTCTTCTTCTTCTTGATCTCCTCCTCCAATAGCATTTGGGAATATCCAAGTCTCGGGATCTCTTATCCGGATGGTGGGGAGATTATTACTTGGGAGTACAATGTAGGGCGTTTTATCCGCTCCTACTAACCAATTATACTCATTATTCCCCCTCACCGAAATGAGTTGCATAGTTCGAAGAGTTGGAATATCCCGTTTTGTTGACCCTCTCACTTCAACCCACTCATTTGGAATTTCAAAATTGAAGTGTTTGGCAAAAAGAGTAACTATACCCCCATATGAATTTCTCCATTAAAGGTGGGAGAAACAATGTCACCAATCAACTCAAAGAAGAAATTACAAAGGTTCATCCTTCTTCGCTCCCAAACAAAACACCATAAAACAAACAACTCCTTTCTATTCACGGTTCCCTTATCTTCCCTAGCAAAGAGGGTACAAGCGAACATCCTATGAATGAGGCGGATGGATGGGTGAATGATAGAAGAAGCTTTGGCACTTCGGGAAGTATAGGATGGAAGGCCGGTAATTTGATTCCAAAAAATAGTCTCATTGTATTCAATGGGCATGTCGGGAAAAGACTCCGTTTGGAAAGATAACCCCAAGATTCTACTAATCTCGGCCCGGTCAAATGAAGCTCTCTACCACCCAAGCGAAAATCCAAATGGAATTGATTAAAAACTCTCCTGTCACTCTACAATTTTCCTCCACAATTTTCACCTTTAAAGTACTCAAAAATTCTAAGGTAAGGACCTCATAGGTTTTCTCATGTCTTTGAAGGAAGACATCGGACCTCATTCCCATAAAAAGGGTAAGAGCGTCCCCATAAAGTCCTAATGCTCTCAAGGCAAGCCTATCGGGAAATTGGGTTGGCCTAATCCTTTTGAACTCAAGGCAACAAAGCGTGCCGTCTCCCTCGGAGTTCTAAAATCAATCCCCAAAGTGTTGAGAGTAGGATTCAAGTTAGAGGAAGAACCTTGCTCTTTTCGAGACTTCTTTGTTACTCTCTCTGTGACCTTTCCTTTCCCTTTGGTAGCCATTTATCTCAAACCAGAAAATTTGGAAGACAAGAGAGGTGAAGGAGTTCTTACCCGAAGAAATCGCTGAATAAACCCAAAATCTTTGATGCCCAGCCAGAAATGTCCAAGAGCTTCCTCCTTAACCTTAATCTTGAGCAATCCCTTCGAATTTTATGAAATGGGTGAAGGGTTTTGGTATTTTCGGAATTGGGGTTTTAGGAGGGTTTTGGACTGATTTTGATGGTGGAGAAATGGTTGAGTGATGGATTTGAGGATGATTGAGGGTTGTAATGTGGGTTAGAATGGTAGGAAGATGGGTATTTATGGTAGATGGGGCGGAGGTTTTGATGGAGAAGGATTGAAGAAGGAGTAAATGAGGGAGGAGGGGAAAGGTGCGTCTTTTTGGTAGAACGACGCAACTCCCCGGACGTCTTGCACGGCCGTGTTAAGGAACTTGCACGGCCGTGTCCCTTTACCGAGAGTCAACACATCCCAACTCGATATGAATCGCACGGCCGCTCCAAGAAGAGCACACGGCCGTGCGGCGAACTTCACCACTTTTTAAATCTTTTTCCCTATAAAATAAAGTTAGCACAAACAAATATGATAAAACAAAATAAAATAAAATAAAATGAAAATAAAACAAAAATAATCCATCGGTTACCATCCCGATGATGCTTGTTTTAGGTCCTTAGCTTGACCCCTTCCCGGTAGTAGGAGATGCATGATACTTGGTTGGCCTTTTGTCATTGACAACTTGCCATTGCAATCCTTCCGGGGTAATGAGTATCTTCTGCGGTAGACATTTCTTCCATCCCGACTTCTTGGGTAGAACAAGTGACCTATAGTCTTTGCACTTTCGAAAACTCGAAGTGACCTCCGTCTTTGTTCTTTTTGACTTTTTCACTGCATTGTTAGTCTTAGGACATGCAGAAATATCTAATATATCATTACAAATCAAAGGTTCATTATTTATAGGATCATTTTTTATTTCTTCCTTTGATTTTGTTTCCTCACCCTTTAGATCTTCTTCACTAGGAATCCAATTTTCTTCGCTAGGGGTGTAGGTCTCTTCAATTGGGGTCCAATCTTCTTCACTAGGAGTATAGGCCTCTAAATAGGGATCTTCGAGAACTGGCCTATGCATACTAAATTCGACCCTTTCTTTCCCTATATTTAGGGAAAATGTGCCATTTTTCACATCTATGATTGCCCCCGCAGTGGCAAGAAATGGCCTTCCTAAAATGACGGGAATATAATGGTCTTCCGCCATATCCAAAATAACAAAGTCGACAGGGATGATTAAGTTCCCTACTCGACAAGGCAAATTTTCCATAATACCAACGGGGTATTGAACGGATCGGTCTGCCAATTGGAGAGTTATGGTTGTGGGTCTAAGTTCCCCTATACCAAGCTTCTCGCTAACCGATAATGGCATTATGCGCGCTTGCTCCTAAGTCAAGGACGGCGTTATCTATGTTTATTAGCCAACACAACAAGGAATGGTGAATGTACACGGATCCTTTAATTTTGGAGGGTCTTTATTTTGCAAGACGGCGCTCACCTCCTCCGCTAACATAACATTCTTATTTTCGTTTAGCCTTTCTTTTTCTTCTATTAATTTTTTAAAGGTTTAACGGCTAAAGGCATATCTTCATCCTTCCTAAAATAAGGAATGTTAACATTAATGGCATCCAAGTTATCAAGGAATTCATCATAATCCTTGCCTTCTTCTTTAGGGGATTCCGTCCCCAAACTAGTCTCAATCATTGGAGGGATTGAATTTGTGATTATTTCTAGGGCATTCATTCTTCTTTTCTTGCTCATCCCTAGTTTTTACCACATTAACTTGCTCATTTGGCCTTTGAGGTTGACCAGGGAAGACTCCACTTGTGGTCTATTCAATGGGGTAGCTGTTGAGCTTGTTGGGTTTCTAGCATCTTATTATGCGGCGCCAAGTTATCAAACCTAGCATTTAACAATTTAAAACATTCCCTAAATTCATTATTGATCTTTTCTTGGGAATTTTTATTTTCCACTACGAAATCCATTATAAGATCTAATTTAGATTTAGGGGAAAGGTACTTGCATTGTTGTTGAAATTCTTAGGTGCAAACCCGGTGGTTGTGTAGATGATTGCGGGTTAAGAACGTTGTTATTCTTATAGGAAAAATTGGGGTGATTCCTCCACTCGGGATTGTATGTATTAGAATACATCCCCCTTTTTGCCCAAAAGAATTAACGAAGTTCACTTGATCGTTAGAAGTAACGTCAAGCAACTCATGATTATCCGTACTATGTGAGTTAGACCCACATAGTTCGCATAACACATTTACACTAGCAATGGGATTGACATTAAGATTTTCAAACTTTTTCAAAAGCATGTCAACTTTAGAGGAGAGAAGAGTAAGCTGCATCAACATTATATTTACCGGGCGTACCTTGTTGTTGCTCCCTCTCGTTTGACCATTGGTAATGGTTCAATGCAATGTTTTCAATGAGGTCATACGCCTCATCTACTCCTTTGTTCATCAAAGCTCCTCTGCGGACGGCATCAATGGTCTCTCTTGTTTTAAAAATGAGACCGTTGTAGAAGGTGTGAACAATCAACCACTTTTCAAGCCCGTGGTGGGGGCACATTACGAGAAGTTCCTTGAACCGTTCCCATGCATCATACAAAGTTTCACTATACGTTTGACGGAAGTTAGTGATCTTTGTTCGTATCTGGCGATCTTGCTTGGCGGGAAAAATCGACCAAGGAAAGCTTCTTGAATCTGGTCCCATGTTGTCAATGAATTACGGGGACCGAATTCAACCATTGTTTCGCCTTATCCTTGAGAGAAAATGGAAAAAGGCGCATCCGAATCGCTTCTACCGTAACACCTTGAATACGTGTAGTATCACAATATTCAAGAAATGTTTGGATGTGTAGATGGGGGTCTTGAAAAGGCAGTGCCATTGTATTGGTTATTCATAACCATATGCAATAGTTGCGGCTTTATTTCGAAGTTTGCCGCTCCGGCATTCGGCACAACTATAGGGGATCTAGTTCCCGGGGTACTTGGGTTAACAAAGTCCCGTAGGGTCCTAGCGGTGTTTGCGGTTCTCCGTCCATGTGTTTTGTAGGGCTTCTCTAAATCTTCTTAATCTTTCGTGAAAGCTTCTTTCGGGTTCGGATCAAAGTTGTCAACAAATGTCCGAGACCGTTTCATAAACTACAAGAAAAACACTTGAAGAGAAATTAAACGCAATGATTATAGGATAGGAAAGCAAAATAGTAAAAACAAAAACTAAAAATTTGTAGTAAAGACAAAAATAAAAAGTAAACCGTTGTCCCCGGCAACGGCGCCAAAAACTTGTTAGAGATCGAAACCTAACGGTTTATTTTATATCCGCAAGCGCACGGGCTATTGTAATATAGCGGGTGCAAGTACGAGTCGATCCACAGAGACGGGGTTTACTTTGGTATAATTTTGTCTTTAGAAAATATAAAAAGGATTGGGGGGTAGATAAGATTTGTTTTTAGAATAATAGAGAGCATAGACAGAAAATACTTTAATTGAATTCTTATAAAACGAAGCATTCTCGGGATTGGAAATCATACACATAATCTTATTCATCAAATTGTCATTGTCTTAGAAATAAAAGGTTTTCATAAAAAGCAAGGATGGTATGTTAAGCCTACACTATTTCGGGCTAGGACAATAGCGTTTGTATTCTTCACTAATTATGTTCTAACCGTTTGAGAAATCCGTTTATGTTTGATCCCGCCCTGTCACAAACGGGCATTCCGGCTATCTCTAGCTGACCATAATTAGTAAGAATCCATTAAGGACGGAAGTTCAACATACTTTCCATTAAAGGAACATCCCTAGGCCATTGAACTACTCTCGTGATCAATGAACCTAGTTTCTTTATATGGTTCCGTCAATTGAGATTCTCCGCTAGGTACTTCTCTCAATTGATTTGAATCATACAAATTGGATATCGCCAATAAGTAAGGCATTTAGAGAATAATATAAAGAAATTGTTTTAGATGAAGAAAGAAGACAAGACTAATCATTTTTTAGATGATGAATAAGCATGTTTGAGTTTCCAACCCCAAGAATATGGGGGATTACTCACAAGCCATTTATAAAGTAAAAACAATTAAAATAAGAGATTGAGTAAGAGAGACTTATGATGAACAATTGCTGGAAATAATGCTTCTTTTATTGATCTTCTTCCAAAGTAACTTCAAGAACAAAGTAATGACTTGATCTTCAAATCTTCTTAGAAATTGATATCACAAGTATTTTGTGTTTTCTATCTATCAACTATCAGTATTTCTCTCTAATAATTCGGTACTTAAGGCTGATCTCTAGGGTCCTATTTATAAAAAGGAGGGAACTCTTCAATCGGGTGCAACCAAAAGGTGCCTTTACATCGGCGGTCCACGATTTGCACGGCCGTGTCAAGGAAGTTGCACGGCCGTGTGACCCTTGGCGCCGCATTTGAATTCAAGCCTTGACACCTCGCACGGCCGCTCCTACTTTAGGCTGCACGGCCGCTCACTTTGATGACACGGGCGCTCCTCTTCAAGACACGGCCACTCCATATTTTAGGGCGAAAAGTGGCACGAAAAATGCCAAGTGCACGGCCGCTCCATCTCTGTTGCACGGCCGCTCGGCGGTTTTCAACTTGGAGTGCTTATTTGCTTGGTGTCCCTTCATCTTTTTGGACCAAAATGTCCATGTATCCTTTGTATATATAAAATGACCCTAAAACCTGTCTAAAAAGGCAAGAAATATACCAAAAGCGTAAAATCTAGAAAATAAGGAAAAGAAACTAAAAAGTATAAGAAATGAAATGAGAAATGATGTTTTATGCTATAAAAAGTATATAAAAATGAGGATAAATGACTATATAATAGTCACTTATCATGAGGCCATCAGATGACTCGAGAGACTCAAATTCAAAGATAATGGACTCAGGATGAGTTTTGACACTGGACTCTAGGACTCGAGAGGTCAGACCAAGTTGTTCGATCATGTCCTTTTTGCTGGCAGTGGGTTCGGAGAAGGTGGCCCAGTTATTGAGCGGCAATGAGCTTGATAGGAGGCGGGGTTTGAAAGGCTTCGTGTCACCGTTCCCAATCATTGCTATCACAGAGTTATCAGAAACAAAATCGATCAGGTCTGGCATCTCGATTTCTTCATTGAAAAGCAGGTGGAGTAGTGGCTCGTTCCAAGCATCGTCTGCGGAGTCTTTTGCTTTTGCCTTGGGCATTACTAGCTCGAATGCAGACTCGTCCTGCTTGTTTAAGGCAGGAGTGTTGACAGAGAGTTTTTCGAGTTCTTCTGCCAAAGAGGGGGTTTTCCCGAACCAAAATTCGTTGTGAATAGTGGTGGTCGTGGGTCTGGCAGGCGGTGTATCGAGAAATGCTCTTCGGACGGGATTTGGCTTGAGGCCTCCGAATCTTGCCGGGTTCATTTGGAGCTTGTCCATGGTTGTCGGCCGGCTTTGTTTGGCGTTGATCGGCTCTGTTCCCTTTCTGGATCTTCTTCCAAGTTCTAGGCCTTCTTTGTGAAGTACTTGGTCATGTCGAAGCTGTAAGGACGAAGATTGGAGATTGCGTGCAAGCCTCTTTTGCTATCTGCGGAGCGTTTCCGTGCAGCTCGCTTGTCCTCCGCAATGTGTTCGGGAGTAGGAAAGTATCCCAAGCCATGGAGGGTATTCTGTTCTTTGATATGGATGATTTGTTGGGTACCCTGATGGCGTTTTCCCAAACCGAGCCCCGGGATGTAGTTCATGTGCTTCATCATTTTCATCGGGGGAGGGATCTTGTCCCAAATCAAAGGCAGGTCTATGTGGCATACCTGGGCCTTTGGGCTTTCGATGGTGAACCCTGTTAGCATCATGCCATCATCGTCGTGTTTGATCTCTAAGACCGGGACGCTGTTTGTGTTGGTCCTTTCAGTGACTATGCTATCACCGTAGATGATGGTTAGATCTGTGCCTTGGACGAACTTTACGCATTGATGGAGAGTGGATGCCACCCCATTGATCTGGTGTAGCCAAGGGTGTCCCAAGATGGCAGTGAACGTGATCGGGATGTCGATGACTTGGAAGTCAGTCGGGACCATTTGTTTTCCGAACCACAGGTTCAAGGTGGCTATTCCCAAGACTGGGCGGGACGTTGAGTCATATGCCTTGATTGCCTGAGTTGAGGGCTTTAGATCAGTCGCTTTGATCCCTAGCAGATCCATCATTTTGGATGGCAGGACATTCATGGATGATCCCCCATCTACCAAAACCCGAGGGAGACGGCGCTCGTCCAGTTGAACTGTTATGTAGAGAGGCTCATTGTGGTCGGCCCAAATTTTGGAAGGTCGAGGTGCGTGAAAGTGATGATGTTCTTTGTAATTAATGTTGCCAATCATGCGGCGCTTCATCAGTGTCACCGTGATGGGAACCATGGTGCGGGCCAGGCTTTCTTCCAACTTGAGCTTGTGCGGGTAAGATGAAGTGAGTAAGGACCGGAGCGAGATGTTAGCTGAGTACGCTTGAGTGTGTTAAGACAGGATCTTCAGCCTTTGGGTCCAAGGTTTCGGCTTCTTTGGCGTAGGGCCCCTTTTCGGTTCGTGGCTCGAGGTATGGGCGGCCTTTTGTCTGCCCGTGGAGGATTCTTTGGGATTTTACCGGAACGTGTTAGAACGTTCACTTACGGCCTTCTTGTTTTGCTTGTCTCTCCTATTTCGTAGTGGGAGGACCCCGATTGGCGTAGGCCGACCGCGCATTTCAATTCGTTCACTGTCATAGCTTTTGTGGGGACGTCCACAAAGTGGCTTTGAGGTCTTCCCAAGACAGGTTGGGGTATCCGGACTTTTGGGCCTTCGGTGGCGGTGCGAAGCTCGTCCCACTGATCATGGAGCGGACGTTGCCATGGCCTTGTGCAAAACTAGGTTAGGGAGACTTGGCCGGAGTAGATGACGTAGTAGTCAAACTTTCCCGAGGGTTCTCCAAGGGTTCCGACCGTGGGATCACCGGATTCATACCTCTTCTTCAGCTTTTGTTGAGAAGATGGCTTCTTCTTTCTTCGAGGACGGCCCTCGTTCATTTCATCCCGGAATTCCATTTCCAGACAAGCACCGCAATCGCACGTCCCACCAGATGTGTTCGTTGTTCGGCGGTGGTACCGGGACTTCAGGAGGCCGAATGGGCAGTGCTTTCCCTGCAGGGTCTGTGGCCTTATGTCATAACCGCATGGTTCGTACGAGGGCAACAAAGTTGACTTCCTCGGGAGACAATGAGAGGCGTTAGAAGCTGCAGGAGCAGTCACGACTTTGGAAGCCCCAGGTAGTTGGGTGGCTAATGTCCTGAAGTGGTGCATAGCGCCTTCGATCCAGGCTTGTTGTTCACCTTGGCGTTTCTCAATAGCCATGAGGACCTGCCAAACTTCTTCCAATGTTAGGAAATTTCTTGGGGATAAGGTCCCATTCTCATCGTTGATGTCCACTGACTTGGCCATGGGGAATTGACGGACTGTCCTGGTGACAGGGCTGGGAAGAAAGTTGGACCTTGCGGCTTTGACACGGGGAGACGGGTTCTTGGGTACTCTCGATCACTCTCTGTTATGTTAGCTGGAGGGGGTGACGGGCAAGGTTTAGACATAGGAATGGCCTCACGGGATAAAAGGGGGAAAGCTCACGTGGCATGCGGTTTCCGTTTCTTTTATATTTTTTTGTTGTTTTAATTTACTTAAAACATGTTTTCTCAGAGTCCTAGGTAGGTTGGAAAAGATTGCTCTTCTTTTTCGCAACTATGCTAGATCCTGGGTCAGTGGAGACCATCTGTGCGGCTATAAGCCCCTCGTTTTGCACCTGTATTTCGACATCCCAGGGTGGACAGCCCCGGGTGAGGGTTGTGAGGACCCCGACCCGAAACCTACACGTGTCCCGAGCTGGAGCGTCCTCAAACTAACCCAATTAAAACCTAAACTTTAAAAACTTGATTTAACTTTCAAACATAAACACAACCATTTTCAAATAACTCTACTCCTTTCCACATTGGAGGAAGAGTTGACCAACCTTGAAAGTAATAAACGGTTTTAGTTACAAAAGGTATCGAATATAAAATAGAATTAAAGTTTATGAATACAAACCCTTTAAAAGAATTATTGCAACATACACTTTCTACACCAATCTATACATAACCCGACAATTCCCAAAATACCACTTCTAAACTCCTTTCCGCCCTTACTTGGTCGGTCCACCTGTCTCGGGATCTAAAACATTAAAGGGAGAGGGGTGAGAATAAATCTCAGCAAGCTATTATGAATGCAACAATATGTCATATAAGATGCAACACATAACAAGTTGCATATAACACATTGGAAAAGCTGTAAACACCTTACATTACCTTGGTTTACCTTTTCCCGTCTGAACAATAGTCGTACAACATTGGGTATAATAATACTCCAATCTTAAGTGAGCTGCTTAAGCAATACTCACATCTTATAAGACCCGTTTTTCAGGGAACCAAATAAGATAGTAGCAACTCTGTAAGGCTTTTGGCTCAATACAGATGCTATACCCCAACCTGTGGCCACAGGAGGGGACGGTCACAGGTATAACATAATCCGATCACATTAGGTCACACTTCCATAATTGATCGTATTACGTTATACCCCCAATATCAGCTGATTAAACACATTATCAAGCACATAATAGTTACTTGAAATATAATCCACAAAGGGGATAAGCAACATAGCCACATGGTAAAATATACTCATGCTCAACTAACATCATAGTGCAACATTTAAGTAATACACTATGCATGACATAATCAATGAATATGTAATCAAATGAGGTAACAATACAACCGGATAATCCACACTTGGGATACAATATAATAGCATGCTAAATAATCCACAAAGGGGATGAGAAATATAACAACATATCATAAACAATTCCTACGAAGTCATTACACAACCTCGGATAACCTCAATAAGAGTTCATGATCTACTTCCCAAGTTCGAACCACATTGGTGAAGTACGAATCAAGCTTAATAACCAATTTCCGGACAATATTCTGTATTACAAGGTCTCTATAGGGATTCATGCTAAATTTATCAAGTTGGAGTTACATTACTTAAGTGGCCCAAAAGCTCTACTTATCTCTAGGTTGAAAAGGATTGATTCATATCCGAGTTGGATTAGGTTCTATTAATTTATAATGGTTAGGGATCATTCCACGAGGTAATTAGTAAAAATCAGCAAAAGAGGAAACGGGGGAAGGCTTGGTGACATGAGCGACCGCCCATGTCACTTGGCGACCGCCCAAGAGAGTTTCAAGGGGAGCCAAGATTCTGCCTACATGGGCGGCCGCTCAAGCCCCCATGGGTGACCGCCCATGGCCATTTTCAGCACACTGGAATTTCCAACTTATTTTTACATAGTTTATTTTCCCTTTAATCTTCCTTATTTTCATGAACACCAAGAGGATTTTCTAACCTTACATACCTCATCTTAAATCATCTAAACCCAAGATAATATAGACCTAGATTATTTACCACTTAATTCCCACCCATTTCATGTTTTAACCCTTCTACCCCCAATCCAACTATGTTCTTTCTCCTTTATCAACAATCACATTCTTCCATAACATAAATCAATTCCTCAACTTCCAAGAAAGTTCCCAAAGCATTAAACAATCATCATAACAACAATAACAATATCCATAGTTCATGAACATCAAATAGAAGGAAAGGTCCTATCAACTCACTTAGCAAATATGGAATGGAATGAAGATCTTCTTAGCTTGATGAGCTCCTCTCTTCACCCCGAACACAAAAATACTCTCGGATTTAAAAATGGAGGAGAATTGACTTCTCTAGGGACTTAGGAAATGAGGCTTCAAAGATAAGGTTTCCATGAAATTTGGGAAGGAAGAAGAAGAAAATGAAGAAGAAAGAATGAGGAGGATGGAGTGATGAGGGTGGAGGAAGTATGGGGAAAGTGGGACACATGGAGGGTTTAGGGGAAAGAACAAGCTTTTGGCCCCCCTCCTCCCACCAAAATATCTAGAGGCTTTCATTTTAAATTAAAATTAACCCTTCCCCCTAATTATTTATTCTACCCATTTTTAACCTCCTCTTACTATTTATCTATTTCTATTTTTATTATTTCCCAAGGTTCTTTATTTAATATCCAATGTATTCTTAAAAGATCCTAAATTTACTTCTCACTCAATTTATCTTAATTTAAGAATTTAAAGACATAAATGAACACATAAAATTAACATAAATATTAAAAGCACATAATATGATATTTAAAATTAGTGCCTAGGGTTGGGGTCGTCACACTCACTCCCCCTTAAAGAAAATTCGTCCCGAATTTGACTGTCACTTACCTAAATGTTCAACCCGCCTTGGTTACTTATGTATACCTCAGACTCCAATTCCCAATTAGTCTCTTCAATGATGTGATTCTTTCCCAAGATTTCTAATTCCATTAATGATACGATATTACAACTTAATGTTCCAAGAATACCATACAAATATCACTAACCCGAATTTTCACGACCTCAATAAAGATATAAATAAATAAAAGTATTACAACTTATGTCACCAAATACATTACAATTACATTAAAAACTTCAAATACTCTATAAGCTGCTCCAAGCCAGTCTATAAGTCAAATCACCAATCTTTTCCAAAACTTCAAATGGATTAACAAATTTTGGCGCCAATTTACCTTAGGCCTTGCTTCTCCAACCTCACCCCAACAAATTAGAGATCGATATTTTCTTCCCGAACAATGCCTCACGGTTTTATCTCAATGCTAGAATGATAACTGCTATTATACGCACCCAACCACTGGTAATCACACGTCCTATCGACTACTAAAATTCATTGTACATGCCCGTAGCATATCCTAAATAATAAGTAATGATTCCTCAAATTTTCACATGGTTAAACTCAATAGCATTCCTATATTCCAAATTGATCTTCCCAAAAGATGTCTACCCAATCCATTCAATACTATGAGATTTATACAATCAAACTATCTCCTAAGATTTATGAGGACTTTATCAATAAATATCTCATCAAAATATATATATAATGAGTAGAAAATACAAATCATCTTTCTATAAACAAAACGACATACCCCTTTTTACTTCCAAGGTAACCTAATCACAAAATCCATCGTGATAATACTCTCAGCTCAATCTAGATCTCTAGATATTTTAATAAAGCTTCTAACGTCAGATTTCTATTTTCACATTTATGACCAAACCACCTTATGTCTTGACTCGCTTGAAACGAGTTATTTCAATTATCTCATCCTCAATTCTCATGATACCACACCAAGTAACTGCCTATGGAATCAGGGGCGGAGCCAGGGGGGGCAGGAGGGGGCACTCGCCCCCCCCAGCGGCGGAAATGCAGTGGAAATTTTTTTTTTTGCCCCCCCCCCCATATTTTTGTTATATATGTATATATATAATTAACTTCAAGATTAATACCAGTGAGTGGTGTGGTTCAGCGGTAGAAGGGGTGAAGTTAAAGCCTTTGGTTCATGTTCGAACCCTGCTACCTACATTTTCAATTAATTTTATTTGTCTTCCATCTTTGCTATTCTTTCTCTTAACAGTTTTGTTTTTCTCTTTCTCCTAATTTCCTCACATTTTTTCAATCTTAATTAATTAGTTAGGCTTTTCCCATTTTTTTTTGTTTTTTGTCTTTCTTCCTATTATCCCAAGTTTAATTAGCAAATTTGATTTTCTTTTTTGTACGAGTAATATATTTTAATAAATTGTTTGCGTTAAATACTTAAACATTATTTCAATCGTTCTTTGAATTATTTACTTTTATCATTTTTGTTAACTAAAATACATTGTATTTCATGGATCCGACCCATTTTTTACTTGTCCGGAGCCCGAAAATTTTTTTCGGTGGGCGCGAACCCCAGTGTAATCCCCGCCCCCTCGGCCCTGCCAATCCCCGGCTCCGCCCCTGTATGGAATAATAAATGTAAACATGCTAATAAGACCATGATTCCCATAAACGGAATACTAGTCGACTATATATCATAATTCAATGCTCTAATTATGCTCAGGTCCAGTGACAGATCAATATTCAATCAAATGGTTGGCCGCCCACAACGGAGCCGATCCAACTCCAAAACAAAAACCGAGTCTACTGCGACCGTCACATTAACAACCCCACCATTTATCAAAACATTTCTCGGATTAAATCTTTAATGTAATTAATCTCTATAGGGGAACTAGGTTGCCTTTTTACTTGCTTCTGTACGAACTATAACTTTACAATAACATGTCTTTCTAAAATTTACAACATCTTTCGAAATTCCAAAGGATAATATAAAAAGAGATCTAAAGAGACCCGAATGGTTTATTTATTTAAAACCGGCCCATACCAGTTTTAATTAACTAAGCCACTCACAAATTTAAAAATTTCAAAAGATTGATAAGCTAAACAAAACTAACTCGAGTGATCTAATTATCTACAACCGTCCCATACCAGCGGTAGATAATCAAATTACTCACAGACTTTAATGTGCACAAAAACAGTTCACTAACCTTAATAAATCAAACTATCCCCGAAGGGCACAATTGCTCATACAGAAGTTCAACACACACTCCAAGTTTTTAAAACACATTTAAACAATTCTAACATAATATTCTTGTTTGACTTCTATTTATAGTGTAGCCACCACTCATGATATTTATACTTAGTTAAATTCTCTATAAGAAAACAAAATCTCGAAACACTAATACTATCTTCTATAAATAACACTATGACATTCATTAAGGTAATAAATTTGGTAAATCTTTCTCAATTCACTAATTCTTCAAGTTGAACTTTCAACACTTTTATTTAATTTGGGCCATCCATTCACTACCTTTGATATTGGTATTGTACTTAGCAACAACATATTGTAAACATCTAGTTTCCGATCAAATATCATGATTTCTAAATAAGAAAATATAATTGGAGCTCACATAGATCAATCATCTCCAAATTTCAATTAAACATTAACAGTATAATCTAACTTACCTCCCAGTAACCATCAACAATTCAAAATCCGTATAACGACAATGTCTTCCAAGCATCACACCAATCCTTCATATGAGTCACGCAACTAAGTCGACCTATACGGTGTAATCATCCTAAAGTATCCTGCCTTCCAATAAGATTTATCCTCATTTTATATTCTCAACTAATGATAATCATTTCTCAAAACAAACCATATATATATATTACCAATTCCTGAAGTTGATCCTATAAGTCACCAATAACTACATCTATTATACTTCTTCACATTTACCCTATTTACCTCTCCATAACTAATACACAATCATAATTCAAACGGTCATACTAGATACAAATGTTGTCGTAAGTATATCCTTAAAACAAGTATTCACCAAAATTGTAACACCCTAAATTTCAACTAATAATCCTTGAGTATTTTACTAGTTCCTAAAATTAGTCATGCAAATCATCAACATGTGATAACGAATACTTATTCCTTACAGTTACTAATTTGAGATCTCTATAATCTATAAATAACCATCGAGTATCATCTTTCTAAATATAGTAACAATTTATCCTTACGGAGATTCGCTAAGCTCATTATCTTCTTTATCAAAGGATTTCCCAAGTTGAATCATCAATTCCATCATCCTAATTAGTGTCCTCTATCTAGGGATCCGAATATCAAAATAGTACCTTATATCAACTCAAAGCCTCAATATCCTGGCATGATACCTGATGGGAACCCATTTTGAAACTCACATGGAAATCACCACTTAGTAAACTTATAGCACATAAGGCAAAGATATATTAGTTCCATAAGATCTCGTACTCGCGATATTTTATAACTCATATAATCCCACTTAGACTATCACTTTCAATACTAGTCTCATATATCTAGTCTCCACTACGAGACACTAATGTATAAATACTCACGCAAGTTATACAACCATAAACCACTCTTAATTAGGCCATATACCTAACCTCAACTAAGAGTTCACCAATTTATTTACCACCGGTACATGAGATAATTCAAGTGTCTTTTAAATCAAATATAACACACAACCCAAATAACCTTCACATTCCTTAGGCCATACTTTCGACATTTACGCATATATAACATAACATCAATTAATAATTTATCCGCCTTAATTACACACGGAGACAAATCAAACATAGATAAGGAGACTCGCTTCTTGCGGCACAGGAGTCCTCCCAAACACAACAACTACTTAAATAATTCAAAGTTAATATAACAATAATTCACTGGATTGGTATCTCTACTGCATCCACCTAGAATCCCGCCCACTTAATCACCATTACCATGATAATCAAGAATGATTCGAGGTACTCTCCCATAAGAGTAGAACCTCCAGCACATAAGGCAACTTTTAGGCTATTTATGCAAATCAAAGCGAAATGTAATGCCACATGAGAACGAAATGAACGGAAATTTAGAAAAGTATGAACCCTAACTCCGCAGACAGGTAATATACCTCAAATGATTGCGTGAGGGATCTATCTCTCCATAATACTCACATTCCTCGATTCTTTGGTTGGTAAATATCATTTTCTCGTCATTGAACAATTTCCCCGCATGAAACTCTCGACGTCGCTTATCGCACACTCTCACTCAAACTAGACTCTACCCGTGAACTCTAAACCGAGCTCGATACCAACCGAGGACCCTTTACCCGAAACCTACACGTGTCCCGAGCCGGAGCGTCCTCAAACTAACCCAATTAAAACCTAAACTTTAAAAACTTGATTTAACTTTCAAACATAAACACAACCATTTTCAAATAACTCTACTCCTTTCCACATTGGAGGAAGAGTTTGACCAACCTTGAAAGTAATAAACGGTTTTAGTTACAAAAAGGTATCGAATATAAAATAGAATTAAAGTTTATGAATACAAACCCTTTAAAAAGAATTATTGCAACATATACTTTCTACACCAATCTATACATAACCCGACAATTCCCAAAATACCACTTCTAAACTCCTTTCCGCCCTTACTTGGTCTGGTCCAATTGTCTCAGGATCTAAAACATTAAAGGGAGAGGGGTGGGAATAAATCTCAAAGAAGCTATTATGAATGCAAAGAATATGCCATATAAGATGCAACACATAACAAGTTGCATATAACACATTGGAAAAGCCGTAAACACCTTACATTACCTTGGTTTACCTTTTCCCGTCACGAACAATAGTCGTACAACATTGGGTATAATAATACTCCAATCTTAAGTGAGCCGCTTAAGCAATACTCACATCTTATAAGACCCATTTTTCAGGGAACCAAATAAGATAGTAGCAACTCTGTAAGGCTTTTGGCTCAATACAGATGCTTATACCCCAACTCCGCGCCACAGAGGGGATTTGGTCATGTGTATAACATAATCCGATCACATTAGGTCACACTTCCATAATTGATCGTATTACGTTATACCCCCAATATCAGCTGATTAAACACATTATCAAGCACATAATAGTTACTTGAAATATAATCCACAAAGGGGATAAGCAACATAGCCACCACTACAAGAAAAATAGCCTTTTATCGCTTCGTGATGGCTAAAAGCAAATACCATAGACCGATAAGGAGACGGAAATAAAAAGCAATCACGTTACCTTAACGAGATGGCAGTACAATCACATGTGCAATCACGTTTGATATTTTCATCCGGAGCGCCAACGCGAGAAGAGCGGAGGGAAAATGAAAAATCAAACGTGACTGCTTTTTAAAAAATGTGATGACTTTTTGATGTCGAAAGAAGCCTTGAGATTGATACCGAACGGAAAGACCCAGAAACAATGGGTTACAAACCCTAGATAAAGAAAGCCTCAGTTTTTCCTTTATTCTCTATTAATTCAATAATCAAAAACTCTAATTTTCGAATTACAACTTTAGGGCTATTTTATAGCACCCATAAAACTTGAAAAACAAGAAATAAAGTCCTAAAATAATGCCTAATCTATAAGGTAACCTATTAGGAGTCTAAAACCAATAAATCAAGTCTAAATCTACTCTAAAACCTCCTATAATTATTCTACTAAAATTAATTCCGAAAATAATAATAAAATCATAAAAGATATGAAAATATATTCCTCCATTCATGTCTCGATCTGCATCATTTTTGCAATCACGTTTGATTAATTATATAATTTAATCAATATAAATATATGAAAAAAGTAATTTTAATAAAAGGTGACGGCCAATACAATCACGTAATACCTTAAATTTAAATGATATAAAAAAAAAAAAAAAAAGAAATACAGTAAATCTCAGATACCTAAATCAATACCTAAATCAAGCCTCTCTCTCTATCCGCTTTCTCTCTCTATCCGCTCTCTCCTCCGCCTCTCTCCGCTCCATCTCCGCTCCAGCAGTCTCTCCCGCTCCGGTCATCTCTCCCCTCAGCGTCTCTCCCTCCGGTCGTCTCTCTCTCCGATCAGAGCCAGTTAAAAAAGAGGTATAATTCCCCTCTATTTTGAGTTTTTTTAACATGGATTTGACCATTTTGATTCGAAATTGGTCAATAATTATACAAATATTGCGTCTTGTATGAATTTAAGATAGTTTGATTTGATTTTGAAAAGTCAAATTTCGACTGTTTTGGTATATTTTGTTGGTGTATTTTTGTTGATTAGCTAAGTTCTCGATTTGGGGTTTATTTTTAACCCAATATTAGGGTTTAATTCCTGGTGTTCTTCCCCTAATTTTCATGGATTTCCAATGTGGTTTTTCTTTAGGAGCTGTGCTTTGCATTATGTTCAGTTTTCTATGCTCCTTTCAATATTACATGCTAGGAACATTAATAAATTAAACTCAGACTTGCCACGCCGTTTTGATTAAAGATCAAAGCATTGAAAAAGGCCTATAAAGAGATTTAAGTTCGGGGTCAAATTATGGATTGGGAAGATTGACATTGATTGACAATCACCCAATCTTTTTTCTGTTGGAGTTATTTATTTCTGTCTTTCCTTAGTTTTTAGTAGTCTTGCACAGTTGATTCCTAAATTGAATCTTAGACTACCAATAAGACTTGGAGCATTTTATTAATAATAAACTGAAATCTAGAGACTCAGACAATTGGGTTTGGTAATCAGATTACTCCGTATATTACACAATATAGGTGTGGAGGATATTTAGAAATTAGAGTGGTGATTGGAGGAAGTAGGTCTATAAAAACACAGATAGCTGTGTGTGTTTTTTTTGTTTCAAATGCATAAACAACAACAACCACAACAAAGCCTTAAGATGCATATAATTATCAGTCCTGCATATATTTATACCATCTGGCATATTGTAGAGGTCTATAACACAGTTTACTGTAATGACAAAAAATTGAGATGCTTTCATGTAAGAGTCTTGTTCCTTAAAACGTGTACAATGTCGGCAGATTTCTTGATGCGGATGTTTATTAGGATGCTATTTGTTCTTCTCTGAAACTGGTTTTGAGGAGTTCTTCAGGCTTATTTAGTTTGTTTGCTAGTCAGAGGAGTTATGGCCTTTGTGTTTCCATCTGTTTTTCTTTCTCTGCGCTGGGGACCAAACTCTTAATGGGGTTTGTATTGGTTTTGTTGGATAATGCTTATGGGGACGTAATGCCATTTAATTTCTAATAAATATTTTGGTTTCCGAGGAAAATATTACAATTTTGCTAGGTGTAATCCTTAAATGTCTCTAAATGATGTATCTTCCATGCGTCATTTAGTCTTTTGCATCTTGATGAATGCCATTAGTTTGATAAACTTATATTCTTATAACCATGTTCTACTATCTGAAATTTGTTATTACTTTGCACTCAAGTAATATATCATTTGTAATTAATATTTCTGGTTCTGCGGAAAAAACTTTCTTCATCTTGATAAATGCCTTTCATTTGATGAAGCTATATTCTTATAGTCCATGTTCTACTATCTGAAATTTGCTAATTTCTTTGCTCTCAAGTAATATATCATTTGGCTAACAGGGTTCAATTCTAGGTGTGGAGGTTGAAGTAACTAGGAAATCATATTGCACTCGACTTCTTTCGATAGATGAGAAGGAGGAATCGGAGATTTTGGGTAAAGTTGAAGATGGAGGTTTCCTAAAACCTGACATTTTCACTCTAACTATACCTCAGGTGAGCACTAACTGCATAAGATGAATATCTAGAATATAAGATGCATGGCATATTCCATGACATGCCTTTGTTTATTTCCAGGTCGATGGGGGTTCCAATCTTTCAATTAAAATGAGATGGTCTCAGAAGCTCCTGTATCAAGATGGTCAATTTACCTTGAAGGTACCATTTAGTTTCCCCGAGTATGTCACTCCTGCTGGAAGGAAAATCTCCAAAAAGGAAAAAATACAACTGAATGTAAATTCAGGTCCTACCACAGAAGTCCTGTGTAAGACAACTAGTCATCCTCTGAAGGTTAGCTTTGATCAGTGTTAATTAATTTTGGGTGTACTAATGAAAATTATAAAAACTAAGTGGCATGGCTTATTGTACTATAGGAACTTAGACGGGAAGTTGGAAAGTTGGGTTTCATATGCGAGTCCGACGTTCTTACATGGTCAAGTGGCGACTTTGTCTTCACTTATACTGTAAGATTCCATTCTGAAGAGTATCATATTCTGACTTTGATAGAAAAATATGTTTTTATTAGTAAAAATGATATTGTTTTTTAGTTATGCTCTGGGAGAATCTCCTTTTTGAGCTCCACAAACTTTAAATTCCTAGTTCTTTTATATGTTCAGGTTTCTTCAGGTCATTCTCCTTCTGGTTTGCTATTGCAATCTTCATCTGGATCAAATTTTGATCAAAAAGAGACATTTCGCTTGTATCTTTTTCCAGGAGCCCAACAGAGTAGAAAGGTTTGTCTAAAGCTTAGCCCGACTTCTTTTGTAGGCTGACATTTTATTTTTCAACAATATCCTCTGGCAGTAAGAGGATTTAGAGGAGCCAAGGGATTTCTTTCTTCCTATTCCTATAAAAGCTGATTCTGTTTTCTTCTATGCACGCTGAAGTTACACATGCAATGTGTGAGACAGCTCGTATCTTGGGAAGAAAAAGATTTTCCGGGAAAATGATTACTTTATTCCTATATGTAAAAGCACCGTGATGTTGTTAAATATGCTCTCCTAAATTGATTACTTTAGCTGGACTATTTTTTTCCCATCTTGGACGTAGCCTATACAATTTTCTTTGTCTAGAAATGGAGGTCTTTATGTTTTATTTATTCTTTCATAGCTATTCCTTTAGAAGCCAAAGGTTCATGGATTATAAATTATTAAAATACCCTCCCTTTTAACTAATGTGTAAGCAATCCACAAAAGCAAAGATGTACTGAATACTTGGAAAAAGTGTTTAAAACGGGTACATTACAAAAAAGTGAAGTACATTACAAAAAAGTGAAATCTATGTAATAATGGAACATGCCTTTTATTCATTTCATTTTCTCCCCGGGAACTTTTGATGGTCAGGGTGCCACTACAAAGTTAGTGCCTACTGCCTACACCACCACAATCTCCTTTTCTTTAGATTACAAATTTGATTAAAATATAAATCTCTAGACAAGAAAACATACCATTACCAGTACCATCAAACAAAATTATTCCAAACATGGCATTTCTCACTTTCTGATAAACACAATTAAACGCTCTATCTCGTCTCTTATATAACAAGATGGTAACTGGGAATGAGCTGTCCACCAATAGCTTGGTTCCTCTGCTACCTATGTTACTTGGGTCCTTCATTTTTACCTAAGTATCCGTTTCAACATGGAAAGCTGTGAGTGTGGATATAGCAGTTTTACAATCCATTTGGTGCAAAATATTCAAATTTCGGCAGCTCAACCAGATCCGCACCCGTATTATATCCTCGCTGCCGAGCCAATGTGGTCTGCAACACTAGATGAAGCAGAAAGTGTAATTAAGCAATCGGAGCAAGAGTTTATTTAGAGAAGTCCCTTGTATATTGGTATTCTCATCTACTTGAATAAATAGATTTCACGAAATGGCGTGTTTTATCAAGTCATCATGAAGAAAATTTGTCGATGTTTCTTACCTTCTATATTAGTTCCATGTTTCCTAATTATTGGCTAAATGTTTCCTAATGAACTTATCCGAGTAAATGTTTTTTCCTCCCCAGGTATTCAGGAAGGAGGTGATTTTTGTTGTTGATATAAGTGGAAGCATGCGGGGAAAGCTTATTGAGGATACAATCATTACTTTTTGCGAATGCTTGCAATGATCGGCAGGGGCCATTATGATTCTGCTTATGATACAGGTAATCCAGTTTCTTAGGATATAAACATGGGATCATTTCTAGCAATTTATAGCTTCTTGCATATGAATTATTTATTTATCTTAGCATATACTCCCCCTGTCCCAATATAAAGGTAACCCAAATGTGAATGCGGAGATTAAGGAAAAAGTAAGTGTTGTGAGTATGAAAAGTAAAGTAGGAGAGAGAAAGTGGGGTAGAGAGTTTTTGTTGCGAGTATGACATTGACAAGTGGGTCCCATTGACTATTTTGGGTTAATAACCATTATATTGAGACGCCCGAAAAGGAAATTAAAACCTTTATATTGGGATGGAGGGAGTAATTAGAAAAAATAATCTTCGGAGATCAAAAAAGAAAAGAAGATTATACCTTACAAAAAATTAATGAATTTTAACCGACGTAGTGGATAAGGAAATATTAAGTGTAAGTAACTACTAAGGATAATAGTGTCAACTAAAAGATCAGTTTACAAAAATATATTTGATGTAGTGGATAAGTAATTATTGTAGTGGCAATAGCCCTTTCCTTTGTGGGGGGATATTTAATGGGTATAGTTTTGAGTTTTTTATTTTAGGTTTGCTTTTTTCCTTTTTTAAATTTAAGCCCTAAAGTTTCTTAAAATGCAAGTTAAACCCTTCAACTTGTTTTTCCACTCTTTAGACCGAACTACCTAAAATACCCTTTAAATTTTGGTCACATGTGTTGCACATGATCATTTAACGAAAAAAATATGACGGAATTAGTGACAGTGACCATGGATGCAAAAAAAAAAAGAGTTGGATGTGTTGCTTGCAAAGAAAATAAATTTAGTGATCAAACTCACAAAAGGGGTAAAGTTGGATGATTTTTGATGCATTTTTTCCTTATAACTTTTTGGCTGTCTTAAACATCTCCAACTTTTTAGTGTAAGGTTTGTAACACTCTTCGGAAAGTCATGGTTTACCATTACTTATCCAGTTATAAGGACCAACGTTCAGACACTTGCAGTTTTTTGTTCTTCGAAGCCAGTTACTTGCTTATGGGAAGAGTTTATAATGCGAGTCCGTTAGAAGCCAGCTTCTTACTTCTGTCTTTGCAGTCTTTTGTTTCATGACTTGTCAGGATGAAAATTATACCTTACACTTGAATGACCTGATGTGCTTGTATCTTTGTGATGTTTAATCAGACACAATTGAAGCTCGAATGGAAACATTATTTTCCAAAGTTTCGTCTTATCATTTTGGCAAATATCGAGATTGATGGTAGTATTAGGTTCATATAATTTTAATAACGTTTGCTTATAGAGGCTCCTGATTTATGGGGTTTTTTTACTTGACGAATAGAAATGAATTTGTATAGATACACTTATCATTCCCATTATTAGCTAACAAGAAATTTTTGCATATTTTTCTTATAGGAAACTTATGCAAACAAATTACGTGAGGCAAATGGATTGGAGCCTGCAGATCCTGTGAATGGAGTCGATCCTGGTTTGAAATTATATGAAGAGGCTGTCGGGGGTGTAAAAAAAGGTAGGCTACCTGGAAGGCCCAATGAGAAGTGGAGCAAAAAGTCTGGTCATGTTTCATCCTCAGATTTTGTAACACAAGTTGCACTTCAGCAGTCTTCTCAAGAAGTGAAAAAATTAAAGGAACAATTAGCTGAAAGTGAAAGGAAACGTCTAAGGAGTGAAAGGAAACGTCGAAGGTAGGAGGCCAATCAAAATGCAAACTATCAAATGTTGTATGAATATATGGTATGTCAAGCTGCAAAACATGGAGATCCACCTCCCCCTCGTCTTTTAAATTTCAATGCAAATTCTGGTTCTGAAGGTGCATCTAATACTCGTAATAATAGTTCTCCTACAAAGCATGGTGATGATGAGATAGACGATTATTATGAGACACCTGATGATGATGAGATGGGTACTGATGATAATGAGACAAGTGATGATGAGATGGGAGAAGATGAGATGGGTGAGCATTAGGATTATAGTTAGTATGGTTACTTGATCTTTCTTTTGGTTTGTGCTCTAGAGGGAGTATATACCCTTAGACTATTGATTTTTGAACATAATATGGTAGCTAGAATGGTTCTTGAACAAGTTTAGTAAGACATGAATAGTTTGTTAAATGTAATGGTGAATGTTATTTTGAGACAATATATTTAGTTTTAAATGATTAAAAGTTTGTTTTCAATTAAGTTTTGGAAAGTTTGTTGATTTATCAATATTAATTCATAATATTTATGTAGTAACAATTATATTATTGTAATGAAACATTTAAGAACTAATGTGATGGCAAAACATCATTTTCATCCGGGATAAGGTGATTGTATTTTCAGTCGCCTTCTCTAAGCAAAGGTGATTGCATTTTCAGTCGCCTTTTCTAAGCAAAGGTGATTGCATTTCCAGTCACCTTTTCTAAGCAAATGTGATTGCATTTTCAGTCGCCTTCTCTAAGCAAAGGTGATTGTATTTCCAGTCACCTTCTCTAAGCAAAGGTGATTGCATTTCCAGTCACCTTCTCTAAGCAAAGGTGATTGCATTTTCAGTCGCCTTACACAAGCTAACGAGATTGCATACCCAGTCGCCTTATAGTAGCTAACGTGATTGCATTTGTGATTTAATTAATTAAATAAATAAAATTAAAAAACCCTTTACGTGACGGCCAAAAGCAGTCACGGAAAATAAGTTTCTTAGGTGACTGCTTATCCCGTCGCTTTAAGCTATTGCGACAAGGGTTTACGCGACTGCCATGGCGATTGATTTCCCAGTCGCCTTACCTTTTCGTGACTGCTTTTCGCACATACGTGACGGCTTTTAGCAGTCACAAAAAGTCTTTTTTCTTGTAGTGCACATGGTAAAATATACTCATGCTCAACTAACATCATAGTGCAACATTTAAGTAATACACTATGCATGACATAATCGATGAATATGTAATCAAATGAGGTAACAATACAACTGGATAATCCACACTTGGGATACAATATAATAACATGCTAAATAATCCACAAAGGGGATGAGAAATATAACAACATATCATAAACAATTCCTACAAAGTCATTACACAACCTCGGATAACCTCAATAAGAGTTCATGATCTACTTCCCAAGTTCGAACCACATTGGTGAAGTACGAATCAAGCTTAATAACCAATTTCCGGACAATATTCTGTATTACAAGGTCTCTATAGGGATTCATGCTAAATTTATCAAGTTGGAGTTACATTACTTAAGTGGCCCAAAAGCTCTACTTATCTCTAGGTTGAAAAGGATTGATTCATATCCGAGTTGGATTAGGTTCTATTAATTTATAATGGTTAGGGATCATTCCACGAGGTAATTAGTAAAAATCAGCAAAAGAGGAAACGGGGGAAGGCCTGGTGACATGGGCAACCGCCCATGTCACTTGGCGACCGCCCAAGAGAGTTTCAAGGGGAGCCAAGATTCTGCCTACATGGGCGGCCGCTCAAGCCCCCATGGGCGACCGCCCATGGCCATTTTCAGCACACTCGAATTTCCAACTTATTTTTACATAGTTTATTTTCCCTTTAATCTTCCTTATTTTCATGAACACCAAGAGGATTTTCTAACCTTACATACCTCATCTTAAATCATCTAAACCCAAGATAATATAGACCTAGATTATTTACCACTTAATTCCCACCCATTTCATGTTTTAACCCTTCTACCCCCAATCCAACTATGTTCTTTCTCCTTTATCAACAATCACATTCTTCCATAACATAAATCAATTCCTCAACTTCCAAGAAAGTTCCCAAAGCATTAAACAATCATCATAACAACAATAACAATATCCATAGTTCATGAACATCAAATAGAAGGAAAGGTCCTATCAACTCACTTAGCAAATATGGAATGGAATGAAGATCTTCTTAGCTTGATGAGCTCCTCTCTTCACCCCGAACACAAAAATACTCTCGGATTTAAAAATGGAGGAGAATTGACTTCTCTAGGGACTTAGGAAATGAGGCTTCAAAGATAAGGTTTCCATGAAATTTGGGAAGGAAGAAGAAGAAAATGAAGAAGAAAGAATGAGGAGGATGGAGTGATGAGGGTGGAGGAAGTATGGGGAAAGTGGGACACATGGAGGGTTTAGGGGAAAGTACAAGCTTTTGGCCCCCCTCCTCCCACCAAAATATCTAGAGGCTTTCATTTTAAATTAAAATTAACCCTTCCCCCTAATTATTTATTCTACCCATTTTTAACCTCCTCTTACTATTTATCTATTTCTATTTTTATTATTCCCCAAGGTTCTTTATTTAATATCCAATGTATTCTTAAAAGATCCTAAATTTACTTCTCACTCAATTTATCTTAATTTAAGAATTTAAAGACATAAATGAACACATAAAATTAACATAAATATTAAAAGCACATAATATGATATTTAAAATTAGTGCCTAGGGTTGGGGTCATCACAAGGGTCCTGTAGGGCAAGCGATTTCCACCGGCCTAAAAGAAAAATCGAACCTAAGGACCGAGCCTGTCATGTTCGTTTTGATGCGTTAGCCATGTGAATAGTGAACCGAGCCGGCCACTGAGTCAAGATCAGGTCAAGAGTTCGGCATGACCTCTCTTTACCTTGCTTGCGCATGAGGATCTCGTGACGTTAGGCGTTAGGGTCGTGGTCATATTGTCATGGCCGACGTATCAAAGGCGTGATGACATGGTGTCATGTGAGCATGGATGTATATCCTGGACGGAACATCGTCGGGTGTAGCTTCGAAATCAAGATCGTGTCAAGATTTTAGTATGACCTTTCATCGCTTTGCTTGCGCAAGGGATCTTGAGTTCCGAGCCTTGACTCGAAAATGGCCGACATGGTATATGTATCCAGCCGTATGACACGGACCGGGTAAAAACCAACCGAGTCCGGACAGAGTGTGACTCAAGACTCAAACGTGCAGGGTTGACGCTTGGCTAGGATGGGATGTTTGGAATGATCTCGTGCGCATCCGAGAGGCCTAGGAAGACCAAACAGACTGCAACTGAGACCACTCCGGGTTAAGGGTTGTAGTGTGCAGTGTATTCGAGGCAGCAGTGCGCGTAGCGTGCAGTGTAACCGAGGCAGCAGTGTGCGTAGTGTGCGGTGTAACCGAGCGGCGGTGCGATGAGTAGTGTGCGGTTTCTAAAATTCTTTTTCCGAGTAAAACAAGTTTTTGAAGAATTTTAAATGTATGCATGAGATGTATATTGATGCATTTTTTTTTTGTATTTTTATTTTTTTTTGTAAAATAAAAAGTAAAGCACGTGCACACACACACAACAGTTAAAGAAGGGGGTAAAATGAAAGTTTGACCCTCATCATTGTTTTAAAAATCTTTTGTTTTGTTTAAAAAGATTTTAAAACAAAAAGTCCCCAGCGGAGTCGCCAACTGAAATAGCCCGGATCCGAGAGGCAGCGCGCTCGCGCCCCGGCATCTGGCTTTTCCCCCGCCTTGCAGCGTTCTGTTTCGTTGGTGGAGGTGTCTCGCTGTGTTTTGCTTTGTAGAGTCGCCACGCCGTTTTTATTGTTAAGCCCAAAATATTGAAAAAGGGCATCAATTTAAAAATAATAATAAACTGTTTTTGTGTGATGAGATTTTTGAGTTCGGAGGTCAGATGACTCCTCGGGAAGAGAATATTAGAATCTTAGAGCTCACCCGAGTCGCCTCGTAAAAACGAGTCTTTCGGATACCCCTAATATTCTTTAACTGTTGTGTGTGTGTGTGTGTGCTTTTAAAAATGCATGCTGTATCGGATGTCTACATTGTACACTATGTATTGAAATAGTAATGGAAGGAAGCCTTACCAATGTTGGTTCGTGTCTGTCTTCCGCTGGGGAATAGTGTTCGAGGATGGAATAGTGTTCCGGCACGGACCGGGATTGCTTCGGGAGGGGCCGGTTGTCTGCGGACAGAGTTTCGGCGTGAGTTGAGATTGTAGGCTGCGTTCGGGCAGAGGTTTGGCGTGCGTCGAGATCGCAGGGATTACTCGGGCAGAGTTTCGGCGTGCGTTGGGATGGCAGGAGTCACTCGGGCAGAGTTTCGGCGTGCGTTCAAGCTACCGGTTTGACTCGGAAAGAGCCGGGACACCTTGGAAAGACCAGGCAAGGCCTCGGAGTACCACGAGGGGCCTCAGAGTACCTCGAGAGTGCCTCGGGGCAGCGCGGGAGCGTCGCGGGAGCGCTCGGAGAGGCTTCGGAGCACCACGAGGGAGCTCGAAAGGCCTCGGAAGGATCCAAAAGGGGTCGGGATTGCCCCGAAGGGTCTTAGAGGGGAGCCTGAAGGCTAGGGGAAGAAGAGAGAAGAGGGAGGTGTGTATGAAATGGGAGGGGGAGACCTCTATTTATAGTGGTAGATTTCATGCAAAGAGGTCCGTACGGACCTCCTAGGTTATCCAGAATTTTAGTTTTCCTCGATTTGAGAGAATATGTGATAATTGTGAATATTCTGGAATAATGGTGTCCCCTGTGCAAAGAGGTCCGTACGGACCAACCATGCATGAGGGTAATGATTTTCTCCGGAATTTGAGGGAATATTGTGGACTTTAAGGGGATTCAGTAATTATTGCAACAAAGAGGTCCGTACGGACCTTATTTGCTTCTCCAATTTCTTGAAAATTCTCAAAAGGTCCTTTTGTCCCTTTTTATCCCAGGAAGGCTCCTTCCTTGATTTGGCTGAAGGTTTTTTGAGGGTTTTGAGTGCCATAGGTCTTCGAGACTGTGTTTGTGAGTCTGCGGTATTTCCTATGTGCTCGGAAGAGGGTGATCCAGATTGGGGTACTTACAGTAGCTAAACCGAGTAACTCACAGATAAAACAAAGGAGCAAATCTTCAGGTCTTCAAGTCTTCAAAGCCTTGAGAAAATTACATGATTTAACACACTGGCACTAGCACTAAGGGGACCTATCATACATAGAAAATTCTATCTAGTCTAGTTAAAATTAGGGGCCCACATTAATGCTTGTTGTGATTGGGATTAAGCAATTCTAAACTTAAACATATATTTTACTAACAGTAACTCTCATCTAGCTCCACCAAAAGTCCTAGAATTTTATATGAAGGTCCTTTCAATTTGTAACCCCAAGACTCTTGGTATGTATCCAATTAATCCCAAGGTCCTTTCAATTTGTAACCCCAAGACTCTTGGTATGTATCCAATTAATCCCTTAATAATTTGGATTTATGGAACATCATTAGTTTGATAAAGTTTCAAAAGTTACACTTTCAACCCACAAACTTTGAGCTATCATATCTTTCTTATCCAATACTAAATTGAACATTTAGATATTTCATTTTCATGTTCTCACAACGTGGAACATGAACCCACAATAATCTTTGTCAAACGACAAACGATTCATGTAAGGAAAATACATATTTCCTTCACATATAACGAATTTTTCCAACAATCCCCCACATGTAGGAAATTGATGACGAGTTTGGTGATAGAGTCCGGCAGACGAAAACTTGCATACGATAGGTGTGGGAATGCCCATTGAACCTTCGCTCGTACAAGCATATTTACTCTACTCGCAAGTCGATAGACGCGATGTCCTTGAACCGTTATGCTTTTTGTGTAGCCGATCATATACTTGACACAAGTAACGTCCTAACATAGTTCAATTCTCATAGTTATATTCATTCATGGCCCTGAACATTTTGCCTGGTTCTGTGAGAGGGTCTAATAATTGAGCCTCACACAATTCTCCTCGAAGCGGCCCCACTTCTCTCTCACATTGGTGATTTCTTAAAGGTAACCCGTATTACCCCGCTCGAATTTTCGACGCGTAAGAATCATTAAAAGCCATAAGCTTATCCTTGTCCTTTCGGGATGTCACTAACAGGAATGGACTTGGGGTTGCTTCCCAGCGTGACGCCGCAAGTCTTTTAACAGTTAGGTTGTCCCATTGAATCTAGTTCTTGGGATCTCTAGTCATCTAGATTGGGTTTTCCGCTGTGTTTAACTTTTAAGAGGCTTACGTCTCATTCCCCTCATCGAACTTTCAACTAACTCTCTATTTAACCCTTTGGTTAACGAATTCGTTTATCATTTGACTTCACATTGTCAAATTAGTTGGGAGTAGTTGTTTAATGGTATTATGTCTTAGACATAAATGTCTAGACTACCATTACACACATTGCTATATGTCATGTCAATTATAAATTGACTTTAGCAATATAACATCTTGCTAACACAAGCTTTATCCATGGGACAAGTGTTAACACAAATTCATTCTAGTGATTTTATATTGATCCTATCAAATTTATCAAGAATATCCGTCTAATGACTTGTTTAACAAAGAGTCCATTAGTTTTTCTTGAATTTGAATCAAATGATCAAATTTACTAGAATTTTTCTTAGTTTAACATTACTTTTGGATTTAATTAATAAAGTGACGTTGTCACCATTTTTACTTAAATCCACGCAATCAAACTTTTGATGTCATTATCTTTGTACTTGTTTCAAGTCATCCAATGACTTTACAAACTAGCAAATTTCTTTCTACGTTTCATTTCTTGAACCGTTTCACTACTTTGATCTATTTCCTTCAAAGTATCATTTGTTCATTTTCATGAATGAATTTGACATCAATATTTGATTTTCATTGACTTCATCTTCCATTGATTATTATATATATTCAAACTTATTGAATCATACATAATAAATCAAAATACACAATTATTATGAACATTACTTTTGAAACATAATTCACCATTTAGTTACCAATTTCAATTTCTTTGGACTTTCTACTTTGCGAAACACCCCACATTAACAAATGTATGTAGGCCTACGTTTCCATACTCCATATGGACATTTCATTGTTTTCTTGGGGTTACCTTTCCGAAGGTGATTATTTTCCAAAGTAGACTCACCCCCACATTTCCGGGTAGTCTTGAAATTAACCATAATGTCATTATTCATTATTAACACCATTTAATCGTGGTGTACATGGTGGATACTTTGTTTTCTTGCTCATATACAACCAACCCCTCGGGTTGTTCTATGTAAATTTTCTCTTCTAAATCTCCATTTAGAAAGGCTATTTACATCCATTTGATGTATTTTAAATATTGCTAGGCGGCAATTACAAATACAACTTATTTGTGTTATTCTCGTGATGGAGAATAAGTATAAAAGTAATCAAGGACTTCATTTTTCTTGTAATCCTCAATTACAAGTCTAGCCTTGTACTCATTGATTGTTCCATCGGTCTTCATTTTCTTTTTGAAAATTCACTTATATGCTAGTGATTTACTACTCGGAGGTAAATCCACTAGTTTCTAAGTATGATTTTCCAAGATTGAATCAATCTCACTTTTAATGGCCTCTTTCCACAAAGATCCTTCCAAAGAGCTCAATGTCTTTATAACTTTGTGATTCACTTTCTAGCATGGAGGTTAGAAAATTTGGGCCATAGAATTTTCTTATCCTACTTCATTTGCTATGTCGAGGTTATACCTTTTCTTTATCATTCCTCATGATAAGTTTCTTCTTCTATTGAATCATGAATCCGTTTAAATGAGTTTGCCTCATTTTTTAATTTATACGGAAACATATTCTTAAAGAAAGAAGCGCTTCATGATTTCATTCTTGAATCTTGAATTCATAAACAAGAATTCTATAATCACAACTATTGTAAGCATACCCAACTATATGCAATCAATAGTATTTAGTGTACCATATACACAAACTACATTTAGTTTTGTTTTATCACTACCTCCTTATTAAGTTGATTTCCAACTTTTTCTTTAAAGAGATAAGATTAAATATTTTGCTCTTAAGTAAATATTGATAAATGTAATAATTTACACATTACCACCATGTGTTTGAATAATATTCACATCATAAGCATCAATTTGCTTTGATTATATTTCTTCAAGCGCATATCACATTTTCTTTGAATTCCTTTTTAACGTAAGGAATATGATCTAACTAACGAGACTTATTCTCATTATTGATCACTAATTCAACTCATCGGTTGATACAATTCCATTTAATTCATTTAAGCATCATGAATATCATTCTTGATGATATCATGTCTGACATTCAAACCAAGTTTGACTTTCCAAATAAGCTTGACTTTTCAAACCAAGTTTGACCAACTTATCTTAGAGTTAAAGCATTTCGATTTGCTTCAACTTCTTCTCCAAAGATCTATTATCTTTTTCAACACAAAGACAAATAGCAAAAACCTCAACTTTCATTTATATGTGAGGTAATTCTTGAAATCTTTTCAAGTGTGAAACAATTTCTCAATTATTGCCATCACTTGAGAATTTCACTTAACACCATCCATTCGGTATGATTTTCATGAAAGACCATTTTCAATTCTTTCATTTAACTTTTCATGGTTTATGAAGTCCACTATTTTAAAATCAAGAGCACGGCTTATAATGAAGTTCATTTCAGCCGCAGATTTATTATTTATAGTTCAAAGACTCTCATAATTCTTTCACCATTTTCTAGGTACTATATACGTTATATAACGAATTCGACAATCCATTAAGTATATAATTCCAAAAAAAAATCTCATGCTTCAACCGCACTCACGGATTAAACATCCGTCTTATTTTCACCCAACTTTATAGAATCTTCCTTAAGAAACCTCACAAGTTTAAGGGTGGTCAAGTAGAACATCTATTGTTGCCTACAAAATTTTCTAACTTCTCATTATGTGAGCCGGAATACTTTGAACAACCACATCCCATTGAAGTTTTTTCTCCACACAAGGAGTCTTCCCCAAAACATTGGCTTTAATTTTTCAAAAATTAAACACCAAATTGTAACTTTGTTGTTACAAATAGAGCTCTCTAATATAATTAGAGAATTCACCCAAAAATAAATTGTAATTCATTAGGGAAATTATCACAATTTAATTCTTATAACAAACCATATTATAAACCTCTAAATTTCTTTAATGAAATTATAATTGGAAGTTATCTATTCCAAAATTTTAAATGTCTCATCGTGGAGTACCTCTAAATTAGAGAAACTACCTTCTCATTCACCAAATACACAATTTCTTTTAGAAGTTATACTTCTAAATATTTTGTGTCATTTGTCATTAACAATAGGATTTAACTACTTCCTTTAAGAATTCATATTATTTTTAATCTTTTGACATTAGTCACCCATTTCAATTATAGGTTTAACAACTTCTCCCAAGAAGCCCTATACTTTAGTCCTTGTGATATATGTCAATCTTCACAATAATAGAATTCAACAACTTCTTTCAAGAAGCTCTATTGTTTTAATCTTTGTGACTTTTGTCACTATTGACGATAATAGGCTTTAACAACTTCTTTCGAGAAACCCTATCATCTTTGTCAATACATCGTATAAACAATGCAACGTTAAAGACTACATCTTTATCCGTTCATCTTCTCAACTTAGTTAAAAAGAACTTTTCATTTATAAAATGCAACGTTAAAGACTAAATCTTTACCCGTCCATCTCTCAACTTAGTTCAATGAACTATTCAATTTTTCTCAACATGATTCTTGTGAATCATAAGAACGTTAAATACGATATCTTTAGCCGTTCATTTTCTCAATTTAGTTCAATCGAACTTTTCAATTTTTCTCACTATGATTTTCATGAACCATAAGAGATCTATCTTATTGTATAAACACTAGAAGTGGCATCACCACAACTATTTTACACAATCATTGCAACATTCTTGATGTTCATCTGTAAGTCAATACATCATTATTACTTTCAGAACTGCTCTGTTTTGAAATTTATATATTAATATATACATAATAAAATCCGATCTCCACCGTTCAGAATCTTCTCCTATGAGTCATGAACATGCACACCAAATTTCAGTCCGATCCAACGGTTAAAGAAACGGGAAAATAATTTTTACCACAGATGGTCACTGAAAAATGTGCTGAAATTTTCTTCTGTCTCGTCCATCGTTTTCCAATTCTTTTACCTCTTTCTTTGATTACCGCTCCACCAGATTTCCAAATCTGTAATTCTTTCTAAAATAGGGAATTAGTCTTAAGATTGTTAGACAAATCTAAACTATCGAGCACAAAAGAAAAAGAATTACAATAAAATTGAAATACAATATACAACATAAAAATTAACAAAGAAAGAACCGTAAGTCGTCGTCTTGAATTTGCTTGAATCCGAGCCGTGTTAGACACTCTCCTTAAGACTAATTCGCCCCCTCACTACGAGTGCTCGTGGTCTTCAATGGACGTTAGTCTCCCAGGATAGAACAGATGAACCGGAACAACTTTGCACTTATGTTTTCCGGCGAATTTCTCTATGCTTGGACAAAATCACCATGGATATTTCTCTAGGAGGCCAAAGGAAGAAGATAACAAATTGCAAGAGGGAGGGTGGAAAGATTGATGAAAAAACATTCTAGTTTCTTGTCGTGGGTAACTCTCATCTAGCTCCACCAAAAATCCTAGGATTTTATATGAAGGTCCTTTCAATTTGTAACCCCAAGACTCTTGGTATGTATCCAATTAATCCCAAGGTCCTTTCAATTTGTAACCCCAAGACTCTTGGTATGTATCCAATTAATCCCTTAATAATTTGGATTTATGAAACATCATTAGTTTGATAAAGTTTCAATAGTTACACTTTTAACCCATCAACTTTGAGCTATATATCATATCTTTCTTATCCAATACTAAATTGGACATTTAGATATTTCATTTTCATGTTCTCACAACGTGAAACATGAACCCACAATAATCTTTGTCAAACGACAAACGATTCATGTAAGAAAAATACACATTTCCTTCACATATAACGAATTTTTCCAACACAACTATCCACCGTCGTTATTGTTTAATGTATTCAAATTTCAAACATCAAATTCAACATATATTTTTTCATTCTCAAATTCATAACTCGAGCAAATGTTCAATAAGTTGTACCTTTACAAGCGGTAATTCTGAGCAACCGTTCAATACCTTTCCGATCAACAAGGCTATCATCGATGGCGAGTATATGGGCATCTTGAGAATCCATCGGCGAGAAATCGTTCCTTCGGCGGTAATTTTGTTTTAATTGTTTTTTTATTTGTTTTGATATGGTTTTTTAAATAATAATTAATGTTCTAATTTTCTTTTAAATAAAAAATTAAAATTAAATTGAGAATGACCAAAACACTCGTAATGTGACATAAACATAACCAATTTTGTTAAATTTCTAACATTTTTATAATTCAGGATGCAAAATGGAATAATTTTAACATGATGTACCAATTCAACACAATTTTATCATGAGGTCGTTAGTTTTTTTAACGGGTATTAGAAAAAATGGTCAAATTCAATTCAAAAGTAAAATATGCAGGTGACATTTCATGTTTCGAAAGAACGTATATGATATTGACTATTCTATTCCCATTAGTACATAGTAATTTGACAATAAACTTATTATCAGCAAAAGAAGAACACAAAACTTTAGGTAGAGGCATTGGAAGAGGACATGGTGGTCTCCATCAATTCTCATTTTTGACTGAGTTCTAGGGAATTCCTCTCGGGCTGTGGCTTTAAATGAAAGCAAAATTTCATCAATTTCAATTTCAATGCAATTATATTTGATATTTTTTTACCAAAATACTCTTAATTAATTATTTTTCAATAAAGTCTTGATCAGAATGATCCTAAGTTGACCAAAAAAATCAATTTGTAAATATATCAATGAGAGACGAAGAAAGTATTTATCACACATTTAATATGAAAATATATTAAATTATTAATAATATTATGTTATAAAATCAGAATAATTAAACTACTTTAACTATATTTTTAATTTACATAAATTAATTATTTTTCTTATAATTGAGGGCAGTTTGAACCACATAACCCGCGTAATCACCCAAAAGGCCAAAACCTATGAAATTTGAAAATTCCAATTTATATCCGTTTTTTTATTCCTTTACCGCTAACCGGCCGAATTCAAAATACCTTCTTTTTTTTTTTTTTCCTCTTTTGCGGTCTTCTTCAAATTCACACTATATTCGAATCTTCCTTTCGATTTAGGTTTCAGATTTGGTTTCAATTGAAAATGGATGATAAAGAAGGAAATGATCTGCTAGCAGAAAAATCATTAGGTCTAATCAACCTTTCGATTAAGGACGACGGTTTCGAAATGGCTGCTGTTAACGATACTGCTCTCAATTTTGATGACCATCATTTTTCAGGTTTGTTTCCTGTTCTTCTCCGTTAGTTTATCTGTTTGATTATGCATGTTGATTGAATTGTAAATCTGTTTGAATTGGCAATATTGATGGATTTTGATTGAGGGCTCTTCATCTTGTGTTGAATTTTAGTCGATTTCTGGGTATTTTCTACTGTGTGAGTTGTGAGGGATTTGTTAGAACATGGATTAATAATATGTGTTATTTAATTCCATATGTTATAATCATTTAATAATGTTAAAGTATAGACCAAATATGTAGAATTTCATTAGGTGTAAGTACCATTAAATGATGGGCATAATGGTAACTTCTCACCGCCTTCTTTACGAAAGGGTGTAGTCCCTAAATGAAGTGCCCCTTCTCTATCTATATAAAGGCTATCCATCAGCCATTTAGAGACACTTATTCATTCACTAAATTCAGTCAACTCTCTTCTTTCATTCAAGAACAAGATCAAGAACAAGAACACAATCATGGATTCTTCAGGTACACGCTTCCGTCTTCATCTTCCTCTCATTCTTAATCTAGTTGTGAGTCGGTTAATGATTTGATGGATCATTATGTTCCAACAATTGGTATCAGAGCCTGGTCATATACTAGATTGAGTTTGAGTTTCTTGTAAAGCCTTATGCTTTTATTTCTTGAAAAGATTCCATGTTCATCATGTGTTCTTGAATTATTTTCATACTCTAATTAAGATTCTAGAGTATTATGTTACTTCTAAATTATAAATTTACTCAAAAGGCTTTCAATTCTTAATGTAAGATTATCCCATTTTGAACATAGCCACCATCATTGGATGCGTTGTGAGTTTGTTCAAATGCATAGCCACGCATTTAAAAATGTGATGTGAGTATGCGGATCTACTTGCTTTGGTTGAATATTGATTCACCATTAAATTAAGAATTGATAGTATAAGTGGGTGTTATGGCTCGTTGTTCTGGCAAACCTGTTCATAAAATGATGACTTTTCACCAATACGGACAGCCGGGCACGAGTCGTGCTATTGGGCACGAGTCGTGCCCTTTGATTCTGTCGTTTAAATGGTGACTTTTCATGTTTACGGGCATTGAGCACGAGTCGTGCCTTTCGCACGAGTCGTGCCCCTTTTCTGGTCATTCGTGCCCACGACTCGTTACTAAGCTTCCAAGTCGTTCTGATTAAAATCAAGCACTTCATTTCCACTCGTGCCCCATTCGTGCTCGTGGGCACGCAGTCGTCTTCCCAGGCTGGGAAGAGAGATTTTGGGGTTATTTTGCCCGAATTTGTGAAAATTTGTTAGTAAGTTATAGTAACTAGACACCAGTCGCGCTTCGGTGGTTCTTAGAGTTATCAAACTTTAGGAATGGACGGGTAGAACAAAATGATTACTATCTTTTATTAATAAATTTCATTAATTACCTTAAGGTCCTTTTGTTTCTGATTAATTATATCCTTAACATTTTGGATAAAATTAACATGTTTGTTTTCCAAAGGAGACCTTGTTGATTAAATTCAAACTTGTTATAAGATGAATGTAAATATTGATATGTGATAACATGCTTGTTTTCCAAAGGAGACCTTGTTATTGACTAAGTGTTTACATTCCTGGGGTAATAATTGAACTAAACTTTTGGTCATTTTAAATGCTGTGAACCATCCCAAAGGAAGGCGGGTGTTTAAAGTGAATTGTTTATATTCTTTATTGCCGGGAACAAGTACCTTAAACTTTAGGACACTTTTGTACTTGATTCGGCCCAAAGGAAGGCAAGTATTTAAAGTGTATTGTTTAAGCTATTTGTTTACCCTAAGATAAATCAAATTGTGAGTCAATTCGCAATCCAAAGATTAGTCTTGATGTCATATTGATTATCTTTTATTTTGATGGAATTCATTTGATATAATTAATCATTATGTAGTTTCTTATATATGTTTTGTTTCATTTTTGTTCTTCTCCTTCAGATTTAATTAATGCTTCATCCGTAACTACTGCTATAAATGATGCACCTTTACATCGGGACTAAACTTAAAACTTGAAAAAATAATATAACGATGATCTTAGGCAATATGGACATCGATCACGCATTTGGGAATCAAGTCCCGCTGCTCTCACTAAAGGAAATACCGTTATAGAACGGAAAAATGTTGAGCAATGGGAACGGTCCAATCGCGTGAGTCTAATGATCATGGAAAATTCAGTTTCAGAGACATTTTTGGACAATGTCTCTGAGATCGAAAATGCTGAGATTTTTCTTGAATTCTTGTGGAAACTTGTTTCCATTCGGTACAAGGGTGACGAAAATCTTCGGGAGTACATTATCGAATTATTTCATCTTTCGATCAAACTAAAAGCACTTAAGTTAGAGATTTCGGAAGATTTGCTCGTGCACTTAGTTTTGATCTATCTTCCTCCTCAATTTGGTCCTTTTGAAGTGACCTATAAATGTCAAAAGAAAAAGTGGAATATTAATGGATTACTTTCACATATGACATTAGAGGAAGATAGGATGAAATATCTCAAATTAGAAAGTACTCACTCAGCATTTACTTCTTCTCGTGGGATTAAGAGAAGAGGGAAGGAAATTGCGGTTGCAAGTAAGAAGCATAAGGGATCATTTAAAGATCATAAAGTCAAGAAATGCTTCTTTTGCAAGGACCTTACTCGCATGAAGAACGACTACCATAAGTATCGCAAATGGCGAATTCAGGATGGTATGTCATTTGGTCTTGTTTGTACTAAGGCAAATTTGGTTTCAATTCCTTAATATACATAGTGGTTGTATTTGGTGCGACAACTCACATTAGTTCATGTATGCAGGGTTGCCTGAATTACCGAATCCCCAGTGAAGATGAGAAATACATCTATATGGAAGCTGGAAATCCGGTTGAAGTTATAGGCATAGGGATTTTTGTTAAGTACTGGATATTATTTTGTATTAAATAATACATTTATTGTACCGTCATTTAGGCGGAATTTGATATCAGTCACAATATTAGATCGGGAAGGTTATTCCCGTTCATTCGTAATAATAAATGTGATCTTATTTTCAATTCCGAAGTTGTGGTATTAGTACTTTATCTTAACAATGACAATTTTATTTACTTCAAACAAGAAGTACTATTAATGAGTCCCATAATAATGAAACCAAAACTAAAGGCACTAAGCAAAAGTTATCAGTGAAAATTCTTGTATTCTAAGGCATAGGCGTTTGGGTCATATCTCTAAAGGGAGAATTGATAAAGCTTATGTCGGAGAGAATCAAAAACAACTTGATACTCCGAATAAAACTTTTGCATTAAGTGTTTTAAAGAATAAATTTACAAACATTAAAGGAAATAGAATTTTGAGAGTATCAAACGTCTTGGAACTAATTCATATGGACATTTGTGGACCATTCATTAACCCTTCATGGAATGGTTAACAAATATTTCATTACGTTCATGGATGATTACTCTCGTTATGGATACATTATTTCTTCATGTAAAGTTTCAATTATTGGACGTTTTCAAGTCTTTTAAGGCATAAGAAAGACTATTAAGAACGTTAAACCCGATCATGGTAGTAAAAACTACGGACGGTATAACGTATTGGGTGAATAACGTCCAGGTCCTTTATACTCGCTATTTTGAAGAGTGTAGGATTGTCCCTCACTACACCATGCCGGGCAAATCTAGCATAGTATATTGGAGAGACATAATAAAATCCTTAAGGATATGGTAAGAAGTATGTTTTCTTGTACTTTACCTCACTCATTATGGCGAGCGAAGCATTAAAAACCGCAGGCTTATATTCTCAATAGAGCACCTTCAAAAGCTACCGACAAAAAACCCCTTATGAAAGTTATGGACGAATAAGAAACCGTCCTTAAATCATCTTCATTGTATGGGGGTGCCCAAGAAAGCTAGACCTTATAGGCCTAATGAGGGCAACCTGGACCTTATCTGTTAGTAGCTATTTTATGGGGTATGCTGAGAGATCTAGGGGATATAAATTTTATGACCCGAAAACTAGAACCTTTTTCGAGGCGGCAATGTTAGGTTCCTTGAGGATGTTGAATTTAGTGGGAGAAATAGTAATGTTTTTGAATTTGAAGAGTTAGAGGAACCACTCTATGTTCCTCAAACTTTAGTTCTGTTGGAAATCAAGTAATTGTACACGAAATTCAACAAAGAACATACAATTCAAATTAATATAGAGACTCCCGTAAATAACGGACAACATGGAAATGTTGGACATGAGGAAATTCAACAACCTCAAAATGAGGATGAACCAGTGCTCTTGAGGAGATCTACTAGAGAAAGAAGAAGTAATATTCCGGATATTTATGATATGTATCTTGCGGAGAATAAGGACACCTTAAGTTTAGTGGGAGATGATCTAATCACCTTCCATGAAGCCATTAATAGTCCTAATTCTCATAAGTGAATCAATGCCATTAATGAGGAGTTAAAATCAATGAAAGACAATGACATTTGGGATCTTGTCCCATTACCCGAAGGTGTAAAACCTATTGGTTATAAATTGATATTTAAAACCAAAAGGGATTAGCAAGGTAATATGGAAAGATATAAGGCACGTCTTGTTGCTAATGGATTTACTCAAAAAGAAGGCATTGATTATAAAGAAACATTTTTTCCGATATCTTCTAAAACCTCTGTTATGATCATTATGACATTAGTGGCACATTATGATCTTGAGCTTCATCAAATGGATGATAAAACAGTTTTTCTCAATGGCGACATTGAGGAAACTATCTATATGAAGAAATCAAAAATGGTGACTAATTTGGATCAAACTAGTCAACTGGTTTGTAAACTTGAGAAATCCATTTATGGGCTTAAGCAAGCATCTCGTCAATGGTACTTAAAATTTAACCAAATTATTCTTTCATTTGGCTTTGAAATGAATTTTGGTGAAGATTGTGTGTACCATAAGTTCAGTGGGAGTAGATTTATAATTCTGGTCTTATATGTGGATGATATTTGGATAATATTTTTCATGCTAGTAATGATAAGGACCTTCTAAAAGAAACTAAGAAATTTCTCAAACAAATTTGAGATGAAAGATCTTGGTAAGGCATCTTTTGTATTGGGAATTCAAATTCATCGTGATCATTCACGAGGTATTTTGGGATTATCACAAAAGAGCTATATAGAGAAGGTATTACAAAGGTTTAGCATGGAAAATTGTAAACCACATGACACCCCTGTCTCTAAGGGAGATAAATTCAGTTTAAAGTAATGTCCTAAAATTAATTTTAATCCAAGTATATGGAAAATATCCCTTATGCACCGACAGTAGGAAGCTTAATGTATGCGCAAGTCTGTACTCGTACAGATCTTGTATTTATTATTGGGATGCTTGGTTAATACCAAAGTAATTCGGAAAGAAGAACATTAAGTCGCATCCAAAAGAATGATGAAGTACCTATAAAACATTAAACTACACATGCTTATGTTTATAAAATCGGATCATTTTGAGATCATTAAGTATTCCGATTATGTTTTAGTGGATGCAAAGATGTCGAAAGATATCATATGGTTATATCTCTTGTTGAAGAGAAATAAGTATAAAATGAACAAATAGATATACAACTTATAGGATCAAACTCCATGTTATTGGATCCATTTTGTAAAGCGTAATCTCTTTTGATGTTTCACGAGCATACTGCTCATATGGGTAAAACAATTTTGATAATGCTTAAATCAGTGGGAGTTTGTGTTGTTTTCTATTTCTTTATGTTGTTTTTATTTATATTGATCTCATTTTAAGTAGGACTAGTTGGAGAATATATATATGCATTCTTCATATATATTCATTAATATTCCATGCTACATATCTATACTTAATCTATGTCATTTAGTTGGATATATATATGTGATTAATGTGGGTTTAGTTGCGAATCAATTACAACGACCGCCCCTTTAGTCCCTATACTTATAAGACTAATGGACGGGATTGTGTTGGATGACAATAAACGTGCACATAAGGGTTGTCATTCATGTTATAAATGATTAAGGAATTTATTTAGTAAAAGATACATATTAATATTAATCCAAGTGGGAGATTGTTAGAACATGGATTAATAATATGTGTTATTTAATTCCATATGTTATAATCATTTAATAATGTTAAAGTATAGACCAAATATGTAGAATTCCATTAGGTGTAAGTACCATTAAATGATGGGCATAATGGTAACTTCTCACCGCCTTCTTTACGAAAGGGTGTAGTCCCTAAATGAAGTGCCCCTTCTCTATCTATATAAAGGCTATCCATCAGCCATTTAGAGACACTTATTCATTCACTAAATTCAGTCACAAATCTTCTCTTTATTCACTAAGAAGATCAAGTGTGGGCACTATCATTTAGAAGATCTACTCTTCCCTACTTCGAAGTACTATCTCCCTACTTCCTTCTTCTACTCAAGAAGAAAACTAAGAACAATCATGGAATCACAAGGTACACGCTTCCGTCTTCTTCTTCTTCATCTCCTTCTCTTCTTAATCTAGTTGTGAGTCGGTTTATGGTTAATGGATCGTTTATGTTCCAACAGGATTATGTTGATGAATTTGGTTTTGCATTTTTTCCATTTAATTTTATTTAGTCAATATTTTTGGGGAAATAAATAAGTCATTTGTGGGAACAATTGGTGGTCGAATTAGTCATTTATTGAATTCATCTGTGTTTATGGCTGAAAAGGATCTTCAAAGAATTCTAATGTTATATTTATATCCTCTGTTGTACTGGTGATAGGGTAGAGAACAGTTCAATTGCCTTTTTGTTATTCCTGCAAAGATAATGTCTCACTTAGTGTGATGTCCGCAATCCCACATCGGAAAAAAATGTGGAAATTTAGTGTGATATATAGAAGACCCATACACTACTACTAATCATCAAATTATCCATTGGACTTTTGGAGGCCTGTTATGGGCTGTTGTTGACCCAAATGAGGAGCTGCTTAGTGGGCCAGTATATGGTGCCTGCATAGCGGGTGAGACTTTGGGCTCGAGTCGTTACAAATGGTATAAGAGCATAACCCCGTCCCACATTGGAAAAAATGTGAGAATTTAGTGTGATGTATAGAAGACTCATACACTACTAATAAGCATCAAATCATCAATTGGACTTTTGGAGGTCTGTAATTGGCTGTGGTTGACCCAAATGTGAAGTTGGTTAGTGGGTCAGTGTGTGGTGCATGCGTAGCGGGTCGGGCTTCGAGCTCGGATCGTTACACTTATTGTCTTATATTCATGTAGTCCTATCTAGCGGTTCATTATCAGTCGCAAAGTTATGACTATATTTCCTTCAACTGCTATCTACAAGATTTGGAGCAACTGATATCTTGTGTAGATAACTGCTGAAGGAGAGATTCATTTATTTTAACTTCAGAAACTCAGAGTGTGAGCCTTGAATTTTGTGTTGTCAGGAACTTTGCATGCTGACAAAGCTTTGGAGATGGGTCAGGCCAGTGAGCTGAGTGAACTAAAACCCCAGCTGCTTGAAACACCGGAGCCAGAAAGATCAACAAAAAATGTCAAGTGTAACTTGCGGAAAAGCTTAGCCTGGGATACCGAATTCTTCACAAGCGCTGGTATGCTTTATATTTGTATGCTTCATTGGGGTGGCATCAGCTTGGTTCTTTCAATTTCCTTGAATTTAGAATAATTGTTAAACATATTCTCTTTATACCCAGGTGTCTTAGACGCGGAGGAGTTGTCAACCATAATCGAAGGAAGTGAGAAGGGAGTTAAACACATTTTACCTGGAATCCAAGAGGATGTACACACTTCCATGGATTCAATCTCGACATTTGACGGTGATAACCTGACCCTTGAAAGTCTTGAAGCTGAGTTGTTCGAGGACATTAGAGCCTCAATCCAGAAATCCAGCAGAGCATCCAACATGGCTACTTTAAGCAGCAACGCAGCACCAAGAGGAACAAATCCACAAGCTAAAGCAAGCAGTGGTATGTAATTATCCGTTTAGTATGCGAAAACCTTTTCTGTTCTTTAGATTTTTTATGAACTCTTAAAACACTCCATGAGAGCTAAATTTAATCAATAGCATGCCCAAAACAATATAATGGATCAATATGGGGAAATAATGAGCCCATGTATGTGTGTCCATTATAAGATTGTAAAGAATTTTGGTGATGCACTATATTGTGAGTGAGAGTTTACAATATTTATTGTTAAAAATTGCATCAGTAGTTACTGTCAAGAGTGATTCTTATGCTGGTGGTCTACAGATGAGTTTTAAAGTACTCATCGCTAAATTTACATCATTTTTCATACATGCTCTAACTATAGATGCATCACCTTGTGAAAATGAACCCGGGATGAGATTTTGAAGAGCTGATCTCATGCATTGAATATTGTGGATGTGGTTGGAAAGAGCCGAGTCACCATCATATTCTATGGAAATGTGTCTTGGGCGATGGCTCCATTTTGTGCATGCTATATCATGGTTGATCCTACGTGGGTTCTTTCTGGCTTACTTGTTATATCTGTGTATATGCACTGTATAGGAATTCATTCTCATTTTCCCCTTTTCTTTTTTACCTATACAGTGTCGAAAAAGATGGACCTTGCTGCTGGAAATAAGGTATATTCCTACCGTCTCACTAAAAGTTACACTCTTTACCTCTTTGAGTGGCCCACTAATAATTACACTTTCCTTAAATGGAAATGTTTTAATACTTCTTTATTCACGAGATATTTTCATAATTTTCGATAGAGCCAAACACTCACTGTTTTTTTGGCTTAGGAATATGATAGAATAAAGCAAAATCGCTCACTAAACTTTATGCGCTTCTTTGCTACGAAGCAGCAGTCGGTCCATGCAATTTTCGACGCAATTTTCATTATGAGTCATCCGAAAACAGTTTTTCTTGCTTTAATTCAGGGCAAGGCTACATACATCCGACCCCCTTATCCCACCGTAGGTGGGAGACTGCGGCATTGGGGTAATGTTGTTGTTGTTGTTATTCAATGAGACCCACTTGTCAATTGGCATACTCACAATAACTATCCATTTACTATTTCCTACGGCACTTTTTCTTTCCTACCTCACTTTTTATACTCACAACACTTGCACCTTTTCTTAATCCTCGTGTCCAGAACAAAAGTGTAACTTTTAGTGGGACGGAGGGAGAATTCAGTTGCTTGAACCGGAGCTGTTAGCCGTCCTTGTTGTTGTAATTTTTCATTTGTCTTTATAACTTTCTGCCAAATTTCAGCCTACTCCCAAATCTGGTGGGAAGATGCAAAACACTGCCATAACAGGATCTGGGAAAATGATAAAGCAAAGTAGAAACAGTCCTATAGTTACGCAGGCAAGTCTTCTTTTATTGAAAAGCCTGCTTGCTGTAACCAGTGGAACTTGTAAATTGATGCATGGAGATAGTTTTCTAATGGATATATGTATGCATCAGTGACCTTTTCCAACTGAGGAAGACTCATGGGATAGAGTCATATTCCATGTAAAGAAATTCTATTTGTTGATCTGCTTTTTCTGACTATTTATTGTGTTGCTTGAATATAGCCGGTCGCGAAAATTAGAGAATCTGCTTCATCAAATCCGCGCCCAACAAAATCAATCAACAAAGTCAATCACATGCCAAGTGTAGCAGCAAAACGAGCTTCTCTGAGCGCCAACCACCATAAAGTTGAAAATGCCAACTCAACCCCTGGTAAAATTGTTATCATTTTCCCCCATCAGATTTTATTTATTTATATTTAATCTGAACATGGGCAATTAAACTTATAGGAACTCAAGCATCAAGACCAACGAGCCTCGGTGGTCCTCGGAAGGGTCTGCCCAAGTCTTCGTCATCTTCTTTGGCTTCTTCAACTGCAAGTAAGACAGAGTCAACAAGGTCCTCTACCTCATGTGGTAGTTCTGGAAGTTCTTCACACCATCTTGGCAAATCAGCAGCAACTTCTGCGAGAATAAATTATTCCAAAGTTAAATCCTCAGGTCCAATCCCCAAAACTCCTTTAAATGCTGTCGCCAGATTTAAAATATCAGCTCCAACTTCTGGTCTCTCAACACCCATGATTTCATCAAAACTTTCTTCAAGCATATCACCAGCTAGTTCTATTAGTGAATGGTCTGTGGAATCATCATCATCAACAACCTCTACTGTGAACCAAAACTCTACATCAAGGGCCAGCATTGATGCCAGTTCTTCCTGCAGATCCTCAAATGGTGATTTGAATGTGAATTTACATTTTGCTAATAAAACGTCTTACAGGAACAGGAATCAAAAGGCAGAATTATCCAGTCAAAATTTCAAGAAAGCTACAGCAAAAACTAGTTTACTTTCTCTACCAGATTCCATGAAACCTTCTGGCCTTAGAATGCCTTCGCCAAAGATTGGGTTTTTCGATGGGGTTAGTCTTCCTTACGTTTAGAGTAACAAACTGTCTTTATTTGAATTTTTCTTGCATATTTTTTTCTTGGACAGCTATTTACTCCCTTCGTCCCATAGTTATTACCCTTTTGATCCATCCCATAACAAGTGAGACTACCCAAAGTAGCCAACTTTTATTAATTTGTTATTCAATGAGTTCCACTTGTCATATTCACAACGACAATCCACTTACTATTCCCCACCCCACTTTTTCTCTCTCACCTTACTTTTTAAACTCACAACGCCTCCTCGACTGTCAATATTATACTACTTTTTCTTAATCCCCTCTCATTCAATTTTGGTCGCACTTGTTATGGGACAGGGAGTATCTAGTAATGGTGGTTTGAAAATTGCATTGACAAGCTTACTGTGTTTGCCTTTCCAAATTTATATCACCTTTAACTTGAAGATAAATGTGTATAATGTACTTATTGTGCAGTCAAAATCTGTTCGTACCCCTAACAGTGGTCAATCTCAAGCTCGCTTATCTACTGGTTTTCCTAAACTCAGAGCTGGGGTCCCTAGTCCAATTGGGGGCTCAAACAAAGCGAAACATGGAAAAATTCCACTTACAAAGGTACTGAAACCAAGTACGAAGTTGAAGCCTGATACCCGGGCTTCAAAGAACTCCATTGATTTCCCGGTGGGACCTATGACTGAGTCAGGCGAACTCAGTTGCTCGAGTCCCTGTGCTCTTGAGTTATGCTCTGAAAAGAACTTCCTTGAAGTCCAAAAGGAAGAGCCTGCAGCTAACTTAAGGACACCATTGACAGAAAAGAACTCTTTGCACAGCAATGAGGGGTTTGATATTCTTACAGAACCAGGCATTGAGGCAGTGAAAATGACAGCCGACCTGGTTTCTACAGAGATTGCGCAGAAGGAGAATATTTAATCCAGTTTCCTATGCTGCTAATATATCTCAATATATATATACTCTCCCCGCCCCGGAAAGATAGTTTTAGAGTACAGAGAAGCATATTTTCTTGCTTAAGAAAGAACCATACTTCTTCCAACGAGAGGTGTTAAGTTGAAATGTAATATATTTGTTGCTAGCTTTATCTTATAACTTATTTTTGGTAAAATTTGTACTGTGATATCTTTTTACTCCCTTTTATTCCAATTTTTTTCCCCCAAGGTAATTAGAAGGGCATATCTGATATTTTACACTTATATTATAATATTTGGTTCGCTGATCAAAGTTTACCACTCTTCTTTTTACTGGTAAGTAATTTTCAGATTATTTCCCAATTGAAATTTGATGACGCCACGACTTTTGGCCTCGGAAGGTGGCTGAAACGCGTCGGCACCTCGGGAGGAACCTGCAAAACAGCACCGTTAGGGGTGCGGGGGGGAGCCCCGCTATAACCCTCGGGCGTAAGAATCAGTCGGTGTATTTTGTGTATAAACGGTATATATGAGAGCTCTAAGAGAGAGAGAGAGCTGAGGAGAGTGTGTGTTGTATGTGTAAAATGAGAGAATGAGGCTTACCTTGGCCTTTGAGGGTTATAGTATTTATAGGGGTGAAAGTGTGCCAATATGGCATATTATGAGGGGTCTCAATGTAAATATTTGGTAAGTGTATATATGTAATGTATTTGGCTGTTTGGGATTGTATTAATGTATAAGTGTATGTATAAATATATAACTGAAAAGTCAGGGCTCATCAATAGCCCCCTACTCCAAGTGATGATTATTTATGGTCGAAGCGAGGAGTACGATTTAGGTAGAGGCTGGCTTGAGTATATATTTATGGCTGGAGCTCGGAGCTCGCCAGATTGGCTTGAATCCTGGAGGCAGGAGCCTGGGAGATTGAGGTCTAGGGAGAGAAGGTGGCAGCTAGGAGCTGCTTTTATCTCGATCATTGAGACTGGGAAGTATTGGCACGATCTCATTGGACTACGGTCTGGATCTGCGGTCACTAGCCCCTGTTCGTCGGAGAGGGGAGAGAAGGTGGCAGCGACAAGCTGCTTTTATCTCGGCCACCTCTCTTGGAGTCACAGAGACTAGGAGTCACGGAGACTTGGAGTCACGGGGACTAGGAGTCACGGGGACTAGGAGTCACGGAGGACTAGGAGCCATGAAGGCTAGGAGTCGCGGAGACTAGGAGTCACGGAGGACTAGGAGTCATGAAGACTAGGAGCCATGGAGGCTGGAGTCACGGAGACTAGGAGCCATGGAGGCTAGGAGCCACGGAGGCTGGAGTCACGGGGACTAGGAGCCATGGAGGCTGGAGCCATGGAGGCTAGGAGCCACGGAGGCTGGAGTCACGGGGACTAGGAGTCACGGGGACTAGGAGCCATGGAGGCTAGGAGTCGCGGAGACTAGGAGCCATGGAGGCTGGAGTCACGGGGACTAGGAGCCATGGAGGCTAGGAGTCACGAAGACTAGGAGTCGCGGAGACTTGGAGTCACGGGGACTAGGAGTCACGGGACTAGGAGTCACGGGGACTAGGAGCCATAGAGGCTGGGAGTCACGAAGACTAGAGGCAGCGATCTGCCGATAAACGCCAAAGATGGCCGGAGATTTCCGGATATAGGCTGGAGAGCACCAGAAAATAAGCATAGATCCCGGAGGTAGCTTGAATAGAGCTCTCGGAGATTCCCGAGAGTAGATAAAGCGGGCACGTAGCCCGTGGATGAATATCCAATAATAAGAATGAGCGAGCCCCCGAGCTGGTCGTTGAGCTTCAAATATGCATAAACCTGTAGGTAGTTTCAAATATATTTGCCCGAAGGCTTATGGGCGCGTAAATATTTATTGGTCCGGCGGCTTTATAGATTTTTCTATTAGGATATCTGGCTTTGATATTAGTTTGTTGTTTGATCTTTGCCCGTAGGCTTATTGGATTTTGCCCGTAGGCTTAGGACTGGATCTTTGCCCGTAGGCTTATTGGATCTTGCCCGTAGGCTTAGGATTGGATCTTAATTGCTCGTCTTTTAGGCTGTTTTGAGTGTTCGCAATTTTTGAGTACCCTGATACTTGCATTCTTGCTCTTTCTCCAGCGTTTTTGACTTGCAATTAAACTTTATACTCTCCTTCTGCGGTCAAAAGCTTAGTAGGCACTTTGCCCGCATTTTTTGAGTTTTCCTAACTCTTTATTCAAAACCCTTAGGTTTTTCGTGAGAATCAGCCTTATTCTTCTATGATCGCGTTTGTTTAGCCTTGTGGCAAACTTTGAGGCCTTAACCTCGTTTGTCTGTTTGGCTTTGTTAAACTAGTTTGATCACTCTCATCCATTTACACTTATTCCCACCTTGAGCGTGGTGTAAGTCAAAGTAGCCAAGGAAAGCATACTTTCATAGGGCATGCGAAGGTGGCCGTGAGGCTATTGTCCGCGCAATGAAAGGTAGGAGCATATTTTAGCATAGAGGCCCTTTAACCCCCTGGCATCTGTATCCCCTTATTGGAGGTTCTCACTTATTTGACCCTTTATTCAAAACTCCCTAGGGTTTTCGTGAGGGTCTCGTGGCGATCACAGTGAACGGGCTTATATGTAGGCCTTTGTCACATACGAGGCATGCGAGTAACGGCCCTAACGAGGTCCTTCGCGCAATTAGTGGGTCCGGGACTTCAGGTCATTGTCCCCACTAGAATCCGTAGGCACGGGCATCATGGCCTTTGTACCTACGTTCATCTATATCCACTTATTTTTGGTGGTGTCACGCGGGCAGGAGAGAGTATCCTCCCCGCGATCATAGTACGGATCGTAATGGATCTTTGTACATATATAGGCATGCGGATCCTTAGATCTTTGCGCATCAGTAAGTAGGAGCTCATATGTTGGCTCTTGAACCCACTGGCATCCGCCTGCGGGCATCCACCCTAGCTTTTGAGGCTGGTGGGAATTGATTTTTGCATCAAAATATGATGGTAATTCTTCTGAAGATTCCGGATGAGGTGGTTTATCTGCTTTGTTTGCTGGCCGAAGTTTTGGGGCTCGCTTGATGGCGAGCACGGATATACGGGCTGCCGAGCTGACGAGCTGCGGGCAGTGGTTAGTGGCAAGGAAGTCACCGGTGAGGTGAGAGAAGGTGGCAGCTAGGGGCTGCTTTTATCTCGGTCACCCTTTTTTGTTCTGGTGGACAGGTAGCGGGCAAGAGCAAGGATAGAGAGGGCGGGATCTTGACGAGCCGACAAGCTACGAGCTACCGAGCAAGGTTATGCGGGCGGATGAGTGTCGGGCCAAGAGCTACCGAGAAAGGTTATGCGGGCGAGACGAGCTACGAGCTGCGGGCAAGGTTATGCGGGTAGACGAGCTACCGAGCAAGATTATGCGGGTAGACGAGCTACGAGCTACCGAGCAAGATTATGTGGGCAGAATAGCTGACGAGCTACGAGCTACCGAGCAAGATTATGCAGGCAGACGAGCCGTGTGCTGTCGAGCAAGGATCTGCGGGTACGGAAGCAGGGGAGTCACCGGAGCGGGCAGCGGCCACGGGTACGGAGACTGGAAAGACGGGAAGTCTGGAGTCACGGAGACTTGGATGAGCGGGCATGATTTCGCCGGTGAGGGGAGAGAAGGTGGCAGCAATGCTGCTTTTATCTCGATCACCCTTTTTGGAGTCACAGAGACTAGGATGAGCGGGCATGATTTCGCCTGAGGGGAGAGAAAGGTGGCAAATCTTCCGCTTTATCTCGATCACCCTTTTTGGTTTCGCCTGAACAAAATTCAGGAACGGAGGTAAGATAGTTTTTCTTTTTTCGCCGGATCAGGAACGTGGATCTTTGGCGGAGGGGAAGTAGTTTTTATTTTTTCCGCCGGATCACGAACAAATTTCAGGGACGGATCTTTGGTGGAGGGAAAATATGTTAAAAACTTGACGAAGTTTTTAACGACCGTCAAATTTGTAACAGAGGTAGTATGCTAGGCTTGCTATAGAAGCTTCAATGTAGAATTGCATTTTACCAAGGTGGAACACGTGGCTAATTTACAGCCACATACTCCCCTCAATTATTTCCATTTCACGTGGCTAGGAATGGAGGAGCCATTGACATTCTCTTTCTTCCTTTTTTCTTTTCCCATTTCAATTTTCTTCTTTTCCCACAACAACCTCATTTTTCTTCAAGCCTTCTTACATCAATTATTTCACCATTTTGTTTTTCCATGGCCCCTCTCTATTTCTCGTTTCTTAATTTTCTTTTCCCTTTCTACACTTTTTCTTTCAACAGCCATGAGAGATCGGTGAGCTACACGGCCGGCGACGGGAAGGAGCCCCCATTTCCGCTTGCTATTGGCCTCGTCTCAACTCCTTGGGTGGTAATTGCTCGTTTTAATTACTGGTGATTCCGTCATTTCCTTGTTTTGGAAAGATCAATTTGGATATAGCAATTGATTCCGATTTATGTCTTCTTCAGCGATACGGAGGTGGTAAATCTGGCCGGGAATTTTCTTTGACGGCAGTATTATTGTCGACCACTGTAGTGAGGTGCGGCTTTGAAAGAAAGCGGGTGAAGAGTTGTTTTTAGCTTGGGGCCGTATGTTGCTTGGATCTGGCGCCGAATTTCACGGGCGCGGGCATGAATTGCGGCCATGGATTGCGGATCGAGGAGGTTGACGCGGGCGTGGATTGCGGAGGCTGGTCCACGGGGAAGTGAGCGAGCATGGGAAGCAGGTCATCGGAACAGTGGTTTCTCGCTGCGGGCGGTGAGGAGCAGCGGGGAGATGGTTATGAGCAAGGAGGTCGCTGCGCGGGGAGATGGTCGGAGCTTGGGGGTGCGCACAGTCGGGATGATGGTTGCGAAGGTTGTGACCGAGGTCAATGGTGCGGCCACGGTTAGCGACAAGGGATTGTTGACCGCGGTCACGGCCAAGCGGCCATGGCCGCAGGATGTTATGCGGAGAGAGAAGGCGGCAAATAATACCGCTTTTATCTCGGTGCGGTAATCACGGCCTGGCACGGCCGCCATCAGCGGTGGCGGAGGGTAGCGGGCATAAGAGGGTTAGTTGCGGTCATTGCTCATGGCCGTGACATTTTCATGGGGGAGGTCGTCGGATTTTATGGATGCGGGCACGGAGGTGAATGGTGGGCACGGACTGCGAGCACGAGCTGCGGGCTTATCAAACAATTTTTTCGGAGGCACCCCAACTGCTCGATCAAATGTCCCAGCGAAATAAACCTGGCGCCGTCACCATGATTTCGGCCCATAGGTAATCTCTTTGTAAATTTATTGCTCAGAGCCTTTGCTTTTTCTACGGTTTTTGGGGTTGGATCTTTCCGGCCCAAGTTTGGCCTTGCTCCGTCCGTGGTGTGAAGCCGCGGCTGCGAGCTACTACCCCCGCTTCCGGTTGTTTTTAACATGGCCCAAATGTGCGGTAAAACACCGTCAACAACGTGGGCTAACAACGTGGGCTATCTTTGCCCATTTCTTCACGTCTCTTTTATTAGCCACTAAAAAGCATGTCGACATGCCTACTTTGTTGACTTTTGTGTCAAAAAATAATATCTTTCTATCACCCTCTCCCCTTTTCTTTTGGCTGACGATTAAGGTTGAGTAACCCACTTAGCTACGTCTCCTAGCCGGCCGGTCGACGGTTTCGGCCCTAATTCCGTCGAAATATTGGCCGGAATATCATTTCGGTCACTCTTGGATTTTGGCGAGAAATCGGGAGGTTGCGAAAATGGCTGCTCTTCTTTTGTGTTTTTGACAGAGAATACCTCATTTTTCGGGATCTTTCTAACTGACTCCATTTTCTCCGACGACAACTCCTTGTTTGTTCAAGCTAGGTGGTAGCTACCCACTTTCGTGGGGTCTTGGCTGCTATTTAGCTTGAACATACATTTGATATCTATTCCAGGCGAATAATTAAGGTGAGGTCGGAATATGAGCTTTGTTTTCAAATGGGTTTATATGAGGGTAGTGTATGAACAATGGGTAAGAATCAATTCCTGAAAATAGGCTGCCACTTTGTGTGTTGACAGGAAATGTGAAAAATGAACTGTCAGTCCCTCCTTTTCCGGCCTCTTCCTAACTGACTCCATTTTTTCCGACGACAACTCCTTGGTTGTTCAAGCTAGGTGGTAGCTACCCACTTTCGTGGGGTCTTGGCCAGCTATTTAGCTTGATCAAAAGAGGTAGTCTTGGCTTTTTGGTAGAAAGTTAGGAGAAAGTGATGGCTGCTCTTGGGTTTTTTGGCAGATTTTTTTTTGTATAAATGGTTCTCTTGGATTTTCTCCAGCTAGGCTGGAATGTAATTTTTGTGCTTCAAAGAGTTCACCTGAGATGGTGAAAGAAGTTGGTGGCTGCCACTTTTTGGAAGTGGTGGAAGCCACGAAATGAGTCACTGAGCTCTCTCTCCATGTGCATCTTCGCCGGCGGCATCAAACCGGAAAAGATGGCGATTCCCGGCAATGGAACCACTGATGACGCCACGACTTTTGGCCTCGGAAGGTGGCTGAAACGCGTCGGCACCTCGGGAGGAACACCGCAAAACAAAGACCGTTAGGGGTGCGGGGGGGAGCCCCGCTATAACCCTCGGGCGTAAGAATCAGTCGGTGTATTTTGTGTATAAACGGTATATATGAGAGCTCTAAGAGAGAGAGAGAGCTGAGGAGAGTGTGTGTTGTATGTGTAAAATGAGAGAATGAGGCTTACCTTGGCCTTTGAGGGTTATAGTATTTATAGGGGTGAAAGTGTGCCAATGTGGCATATTATGAGGGGTCTCAATGTAAATATTTGATAAGTGTATATATGTAATGTATTTGGCTGTTTGGGATTGTATTAATGTATAAGTGTATGTATAAATATATAACTGAAAAGTCAGGGCTCATCAAAATTTAATTTAGTTTTTCATTGTAAATGTTTATGAAATAAAGGTTAGACGTAGGAGATGGGAATATGCAAGTTTTGAATTTACATTAGTATAATTGAACCCGTAAATAAAAATGCACATTTTATGCATCCGTTATCTTAGTTTTAGTTAGTACTACGTTTTAAGTTTGAAACGGTGGGAGTAGTTTTTTCCTAGACAATAAAAAAAGAGGTGGTCTTTCCATGAGAATAAGGGGATCCGTCAGCCTAAAAACCACGCGCTCTACCAACTGAGCTAAGACGACTGAGCTAAGACGACTGTTGATCCCAATCCTTGATTGTATATATAAGGATCTGCCGACATGAAAGAACTCAATTTAGTAACTGAATGTTTGAATTTGTGTTTATAGTATAATTTTTTATTTAAAAAAAAAAGTAATAATAGGGACACAAAATGTAACGATTTTATAGGTGTTTTTGCTTGTTTTTTTAGTTTTTATATTATTTTTTCGGCTTTTCAGTGGTTTAGAAAAAGTAATAGTTACAATCTCTTAATGTAATGACTGTATACATATAAAGTAACATTGTTCATAAGTAAACGTAATACCTGTTTTAAAAAAAAAACAAAAGTTCGTTTTTTTACCCATTTTTTCAAATGTAATACAAACGATATGTATTACATTTGAAATGTAATAACTTATGTATATGAATGTAATAGTTTATACAAGTAAATGTAATAACTTATTTTAGTTATAATAAGTACTCCCTCCGTCCCAGACCAAGGGTTCATCTTTCCCTTTTGATCCGTCCCAGACCAAGAGTTCATTTCCATAAATGGCAAGTTTTTGAATATATTTATACCCTTATCAACTCCATATATTTACAAAAAACCATTCATTATACCCTTATATATTCTCTCTCCTATTCCCTACCACACATTTAACTACTATTTCTTCCACTCATTCTCTCTCCTATTAAATATTTTTAACTTTTACATTCTCTCTCCTATTCTCTACCACATATTTAACTTTTACATTCTCTCTCCTATTCTCTACCACACAATTAACTACTATTTTCTATTTCACATTTAACCTTTATTCATTTTTTAAAAATTTTCTTAAGAAGCGTGAAATCCATCCCATATACCCATGGTCTGGGACGGAGGGAGTATTACTTTTGCCAAACGAAGAAAACATAGGGAAAAACACTATTACTTTTTTGTATATATGTATTACTTTAATGTATACAAACTATTACTTTATATGCATACAATTATTACATTATGTTATAGTAACTATTACTTCAACATCAATTTTCCATACAAAACAAAAGGCAGTAAAACAAGAAAATAGGTATTCCTAGAATTTCAAACTACGATTCTGACCTGAATTCACACCATTGTCTACCTCCACAAATAAGATAAATCAGTCAACAACAACATCAAAAGCTAGACAAGCCAGAGAAATTAAAAATTGTTCAAATCAAAGTCTTCCAGCTCAAATCAAAGCAGCTCATCACAAAAAAAAAAAAATGAAATCAACAAAAGTTTTCAAATTGACAGGAAATGAAAGAGAGCAAAACGCGAACCAGATTGCTATTGCAGCGATCGAGATCCAAGCACTTAACGGCGACAACTTCATTGCGCGGCAGGTAGATCGCGTCTTGAGAGAGAAAGAGAGAAGGTCTGGAGCAAAATTTTTTTTTTGGGCGGGTCATTGGTCATGAATCCGATCCGTCTCATCCATGAGACGAGACGGGTCATAGTGTTCTCACATAAGTTTTTGTCATAAAAAAAACTACAGTTTTTTGTGTTTAGGATCTTTTATTTTTAGGCTTTAGGATCTTTCATTTAACAATTTAATAACTTAGTTCTAATGCTATAAAATCAGTCAGTAATATAAAAACTACTTATTCATCATAAGAGATTTACATATTATGTACATAATTATTTTGGGCAAATTACAACTTAGGCTCCGTTTGTTTCAACGTAAAATGTTTTCCGAAAAATGATTTCCTGTAAAATGTTTTTCGGAAAATGATTTCCTGTAAAATGTTTTCCAGAAAATGAAAATATTTTCCTGTAAAATGAAGATGTTTTTCGGAAAATGAAGTTGTTTTTCGTAAAATGAAGATGTTTTCCGGAAAATGAAAATGTTTTTTAAAAAATGAGATAAATATGTTTTCGGCTGTTTGGTAAGGAAAATATTTTTCGAAAAATATTTTCATGTGTTTAATGAAAATAATTTTCGAAACCGAATATTATTAGATTAATGTGATGATATATTTTTATTGAAATGAGTGTCTTCAAAATTATATTTTCTTGAATTATTAATTTTTTTATAAATTTTTTTTTTCCTTTTCTTCTTTAGTTTTTCTTCAAACCAAGTGATTTTTTAGCTAATTGTTATAATGTAGATTAAAAAAAAAAAAAACAGGCTTAAAATATTATACATCCACTTTTTTTTTACACAATTTTTGAATTTATTATTGATAATTTATTTGTTAATTAAAAGTCCAAGAAAAAAATAAAATAAGAACGATTTTGGTTTATTGAACCATCTTCTTAAACATTTATATATATATATATATATATATATATATATATATATATATATACTCTCCCTCCGTCCCAAATGAAAGAGCCATTTATTTCCTTTTGGGCGTCCATTTAAAAAGCCACTTTCCCAAAAAGGAAACCTTAAATCACTATTCTCTCCACTCATTCTCTCCTACTTTACTTTTATAACTCACAACATTCTCTTTTCTTTACATCAGTCACACTCATTCTCTCTCCTATTTAATTTTTCATACTCACAACATTTAAACTTTTTCTCTTTCCTACATCACATTTCTTATTTTGCAAAGGTTTGGACAAATTTTGTGGCTCTTTTGGGGACGGAGGGAGTATATATATATATATATATATATATATATATATATATATATATATATATATATATACTCCTCCGTCCCATTATGTATATGGCAAACACTTTGTTGGGGAATTAAGGAATATGATATTTTAATAAAATGTTGTGAGTGTAAAAGAATGAGTGGAGAGAGAATGAATAGTGGAGGTGTAATAAATATAATGGTGTTGTGAGTATTAAAATAAAGTATACAGAGAGAATGAGTGGGAGTTATGGGTGAATATTTTATTAATATAAAGTTTCCTTTTTGGGAGTGTGCGGATATTAGCGGGGCGCCCAAAAAGAAAGTGTGCTAATATTAGCGGGACTGAGGAGTATATATATATATATATATATATATATATATATATATATATATATATATATATATATATATATATATATATATATATATATATGAGTTGTACATTGTGAAATATGAGTTGTACATGAAGGACACCATTTTTCGAAAAATGTCTTACTTAGGAAAAATTCGTAAGTCATTTTCTTTAGAAAAAGCGTAAAATGTTTTCCGGAAAACGTTTTCTCCATTTTCCGAAAAACAACCAAACACCGGAAAATGGGGAAAACGTTTTCCGAAAAACAACCAAACACCGTAAAACGAGTTATTTTACGTAAAATATTTTCCAAAAAACGTTTTACGAAAAAAAAAATTCCGAAAATTAGCATGGGTGACAATTTGTCAACATCTTCATCACCTCCAAACCCAAATCCAAATCCTAGCCCAACCCAAATTTCAGTTTCATCAGAAACGCCCAAATCCCAAGAACCAAAATCTCCGGTAGGAGCATGATTTTTGGCCCTTCATCTGTGAAATTGGGTTAGCGTTAGGAAAAAGCGTCGCTACCGCCTCCCAGTTGTTTGTCGTCACAGTTCGCCGCCGACCACAAACAAAGATCCAGAGAGAGAGAGAGAGAGAGAGAGAGAGAGAGAGATTGAAATTGTTCAAAACCCAGAAAATTCGAAGCAACAAAAAATTTCAAACATTCCAAAATCAAACAACTAAAATTTAAACACAGATTCATCAACAACCATTGCATTTCATCCTATTTTTTCAGATCTGATTTTAAAGTCTGGTAGCCGAATCGAAAGCCGTCGGAGGAGATTAGGATGATGACCGGGCGAGAGAGTTTGGTGAGTGGGTGGGTGAGGTGGTTGGCAGTCGGAGTTATGGTGGTGGGCGGTGGAGAAGAAGAGGAACACGAAGGAGGAGGCGGCGGAGAGAGAAAGGCAGGTGATGAGAAGGAGAGAGAAGAGGAGGACAGTGAAATTAGGAGTAGAAGTCGGTGGGGAGGCTACCATGGAGGAGGCGGCGGAGGAAAAGGCGGAAGAGGGGGCAGCTATGGAGGAGGCGACGGAATATGGTAGGTGGGGGATAAGATGGCCATGGGAAGAGGAAGTAAGAGGGGAAGAGAGTGATGGGGAGGAAGGAAGGGTTTCAGGGAAAGGGGTGAGTTTAGATTTAAGTATTTTTTTTTTCTTTTTTCATTTAAGCCCCTACACTTTTTTCATTTAAGCCCCTACACTTTTTTCACAGATAAAAATGACCAAATGGATGCTTACTCATCGCCATGTAGGATGGAAGACGCTAGGTAGGTGTCAGCTACGAAGTTAACGAATTTTTTAACGCCTGTTAACTGGAGGGACTACATCATCCTTAAAACGTTAGTTTAGGGATTCTTAAGTAAAAAAAAATTTGTTTAAGGACGAAAAGGTAAACTTAAAAGATCTTTAAAGACGGAAAAATATACTTTTCTCCTCTGCAATCTACATTCCCCACCCAACCACACATTTCCCCTCTTTCTTCACCTTCCATAAAGCCTTTCCTTCCATACTCCACCACCAACAACCACCATAGTCACCACGATAGCCACCGTGCACAAGCTACAACCACCATAACCACCGTGAGCCATCGCAACCATCACATCACCATCATTATAAACATACTAACAATTTAAAATTTTAATTCAAAAACCCAACAAAACCAAATAACATTCGAAATTGAAATCCATGAAAAAACCCATTTCATGAATCCAAAATAAAAAAGAAACCCATCAATCCTCTCCCATTTCTCCCCCTTTTATGTCCATACCCATCCCAATCTTCACCTTCGAAGAACCAAGACTTGCTCTTTTGTAAGGATAAAATTAGAGAGAAAGAGAAGAGGTCGGAGTTTCAACATACGGTTCAGCAGCGATATGTTTCTACTCTGTCTAATCGACTGCCCCCAAGTTGAATTTTAATGGGTTCAATGGGTTTCTCATCGGACTTCTTGACCAGCTCAACCCCGAATTTGAGGCAGGGTGCAGAGAAGGATTTTGAAATTGAATGAGAAGATGGTGGGTGGGAGAGAGGTGGTGCAATGGGGTGCCGCTGGATTTGAGTGGGATGGATGGTGTTGTAGCTTGGCGAGAGAGATGAGTGATGAAAGGGGCAGCCTCTGGGGTGGGAGCCGGCTCTCTTGTGTTTAACGCGAGAGAGGGGATATAGTTTTTTTCTTTTGTTTAATCTTCCTCTCATTTTTGAAACATGTCACTTAACCCCCTTAAAAGTTTTGTGAATTCAAACTAACCATTTTGTCAACACGTGATCGACACAAAGAACTTAACCAATTTTTTAAGGAATATCATCAAAATGCCCTTAATTAACTGACCTAATGTGACAAAAAAAATATATAAGGCCCCATATACATGATACCCAATATTTAATCAGACAATCCTATAGGTTAATATGATACGTGTTGAGATTATTCGCAAATTGACTTTTTAAATAACATGAAATTGCTAATCAAAATTTTCTACTCTCTTTTCTAAAATTAAGTCATTTTAATTTTTTAAGTTAGCTTGATTAAACTTTGATAAAATAATTAATTATCTGCATAAAATTCAAAAAATATTATTGATAATTAATAAAATATTTATGTGTCAGAGAGAGAGAGAGAGAGAGATGTGAAAAGTACACCAGATTAATCTAGAATCTGATAATAATAAACAAAATCCATAACAAGAACTAGGAAACAGAATATAGATTGTCTGCAAAATCCACTTAAACAGTAAGTAAAGCCATTTAACACTTGAAAATAAGGTATCAAAAAGATTATGAATAAAAACCCCTCTGAAAAATTAAGACCTTGGCTTTTCCTTCTTTTCCTTGAAGAGAGCCAAAAGGGAAACACCAGATACCTTCACAACCTTGAACCTAACTCCGGGAATATCTCCCACAGCATGTCCCTTACGTCCAAATCCAGCAATCAGCACTTCATCCTGAAGCAAATAGTTCAGACGTAAGAAACCAAAATTGTTTACACCTGCAAAAAAAAAAAAAAAAAGAGAGATTCTACAGGAATTTGCCCAAATTGCTTACATTCTCTTCGATGTAGTTTAAGCAACCATCGTTGGGGACAAAAGCAGCAATCTTTTACCATTTTTGATCAGTTGAACCCTAGCACACTTTCGATAGCAGAGTTAGGCTGCTTGGCCTCAATACCACTGTGGAGGATATTTGGTAAATTGTCAGGCTTAATAACAGCAAGTATAACTGTTTTATATGTAAGAGAAAGTAGAAAAATGTCTCACATTTTCTCGAGGACAATGCCCTTGGCGTGGGAAGAACCAGCAAATGGCTTCTTCCATTCATTTCCAAGGTGAGATTTCTTGTATGATTTGTCAGCCCATCTTTGCCTTCTCTACGGTGGGACTTGAGCTTGCGACCAGCTCCCATACCACGTGTCTTACTGAAAAAAATGAATAATTTTCTGTTACAACATTCACATCACACAAGAGACACTGCATGATGATTCATTTGGTTGCTAATGGAAACTTTAAACCTAAAAGACACCTACTAGACCAATACGTTTGTTAAGATTCCCGCTGGAAATCCTAACCAAAAATTCAGACATGATGTGATTGATAAGATTCATAACCCAATATAAGATGTCATAAAACCTTTGTACAGCTGATCGAAACTGAATTATTACCAAAAGGTAAATTACTAACCATTACGAACTCCATCACTGAATATTATATGAATCCTAAACAATTTCAAGTCTCCCAATTTTCACCAGTAGTTGTATGTATAAAGAATGCAAGTTCCCTTCAAATCCTGAGCTAAGGGTTCCAAGTTTCAAAACATTTCAGGCAATTAGTTACAATCATATCAATTATCATCATTACCAGCAAATAAACTAAAGCAAGGACCCAAAAGGAACTTATTGGGACTACAATCTTAATTTGCAGGTAAAATGAGCTATGTTTTGCCGCTCAACCAAAATACTCAAATTCACATTCAAATCGGATGTACCAGTAGAAACATTACTAAATCAATGACACCAATTGATAAGATATACTACTGTAAATCAATCCAATTCATGTTCTGGTTAAATCTATAAAATAAATAAAAAAATCCAGACGGTCTACAATCATAAATTTTCAGGTTCAAATGTCCATTGTATACTTTAAATCCTATCAATCAAAGTGCGTGTGTGTGTGTGTGTGAGAGAGAGAGAGAGAGAGAGGACGAGAGGAGGTTTGACATACCCCATGGCTGAAGATTGAAGAGGACGGACGAACGAACGGCGACCGGTGTGACGGCGGAGGTCGGGAGACGCGGGGAGGGAGAGAACAGCAGACTCTTGGTAAACCCTAGCTCAAATGGGGTTTGGTTAGTAGATTTATATGGCAGATTTAATTTAGGGCTTTTATGCGAAGGGTCTTAGAAGCCCATATATGGATTCATGGCCCAGTCTATTTTGTTTTTGGCCTAGCTAGAAATATTATACTATGACTAAACTACAAAATGCACCCCGTACTATTAGCTTGCAATCATTTAAACCCCATACAAGTTTTTGACGTAAGAACATCTTCATTCATGACTTTTATCCACAGCATTTGAAATTACGTGGCAACAATGCCTTCCCCCATTCATGACATTTGTCCATGTTTATCCATGACAAGTTACAAAATGAGTCTTGCAAATGTTATTGTGTCAAGGAGAGAGAAAGAGTAAATCATGGAAATGGAGCAAATAGGGAAGATGACACATGTATCATCAAAAACTAATTTTTCAAACAAAAATTGTAATTTTTTTCAACAAAAATTGAGAATTAACATACAAAAAATAATAAACTTCTTCAAATAATATAAAATAAAAATAAATATATTAATAAAATAATTAATTATAATGGAATTTATAATTAATCATTTATATAGTACAATAATTAATAATTATATATAGTAGTAATAAATGTAATATAGTAATGAGTAGTGAAAGAGAAAATATGGTGGGGTATAAATAAAAAGAAGTAGGAGAGAGAAATTGGATGACTTTTGTCAGCGAATGCAAGATAAATTCAGTTTCGGAGTTGTGAATATTGACGATGGTGATGTTTTACGTGAAACCGAGCTGGAGGAGTAGAGGGATGCCATGACTTAATTTTTAAAAGTCATGACTACAAATGCTCTGAAGTCAGATCCGCTCCCGAGTTTTTTAGGGAGGAGAGAAAGGAAAGGAAAGAGAAAGAAGAAAAAGAAAGAGAAAAAGAGGGAATTTAATATTTCATTTAAGCGCTTCCTTTCTCGAAGTTTAGGAAGGAAAGAGAGGAAAGAAAAAAAAGTTAATTTAGAATTACATCTTCATTACCACTTAATGAGAGAAAGAAGCCGGGAGAATTATATTTAAGGGCTTTTAAAAATAAATATATCAAAAAAATATGTTTTAATGAAATTTTCTTTCCTTCCACTTATACCTTTCCTCACTTGGAAGTGAAGTGAAAGGAAGGAAAATTCCAAATACTTTCCTCCCCTTTCCTTTTCACTCTTCCTTTTCTCATTTTAAAAGCTTCGGGAGGCGCAACTTGGAAGGATCCGATGCAGAGCTTCCGGGAGCACACCCTTAAGGGAGTGGTGCCTCTCGATAGTTATGTGGATCATGTGCTAAATTGTAAATATGATTTCCTTAATGTATACTTTCCCGCTTTCATTTTACATGATATTAATTTTTTTCAATAAGATAAGAATTAAGAAAAAATAAGAGAGATAATTAGCGTAATAAGGTAATGCGAAAGTAGTAAAAAAATAAAGTAGAGAGAGAGAAATTAAAGTGGGAGGGAGAATAGTAATTTGATTGGTAATTTAAGCATAAAAAATTTAATTTAAGTAGTATCATGAGAGTGAACGAATCAAAATGAAAATTGGTATCAAGCTGAAATTTTTGAATATATATATATATATATGTTGGAACTTCGTGTATGGCTATTTAAGATTTAACGAGAAAACCGACGAGAAAAGTAATCTTGGAGATTGAAAGAACAAAAGAAATCGAAGTCGAAGTCTTGTATTTGATACAATCTCCGTAAGAGTTATTTGTCCCTTGCTACAGTGCTTACGGTTGAATGACAAAATCCTCTCGTAAGATAAAATTGACTTTATTAGTTATAAGGAGCAGCTCCAATATAATCTAATCTAACGAACAACACAATGTTTTGGAACTTTGGACTTGAACGGAGTTGAATGCAACAATATGCAATGATTTGGGGTATGATAATCTATCTTACTAGAGGGTAGGAAGTGGTAGAAATACGGTATGAAGTGAATTGAAATTCCAGGAGGAGGGAAGTATTTAAAGAGGAGTCAAAAGGTTTGTCAGTGTCTTTTCTCATGAAAAGGTGCAACATTTCCTCGAAACTTGACACACCGAGAGGGCACGAGTCGTGCTAATTGGGCACGAAGCTCGTGCCACAGCGACTCGCTCCCTAAGCATTCCACTGCTGCGTTACGATCAGGATTCTGAGCAAATGGTCATCGAATCCCATTCGTGCTTCACGACTCGTGCTCGTAGTCCCCACTGCTCGTTACGATTTCGGTTTGAGCCAAAACTCATCACCCAAAAACAACTGTTTTCAAACCCTAATTTGATCCAAATGATCAATTTGACCTTTAACTAACTTCTCGTTAAGTTACAAAAGACTATTTGTCATTAATTTCTCATTCACTCCTAAATGGTTTTGAGATATTCAATGATTTTAGTAATCTACAACAAATGTAGAACACAATTTGTAACTCAGTTCCGTTAACACATAAATCGAACTTCCGTTAGAAATTAGATCAACGTTAAGTTAAACTTAACTTCTCCTCGTTATCCATTTCCAACAATCCCCCACATGAATGACAATTAATGCATGAATGCAATTTCGTCTGAAAGTAGCTCTCGTTTAACTATTATTACATTCGGGATAGATAAGCCATGGCCTCAATCTTCCCTTAAAGTGAAATATTATTTGAGCATACTAGCCATTTTCCGTAGCGAGTCGCTGTACTACCAAGGATCAAGGTTTGGACAGAAATACCAAGACAATAATACTCACATAATAATAGCTCTCAACAATTGTTGATTTCTCACGTTTTTGTCCATTTTCGCCCTGGATCGTATCTCATTCATAAGCGTTCATTTAGGGCGCCTTATTACCTCTCGCTTATATAGGTGATTTCCTTCTATAAGGAGTATACGTAACTACTGATCACACTGAGGTAATAGAAATCATTAAAAAGTTTTCTCAACTTATCCTTACCATTGTGTTAGTGCCAAGATTGACGCTCTGAATTTAGAGTATTCAACATCTCTGTGTTAATAAACCGAGTTGTTGCTTTCCAAGTAACTCTACTAGAACTTATAACTTGGTTGTCTCATTGAACCAAGTATGGCCTCGGGGATCACCATTTCTCAAGGCTCGGGAAGTGTTCACTATAAGTTCTTGTTCAAGTGGGTTTTAAACCCATTCCCTTAACAATGCTTTTATACGGGCTTGATCTCTATTACTACCCTGCAAGTAGACGGATCCGATTTTGACTCTCACATGGCTAGTCATGATACCGCATATTGAGATCAATTGAGCCCACTATGGTAGTGTGTCTAAGACCATTATGTCGTAGACTTACCATGACGTTCTACACCTTTTTCCTATTTTTCATTGTCGTCACAATGCCTTAGGTCAGCGTAGACACAAGCTTATTCCCACGAAGGAATATCTTCTAAGACCATTCAACTTACATAGGAATTGTAATCTTTAATCATAAGTATATCTTTAAGTACACCAAGTACTATGGATTATACTATTCTAAGTGGATTGATTACAATTACAATTAGACCTTAGTCTATCTAGAATGATCACTCCTTTCGAAAGTGATCAAATTCTTTTTCTATCTGGCGCTTTCTTCAAGTTGGTTATTATCTCCGTACCGTTTTGATTTCCCAAATCTCTAAGCTGTTTCGACCTCCAGTAGTCTACTTTTCAGAATATACTTTACGTAGAATACCTCTCAAGAATCTATTTGAACTTTCGAAGTACTTTCTTTTTAAGATAATGGAATCATGTGATAGGACGCATTCCTTCGATGTTATAGAAATCTTTATTTCTAATATGACATCTGGGCTAATCCCATATCTTTTATGTCAAAGTTCTCTCTTTAACATTTTCTTTGGTATCAAATGATTCAAGATGTTCCTTTAACGTAGACACATTTGTCACATTCATTAATCTTGAATCCATTTGATAACATAGTTCTATCGAACTTCTCATGCCACCGTTTAGTTGCTTGTTTTAGTCCATACGAATACACAAGTAGATCCAACACTCATTGCGTTTCGTAGCGACATAGAACGCTCTCATGTGTTAATGGGATAATCTTGCATAAATCATCATTTCCTTTTGACAACTATCCCGGGCTTTATACTGTATCAAATGCATCCATAAGCTTTATACTTCTTTTAAGAATCCAATTGCAACCTAACGGCTCGCAATCTCTGGGAGTGAGATCTACCAATTCCCAAGTATTATTAAGCATTATGAATTTTATCTCATCCGTTAATAGCCTCTTTTCCAGCAATCGAACTATCTCGGGGACTGACTGCATAACGCTTCCTTATCTACACATTCTGTTTCCAACATAAATGATAGGAAAATCGTGACCAAAAGACTTTTCCACTCTCGCCTTTGCCACGCCTTCCAGGTCCTTCATCTTCTACTTGAGACGGACCGCCAGAGATTCACAGGTTCTCTTCGAGAATTTACCTTATTTCCGTCCCATAGAAAGATATTTTTCAAAGAATACCTGCATTCCTTGATTCTATTTGTCCGTAGAGACTATCTTTCAAGATCCTTTATCAAGAAAATACTTTTCACTCTTTAGACTAGACCTCTTAAAATTCTCTTTATCAATTCTAAGAGTCTAACATTTTAAAAGTTTCATCCTCGTACATCTAGTTTTTTGCAACCCAACGGTTCGCATAAGGAAGATCAACCGTCTTCCTACAGTTTAGGATGAATTTGTCCTTCAACCGTATACCACTTACGCTTTCTTTATAAATTTTCTTATTAAAATTTATACATTTCCTATCATTTCAAGGAAGTATATTCTTTAAAGAATATAACGTGTCTTGCTTAAGTATTTCTACTTTAGCCAAATACCCCTGGCCAGCTTTAGGTATTTATAAAACAGCCTTACTTAAAAGGTTTTACTTTACTTTTCCAAAAGATGAACTTTTGCATTATCAAATGCAATCATTTTACTATCTCTCGCTCAATCGATTTCTACAAAAGAAATCACAATTGATTTCGCGAATCAAACTTCATCTTAGGTAGTAATTTTAAATTAACTCATCGACTTAGTGAATTTAAATTTTACACGACCTAATTGAACACGCCATAATAATTGGAACACTTCAAACCAACTAAATAAAATTTGAAATTTTATTCTTCTCGCACTTAAAGGATGTAACAATTACAATTCAAGTTAAGGAGTCCTTCTACAAGGTACCCTTTACTAACATTAATAAACTATACATTTGATCGGGCTCAAACTTATCCCGATAGACTAAGTTGCTCGGGTTCAATGGAACATTTCCATCTTCATTCACATCGGCTCAAGAGGTTTCCCACCTCGGTTGCTGATTCTAGGATGTCGACATTCCCTAGCCATACGCCCGGGTCTGCTCACACAATTAAAACAACCACCTTTAACCTTCTTGGCACCCTCTTCACTTTCTCTCCGGTGTTCTTTCTCTTGTTTTCGGTACTTCTTTCCACCAAGTTCACTTGCGGTCTTTTAGTCACAATACACATAGTATCAGGCATCTCGAGAAAATCCCAAAGTTCTCTCACAAGTCTTTATGCCACAACACACCTCAGACGCGTAATCCAAGCCATTAAGAATATAATTGCGACACAAGAAATCCACGTGATTCCAAGCATCCAATCTATTCTTTTAAGTTTTGGATTCATCCTCGCCGGATGTCAACGGTGGGATATTCCCAAAGAAATTGCAGACCAATTTTAATGTTGTCAAATAGACCAACATTTTCTCGCTGCCAATTTCTTAAAGTTCATTCCCGTAAGAATACTCCTATCTTTCCGCATGTACGAATACATGAGACTGACGGAGAGTATTCGCAGATGCAACCCTCGAAAGCCACAGTATGCGAAGGAGGTTTCTTACTACGAACCTGTGTGAGACTTGGCAGTAAGATTTTCAACGTGTAGCTGTCACCTTGAGAAGGAGGCGTAATATCTCCCGCGACCGGAGGGAGGAGACGTTTTTCCTTCTCATTTGCCATCTTGAAGATCTTCAAGAAGCGTGAAATAACTTCTTACGACAAGTTGGAACTTCAGTGTATGGCTTCTTTAAGATTTAATGTAAAACTGACGAGAAAAGTAAATCTGAGATTGAAAGAACAAAAGAAATCGTTTCTAGCCCTGTATTTGATACAATCTCCGTAAGAGTTATTTGTCCCGGCTAATTGTGCTTACGGTTGAATGACAAAACTCTCGTAAAGATAAAACGACTTTTTATTAGTTATATAGGAGCACTCCAATATAACTAATCTAACGAACAACACAACGTTTTGAACTTTGGACTCAACGGATTGAATGCAACAATATGCAATGATTTTGGGTATGATAATCTATCTTACTAGAGGGTAGGAAGGGTAGAAATACGCATGAAAGTGAATTGAAATTCTGGAGGGGGAAGTATTTAAAGGGAGTCAAAAGGTTTTCAGTGCCTTTTCCTCATGAAAAGGCGCAACATTTCAAACAACACAAGAGGGCACGCAGTCGAAGACTGGCACGAGTCGTGCCCACGACTCGGCTCCTAAAGATTCCACTCGTTTCCGATCGATTTCCGAGCAAACGGTCACCGAATCCCATTCGTGCTCACGACTCGCGCTCGCCGTAGTCCCCACTGCTCGACTCGGCCGAGCCAAATCTCATCACCCAAAAACACTGCTCAAAACCCAATTTGATCCAAATGATCAATTTGACCTTTTAACTAACTTCTCGTTAAGTTACAAAAGACTATTGTCATTAATTCTCATTCACCCTAAATGGTTTTGAGATATTCAATGATTTTAGTAATCTACAACAAATGTAGAACACACTCAGAATCTAGTTCCAAGTTAACACATAATCTAACTTCCGTTAGGAAACTAGATCAACGTTAAGTTAAACTTAACTTTCCGTTATCCATTTCCAACAATATATATATATAAAGTACACAATGATTTAGTTAAGAAAATAAAAGTAAAATTTTTCTCAAACGAGTAAAAATATGAGGCCATAAAATTAAATTGTAGCCTATTCAATCGGGCTCCTTACGCCCGATGGACGTAAATCCACTCGTGTAATAAATTACCGAGCAAGTGTACTCGCTACCGGTGTAGCAATATGCACGAAAGCAAAGGGTCGAACCATAGAGACTCGTCAGTTTTAACAAGTTAATTTTAATTAGTGAAAAGTAAACTGGGTGGGGGGCTCGATTGTTTGATTTAAACTAAAAACTTAATTAAATAAAATACTTAAACGAAAAGCAATCAAGTCACAACAAGAGACAAGGATAAAATCGTATTAAAAGGAATTCATGGATTGGAGTTTCACAGTTATTACTCAAGGATTTATGCTATTTTTAAGAATAAAATGGTCAATTATTTCCTAGTGGTTCAATCACAATAATAAGGGTCAGGGGACGGCTCGGTGTGTGATTTGCAACCCTTTTCTATTCCTGTTTATTAATCTTTCAATTACGTCGAATTAATAAACAAAGACTTCAATAAGAACAAAAGATAAAAAGAACCTAAACCTTCTTGACCTGGGCCATTTACGATGCCACTGGGGATCTAATTATCAAAGTTTAGCCTGCGGTTAATCGAATTGCCAAGTCAAGCAGAATCAACACTCACACACCACAATTGACAATTGATTAGATCGACAACTCGTAGAATTGAAAGAAAACCACTTTGATAAACAAGGAGAAATTAAATCTGACCAAATAATGTTATAGCATAAAAACCCTAATATTGCTTACATCCAATCCATTTAAATAAAAGATTTAGCTACTCATAATCATTTCAAACGACAAAAGAGATGCAGTAAAAAAGAAAATACATAAAACCCGATTGGTGAATATGAACAACCCTTTAATCCTTCGAGGCTCCCCAATTACAATGAAAATTAAAGCATACAAACTAATATTCTGCAGAATTCTGTTTAAATTAGGGAACAAGGGGTGAGAAATTAGGAAAGGGAATGAAATCCTCCAAAAAAAAAGGAAACTCGATATTCCAAACCGTGGCCGCGGGCGGTCGCTCACCTGGGCCACGGGCGGTCGCCCATGTATACAGCCGGTTTGGCCTTCACGTTAATCACACGTGGGCGGTCGCCCACATTGCCTCGTGGCGGTCGCCCTACGTGTGGCTAATTTCTATCTCTTGAGGGACTTCAAAGACATGGGCGGTCACCCTATTCCTCGGGCGGTCGCCCACCCCAAATAGCCGGGTGTTTCAAAACTTGATCATCTCTAGCTTCGGCGGTCGCCCATTCCCCGGGCGGTCGCCCATCACAACAAATGTTCCATCAATTGCCCGACTTTCTCCAAAATTGCTCCAAAGTCTTTCATGAGTCCAAAATTTGCCATAATTTGTCTGTGTTTCACACCTTCCCGCATTTAGCCTCAAGGTTCTTAACAAAAACTCCAAAACATTGATTAAAAACACAACAAAACTCGGGAAATCAAACTCCAAGTAAGCGAGAAAGAGTAAGAAATGGGGGCGTGTAAAAACACATCCATCAAACACCCCCAAACTAACCTTTTGCTCGTCCCCGAGTAAAAACCGTAACTTAAACAAAAACAAAACTACCCTAACAAA